>PVHT021183585.1:979979-1005875 GCA_004024745.2 Catagonus wagneri
CCTTTTTTTTTTTTTTTTTTTTAGGGCTGCACCTGCAGTATGGAGGTTCCCAGGCTAGGGGTCAAATCCAAGCTGCAGCTGCTAGCCTATGCCACAGCCACAGCAATGCAGGATCCATGCCCCGTCTGCGACCTACACCACAGCTCACAGCAACACCGGATCCTTAACCCACTGAGCGAGGCCAGGGATCGAACCCGCAACCTCATGGTTCCTAGTCGGATTCGTTAACCACTGAGCCACATCTGCAACCCACACCACAGGTCATGGCAACGCCGGATCCTTAACCCACTGAGTGAGGCCAGGGATCGAACCCGCAACCTCGTGGTTCCTAGTTGGATTCGTTAACCACTGAGCCACATCTACAACCTACACCACAGCTCACGGCAACACCAGATCCTTAACCCAATGAGTGAGGCCAGGGATCGAACCCTCCTCATCCTCGTGGATACGAGTCAGGTTCGTTTCCGCTTAGCCACAGTGGGAACTCGCTCGGATGTTTTTTCTGGTTAGCAGGACTCAGGCCTTTGCTTGGAGGTTCAGTGTCTCCATCCCGCTCAGCCCATGCCAGGCGATGCCTCTCGAAATAAGTAAGGAAATGACTCCTGGAAAATTCTTTGGATCTGATAATCTGTCTGAGAAACGGGGGCTAAAATAAGGGTTGGGGGGCAGGGTGGACTTCATTTTCCTGGTGTCCTGAGCTCTGCTAACATCTTCAAGGACGATGGAAACTGCTGAAATCTGGGTGGGACTCAAGATCATCACCCAGACAAGCCTTTGTAATAACCCCGAAAAAAATGGTGACAAATCACAGTGTGTCACAGAGTCTGAATCAAGGAGCTTTTGCTGGATGTCTGTATTGCAAGTGGATGTGAGGATGAGGGGCAGGCAGGAGGTGGCCGCTCACTCCGCCCTCTGGCCCTTCACCCAGTGGCCTGGGGAGCGCGGACAGGGTTAACAGGCTAAACCTGCTGGGAGCAGCACAAGGACGGGGCATCAGCAGTGCAGCCGCGAGGCCCCGAGGTGCTCCAGGAACCTGCCTTATTGCAGGAGGCAGGCGGGCCCCACCACAGCGCTCGCTCCATCTAAAGCCACCCAGGGGCAGTGGTTTCAAAACAGATGGCCAGGAATTCCCATCATGGCTCGGGGGTTAACGAACCCAATGAGTATCCGTGAGGACGCTTGTTCAGTCCCTGGCCTCGCTCAGTGGGTTAAGGATCCGGCGTTGCCGTGAGCTGTGGTGTAGGTCGCAGACGCAGCTCGGATCCGGTGTTGCTGTGGCTGTGGCGAAGGCCGGCAACCGTAGCTCCAATTGGACCCCTAGTCTGGGAACCTCCATATGCTGCGGGTGTGGCCCTAAAAAGACAAAAGACCAAAAAAAAAATGGATGGCCACAGTCCACTCAATTTTGTAGGTTAAGACCAGCATTTTTATTTATTTATTGTTTTTGCTTATTTATTTATTATTTTTCTTTATTTATTTTTATGGCTGCATGTGCGGCATTGGGAAGTTCTCAGGCTTGGGGTTGAATCGGAGCTTCAGCGGCTGACCTACACCACAGCCACAGCAACAATGGATCCAAGCTGCTTCTGTGACCTATGCTGCAGCTTGTTGGATCCTTAACCCACTAAGCAAGGCCAGGGATTGAACCCGAATCTTCATGGAGACTATGTCAGGTTCTTACCCCACTGAGCCACAATGGGAACCCCATGACCAACATTTTTAAAAAGAAAACCAAGAGGAGTTCCCTCTCTGGCACAGTAGGTTAAGAACCTGACTGCAGTGGCTTGGGTCACTGCGGAGGCACAGGTTTGATCCCTGGCCCCATACAGCCGTGGTGTAGGTTGCAGCTGCATGTCAGATTCTGTCCCTGGCTTGGGAACTCCCATGGGCCACAGGTATGGCCATGAAAAAAAAAGAAAAAGAAAAAGAAAAAGAAAGAAAGAAAAAAGAAAAGATGAAGAAGAACCAAGCATTGTAGAAAATATCAGAGTGCATTGCACACAGTAAAAGTAAATGTTGTCTTTCAGGTAGGCAGATTGGTTAAGTGATGCATAGTTGTGAATGCATTTCTTTCTTTTCTTTTTTTTTCCTTCTGTCTTTTTAGGGCCACACCCGCATCACATGGAGGTTCCCAGGCCAGGGGTCAAATCAGAGCTACAGCTACCAGCCTATACCCCAGCCACAGCAACACGGGATCCAAGCCGCGTCTGCGACCTACACCACAGCTCACGGCAACGCCGGATCCTTAACCCACTGAGCGAGGCCAGGGTTCGAACCCGTATCCTCATGGATACTAGTTGGATTCATTGCTGCTGAGCCACAATGGGAACTCTGCGAATGCATTTCTACTGAGGATCTTTGTCAGAGCAGACAAGCAATGGGAGAGGTGAGTTCTCAGTATTCCGGGATCCCTTTTTCCACTTGGCTGTTTTCAGGCCTGCTTTCTCAGCATTGCCCCCAAATCAGTCCATTTCACTTCTCATTCTCGGGCAGTCATATTCCCCAAAGCTGTCAGCCATTCTCTGCAAATCCGGTCAGAACCTTACCTGCCTTACAGAGGTGACTTCAAGATTTACATAGCTTTTTTTTTTTTTTTTTGGCTGCAAATGGAAGTTCCCAGGCCAGGGATTGGATCTGAGCCACAGCTGCAACCTATGCCGCAGCTCCAGGAACACCAGACCCTTAACCCACTGTGCCAGGCCAGGGATCAAACCAGTGCCTCTGCAGTGACCCAAGCCACTGCAGTCCGTTCCTTAACCCACTGCACCCTAGTAGAAACTCCCAAGACATATCTTATTTTTTTAAGCTGAAAGCAAACATTCCAAAGATTTCGCAGACGTTAACAAGCTGATTACACACACACACACACACGCACACGCACACACTTTCCTTTTTCTGATTAAGGTAATAAATTGTAGAATGATTTTAGAATTGGACCTTAGATTTATCAGGACCGCATGCATCACGGCAACCTCTGTTTTTAGGACTCTGAAAATTAGCACATTTGCAAAGGTTCTATATGGCCAGTGAGCTGGACTGAGCTCACGCAGCCCTGCAGCATGTGTGGCGGCTGAAACAGACCCACTCCTAGGGTCCTGCAGCCAAGGGGTTAATCCTCCCCGAGCTGAGCCTGACGTGGTGTGAACCCCCTCACAGCTGTTGGAGCTTCTCAGGAACCTGACAAGAAGCATTTATGTCTGACCCAAACCTCACCTGTTGCAACGTGACTCCACTTCATTCACTCACTGTCAGATGGTCAGCGGTTGGTTTTCAAGCCCCGGCAATGGGCTCCCCATTGCATGAAGCTCTGCAGGGCCTGGGGCGCGGCCACTCACAGCCCAGCCGCAAGGACAGCAAGCTCTTAAATCACAGGGCCGGGCTGTCACCTGTGTGTTAAAGGCAGTGGGGCTCTAGGTGCACAGGGAAGGGACATAAAGGGCTCGATGCAGGTGGTGTGGTTTGGCTCACGGAGGTGCTGGTTGTGATTTGAAGGTGTGGAGATGGACAGTAGTTGGTATCTTCTTCCTAAGAGTGAATTTCCCCAAACTTTTCTTTTTTTTTTTTGGTTGTTCTTTTTATGGCCACACACACAGCATATGGAAGTTCCCAGGCTAGGGGTCAAATCTGAGCTGCAGCTGCAGCCTACGCCACAGCCACAGCAACGCCAGATCCAAGCCACATCCGTGACCTACGCTGCAGCTCACGGCAACACCGGATCCTGAACCCACTGAACAAGACCAGGGATTGAACCTGTGTCCTCATGGATACCAGTCGGGTTTGTTACTGCTGAGCCACAAGGGTAACTCCCACGTAAACTTTTCTTTTTATTTCAATATTCTCCATTAAGTTTCCTTTTTCTTTACTTTTTAAAAAATGCGTGTGGAGAAACAGGAACTCTCCTATGCTATTGGTGTGAACGTAAGTTGGTGCAGCCTCTATGGAAAAGTAAGTAAGAAGACTGATAAATAGCAACGTAATTTCAGCTAATCGTAAATTCTATGGTAAAAAGTAAGCAGAGTGATATGACAAAATGCGGCTGGGAGGAGTTCCCATTGTGGTTCAGTGGATCAAGAACCCAACTTGTATCCATGAGGATGCAGGTTCAGTCCCTGGCCTCACACAGTTCGTTAAGGATCGGTGTTGCCTTTGAGCTGCGGTGTAGTTCACAGAGGTGGCTCAGATCCCACGATGCTGTGGCTGTGGTGCAGGCCGGCAGCTGCAGTTCTGATTCGACCCCTAGCCTGGGAACCTCCATATGCCGTCGGTGTGGCCCTAAAAAGAAAAAAAAGGGGGGGGGAGCGGGTGACTGGGATTAGCTGCCCCAGATTGTTCACTTCCTCCTCCTCCTTTGCAACCTCTAGCGTACATGCTGCAAAGATAAAGTGCTTGCGTCCCCAGCATCTCTTACTGCCAGGAAGAGTGATAAGACTCCAGACTCCGGGCAGAATACCCCAAGGAGGTCTTCTCTGTCCAATAAAACGCAGAGCCACATTAAAAAGACTTTGATCCTTTGAATTTTCCCTTCTTCTTGTTTGGGATACAGACGTAATGCCCAGAGGCGCAACAGCTGTCTGCTGACCTTAAAGCGATAACCATTAAGGCTGGCAGAACAGAAAGTAGGAAAGAGCCTGAATCCCTGATGACGTCATAGAGCTTTGCACCATATGGACTTCACTCCCCTGCATGTCTTAATATATGACACACAGATCTACTGTTTTAGGCCTGTGTTAGGTTTATTCTTATTCGCAGCCAAATGCTCTCCTAATAGTGAGAAGGACATGAAGCTGTGGGTGGGAAGCTTGAGGACACGCCCAAGGTGCTCGTGGAAATCGACTCTGAGAAGATGACATTTAGTTGAGACCTGAATAAGAAGGAGCCAGTCATGGGAAGATCTGGGAGAAAGAATTCCAAGAGGCAAAAATAGCAAGTGCAAAGGCCCTGAGGCAGAAGTTCGCTGTGTCCACAGAATAGATTCCAGGGGGTATGAAGCGCTGTGAACAGGGGAGACTGTGGACATACTGGGGGTCCTGGAGGCAGACGGGGGCTGGATCACGGACATCCTTCAAGATTTTATTTCACTTCCCCAGTCAATTAGACAGCAATACCCAATGCTACCGCTTACATGTGGAAACTAAAAAGACACAAGGAGCTTCTTTGCAGAACAGACAATGACTCACAGACTTCGGAAAACCTTTGATTTTGCAAATAAGACAATCTGGGGGGTGGGGGGATGCACTGAGGGTTTGGGATGCAAATCCTATCAAATTGACTTGTGATGATTTTTTGTACACCTAAAATCGAAATACAATTCATTAAGTTAAAAAAAAGGTTTTATTTCACTTCCAAAGAGAGATTTGAGATAGATGGATTTGAAATACATTTTGGAGGTAGTGCCTTCAGTGGGACTTGTTGCTGAATAGAAAGTCGGATAAGAGAAAATTAGGAATTAAGAGTGACTTAGATTTCTTTTACCCTGGAGCCAAGTTTTTTACTTGAGTGGGAAAGAATGTGAAAGGCCTAAATGGGGAAAGAAAAGGGAATGCGGAATCAAGAATTGTGGGGGATGGGCTTTTTTTTTTTTCCCCCTTATTACAGCTGCACCTGCAGCATATGGAAATTCCTGGGCTAGGGGTCAAATCTGAGCTGCAGCTGTGGTCTACGTCAGAGCAGCTATAACCCACACTGCAGCTTGTGGCAATACCAGATCCTCAACCCACTGAATGAGGTCGGGGATCACACCCACGTCCTCACAGACACTATGTCAGGTTCTTAACCTGCGGAGCCACAACAGGAACTCCATCAAGAATTGTGTTTTATGTTAAGTTAGAGATGTACATCAGAGCTGCAAGTGGCAGCGTCATATGAGAGCAGCTGCATGAATCCGAAACTCCGTGGAGAATTCAGGGTTGGAGACAGAAATTTGGAAGCATCGACCTACAGAAGGCATTTGAGTCATGGCTCTGGACATAATTTCCTGGTTGGAGAATGTACATAAAGAAGCATACCTCAGCCTTTAGATGTAGAATGGAGGTGAGGGAGCCAGCAAAGGGGACTAAGGAAGTGAAACAAAAGGCAGGAAGCTCTGAGAAGAGATGGGTGTGTTAACAAGGAGCGTCATTAGCTCTGCCCAACGGTGGCTGAGAGTTTGGGGAAAATGAGACAGAGAAGAGGAGGGTGATTTTGCTCATCAGCTGTATTTGGTTATCTTGCTAAGAGCAGTTTCAGAAGACAGAAGAGGTAGAAGAGCCTGGGTTCAAGACAAAAATGGGGATGAGAAAAAGAAGTGGAGACATCGCTGGGGAACAGAGTAGTCATGCTCTAAAGGGAAGCAGAAAAAGAGGGCAGGAGCTGCAGGGGGGTCTGGGTTCGTGGAGGACTTGGGCAGTTTTTTGTTGGGAGACAGATGGCTGAGACCTTGTCTGCTTGGCGAGGTGAACTGTGCGGAGCGAGGCGACAGGTTGGTAGCTACAGACCAGGCACTCCACAAATTCCTGTTTAATCCTCTCGGCAAGCCTGTGAAGTTGGAGCTTTTCACCCTTTCTGGATAGGAAAGAAGGCACTGTAACACACTGGTTTGTATTTCCGGTTTGAGTGCAACAGGATCTGAGCCCTGCTCTCTGTTTGCTGTGTGACTTTGACTCATTAACTTACCTGTCTGTGCCTCCGTTTCCTCCTCTGAAAAATGTGAATTCAAAGCAGTACTTACTTCAAACCGATCCGTGTGAAACACTTGCACAAGACCTCCGCCCCTAGTAAGTGCTCAGTAAAGATCGGTTCTTTTCAGAGGTGAGAAAAGAGAGCCTTGGGGGGTGAACAAATATACCGAGCTTCTACTTTTTGCAAAGCACTGTGTGGAGTCAGCAGCCGCGGACCTCAAACTTGAACAGGGTACAAAGTGATCCTGGCGTCGTAGAGCTTACAGTCAATGTTGATGACGGTGACGGTGTTGATAATGGCAATGATGGAGAAGATGGAGATGATGATGGTGGTGGTGGTGATGCTGATGACAATAAGAAAACCCTCGGTAGCTAACACGTATTTACCACGTGCCAAGCCCTGAAGGCTTCACAGTGAGTGAGTAACAAAAGCAGAATCTGTCTTGCTCCATGTTGTCTTTCTATTACGTCATCCTTCCCAGGGGTATCATTTGGCCAGAAGAATGAGACCCAATAATCCTGTGGTGTGAGGACATGTTATTGAAAGGAAAACATTGGAAGCGATGACTAACCTTCCTTGCTTTCTCCACGGTTTACCGGAGATCCTATCAGAAACAGGTTTTAGCAATTGTTTTTCTCTATATCCTGCCTTGTTTCCCTTCCCTGGTTTCGTCTCACATTGTTTAACTCACCACCCAAGGGTGACAGGCATTGTGTTGGATACTTTGGGGGGGGGTGTCAGAGATAAGTATTATGGCCCGAATTGTGACCCCACCAAAATTCACGTGTTGAAGTCCTTATCTCTAGGACTCCAGGATGTGACCGTATTTGGAGATGGAGGCTTTTAAAGAGGTAAAGTTCAAATGAGGTCATTAGGTTGGGCCCTAAGAGAGTATGACCGGTGTTCTTACGGGAAGAAGAGAGCGGGACACAGACACCTTCAGAAGGAAGACCCTGTGAAGACACGGGGAGGAGGTGGCCATCTGCAAGCTGAGAGTGGCCTCAGAAGAAACCAGTCCTTTGGATGCCTCGATCTCAGACTTTCAGCCTCTAGAATTGGGAGAAGGTAAATTGCCGTTGCTTGAATCACCCAGCCGGGGGTATTTTGTTATAGCAGCTCTAGGAAACTAATACAACCCATAAAACACAGCTCCGGAGCGCATGACTTCGCAGCACTAGAGAGGAGATGAGCACCTTCATAACTAACGGCCCCACGAGGTAGGGCAAGGGTGAACCACGCTGACTAGCACTGAGGTTAAACCCTCGGCCCCAAGGATAGAGAAGCCATTTCCAGTGGTGGAGGGGACAGTCGGAAAAAGACCTAAGGGACAAGAAGATTATGAAGCAGAACCAGCGTGACTCACAAGGACTTCCTGGGTATCAGATGGCAGACAAGCCCCTTCTAGAGGATGGCCCAGCATAAATCATCTTTCTTTTATTATATTAAGTCATTCTCTTTGTCCTCCTTATGTATTATCTCTACCAGGCTCTATAATCAAATGATCATTCTATCATTATTGCATTAATAAACATACGTTCAGGAATTCCTGTTGTGGCTCAGCAGAAATGAGCCCAGCCAGTATCCATGAGGATGCGGGCTCGATCCCTGGCCTCACTCAGTGGATTAAGGATCCAGTGTTGCTTGGCTGTGGTGTATGGCAGCTGCAGCTCTGACTCGATCCCTAGCCTGAGCACTCCCATATGCCTCAGGTGCAGCCCTAAAAAGACAGAAAACAAAACAAAAACAAAAACAGCCCACATGAGTTTATCAAGGAACAAATGTATTACTGTCCCCATCTCCCAGGTGAGGAAGCTGAGGCCCAGAGAGGTGAAGTAACTTATTCAAGGCCACACAGCTGGTAAGGGGTAGAGCCAGTGCATAGCCAGCAGTTCTCATCTTTCACTGATCTCGTAACGGAGGTAAGGTCTGATCGAGGAGCAGGGCAGGTGCAGCCCCAGGCTCTGTGAAGTGGGGCCTCCTCTCTCCAGACACATGGGTGGAAGAGAAGAACAGGTTTCAGCAGTACCCGAGAAGGAAGGAAGACTGGAGGGAGTTGTTTTCATTTTTGAGGAGAGGTGAGACTGGAAACTGTAGGTAAAAGGGAGATCGGGAAGATAAGAGAAAAAAGAGAGTTGGCCAAGAGCGAGCCAGAAGGAGAGCAGAAGCCTAAGATAAAGTCTAAGCCTGCTCCAAGCGGGGGAGTGTGAGGGCTTTGAGGACAGCGTCGGAAGGAAATAGGGACATGGTTTGCTCTGAAATGAAAATAAAGAAGAGCTGAAAGGAACAGATTAGAAGATCAGGATGCACCCGGAGTGAGGGTCCCTGGCCCTGGCGTTGTGCTCTCTCCCTCTTCTTTCCTTTTTCTTTGCTTCTCTTTTTCTTTTTTCCTTCCTTTCTTTCAATTTTTTTTTGCTTTTTAGGGCCACATCCACTACATATAGAAGTTCTCAGGCTAGGAGTCCAGTTGTAGCTGTAGCTGCCAGCCTACACCACAGCTCACAGCAAAGCCAGATCTTTAACCCACTGAGAGAGGCCAGGAATCAAACCCATGTCTTCAAGGATACTAGTCAGATTCATTTCCACTGCACCACAACGGAAACTCCCAAATTTCTTTTATTATATCTATATCTATATATCTATATCTATATCTATCTATCTATCTATCTATCTATATATATATATATATATATATTTTTTTTTTTTTCTCTGGGAAGGACAAGGCAAGGGGAGGAGCTGGGATAGGAGGCCTAAGGAGAGTTGTGAAGTTTGGGGCGTTGGAGAGATGCTGAGGACAAGGAAAGGGCAGCATGGTAGTCAACCACCCACAGGCAGTGCTCTCTGTCCAGGTGGCCTCCACAGCAAAGTGCAGGGCTGGAGAGAGCAGGTGGTTGAGGGATCATGGCAGGATCAGCATGGGGCAAGGTCAAGGGAATCAGAGAACTGAGCCTGGGGAGGAGAGGACATGAGGGACTGAGCAGAGGACACAGCCTGGGGAAGTGAAGAGAGTCAGAAGGAATTGAAGGAATAAGAAACCGAGGAGTTCCTATCGTGGCGCAGCAGAAACGAATCTGACTAGGAACCATGAGGTTGCGGGTTCGATCCCTGGCCTCGCTCAGTGGGTTAAGGATCCGGCGTTGCCGTGAGCTGTGGTGTAGCTTGCAGACGCGGCTCGGATCCCACGTTGCCGTGGCTGTGGCGAAGGCCGGCGGCTACAGCTCCGATTGGACCCCTAGCCTGGGAACCTCCACATGCTGCAGGTGCGGCCCTGAAATGACAAAATACAAAACAAAAAAAAAAAGAAAAAAGAAACCGAGAGAGTTCCTAGAACTAAAAATTGTCCCATTCCAATACCCTCTGTCCATTACTCACTGGGTATTTCTCCTTTATTTTCACTATACAGATATTTAAAACTGAGACCTCTGTGAGTTTCCTGGTAGCTCAGTGGGTTAAGGATCCAGCATTGTCACTGCTGTGGTGAGAGTTCAGTCCCTGGCCTGGGAACTTCGGCACGCCATGACTGTCCAAAAAAAAATCAAATTAAATACAGATAAATAAATAAAATGGAGACTTCTAAGCAAATGCTGTCTGGACAGGACTTTGTTCTGGTGCCGCACTTACAACCCTGCTGAGAACACAAGTGGACGCTGATGGCACCAAGTGCACCATTTTCCACAAATACCAGAACTTAGGCGGTGAACACAGACTCCTTGGAAGGTCACATTTATTCCAGGGACACTGCTGTTAACCCACAGCATTTTTATCCCCTCTTGACACTTCCCTTTATTTGTTTTTTTATCTTTTTGGGGTCGTACTGAAGGATACGGAGGTTCCTAGGCTAGGGGTCAAATTGGAGCTACAGCTGCCGGCCTACACCACAGCCACAGCATTGCAGGATCCGAGCCAAGTCTGCGACCTACACCACAGCTCACAGCAATGCCAGATCCTTAACCCACTGAGCAAGGCCAGGGATCAAACCCTCATCCTCATGGATACTAGTTGGGTTCGTTAACCACTGAGCCACGATGGGAACTCTGGCACTTCCCTTTACATCTCCTCCAGTTTACATGTCATCATTCTGTCCACATGGATTTGACTTTGGTGGCTTTTATTTTTATTTTTTTAGAAAGAACCCCAACTCATTTAAGCACTGTTTGACAAATGAGGTCATTGACCAGAATGAGTATTATATTTTTAGGAATTAAATGACAATAAAATAAAGAGACCAGGAGTTCCCACTGTGGCTCAGTGGCAATGAACCCGACTAGTATCCAGGAGGACTCAGGTTTGATACCTGGCCTCGCCTGGTGGGTTAAGGGATCTGCCTTGAGCTGCAGTGTAGGTTGCAGTCATGGCTCGGATCTGGCATTGCTGTGGCATAGGCTGGGACTTTCCATATGCTGCAGGAGCAGCCCTAAAAAAGAAAAGAAAACAAATTTTAAAATTAAAATAAGAATAATAACAACAAGGCCAAATCTCTTGGGGGAACTCATCAGCTAGCTTAAGGACAAACACTGGAGGAATTGGGGCAAAGTTTTGGAAGTACAACGCACTCTCAAAGTTTATTCTCCCCGGGTGAGTATAAGAAAGGACAATCTTTTAAATGAATTAACTGGTGTATTTATTTAATATCTAGTCTCCTTTCTCCAAAGTGACACCTGGCATTGACAACTTTCCGAATCATGCTGGAAGAGGCCATGCCTACAGCTAACAAGCGTAATGTACAAATGCACCAGCAGTAACACACAAATGTGTGTACAGAGGTCATTTGTGAATGGAAACACGATCTCGATTTAATACTCATTCTTCATGGAAAAATACACCTGAGCAAAGAAAAAAACTTTAAAATTACATCCTTACTATTGATTTAGAAGACAAAATATTCTTTCTTGTATTTAACTCATTTGCATTCAAGATACTGTTTTACAAAGTTGAGAAAAGTGTAGGGGTGTGGGTAATAAATGCCAGAAGATAATAAAACTAAGATAAACTTTTAAAACTATTTCTCTTTTTTAAAAAGTGCTCCTGGAGATCATGTTGTGGCTCAGAGGAAAAGAATCTGACTAGTATCCATGAGGATGTAGGTTTGATCCTTGGCCTCACTCAGTGGGTTAAGGATCTGGTCTTGCTGTGAGCTGTGGCATAGGTCACAGATTTAGCTGCTCAGATCTGATGTTGCTGTGGTGCAGGCTGGCAGCTGTAGCTCGGATTTGACCCCTAGCCTGGGAACGTCCATATGCCACAGGTGCGGCCCTAAAAAGACAAAAAGACCAAAAAAAAAGGTATGTACCTTAGATATCCTTTCTGTTTTAAATCATAAGAAAACATAAATTTGGTTTACTGTTATCAAATAAATTTCCCTCCTAGTTATTTTGTCTATTTGCTCAATTCAAAATTTGAAGAGTAAAATTATTTGTATTTTCAGTGTTGGTATAACATTTGTATCTCATAAATATGAATCATGCTATTAACTGCATTGTATGTTATCTAATTACTGTCATTTATATACTACAGAACTCTTAAATTATCAAATGATTGAAAGAAACATCGGAAAGTACACTGCAAATTTCCATCTGCAAAGTAGAGCATATAACCTGAATTTGATCTTACATATATGGAAGAGACACTTTTTACTAAGTAAAGTATACAGGAAATCATTTCCACCTGGAGCAAGCCAACAAAATCCAAGAGAAACTCAAAATTAACTCAATGGAATATAAAGAAGACTTGGATTTTCTTTTTCTTTAGTGATATTTGCTTCTCGTTTAAATTTTACTGGAGTATAGTTTACTTACAATATTGTGTTATTTTAGACTGAAGAAAGATTTTTTTTTTTAAACATTTTAAAATTTAGGAGTTCCTGTTGTGCCTTAGTGGTTAACGGATCTAACTAGCATCCAGAAGAATGCAGGTCCAATCCCTGGCCTTGCTCAGTGGGTTAAGGATCCGGCGTTGCTGTGAGCTGTGGTGTAGGCTGCAGACACGGCTTGGATCCAGCGTTGCTGTGGCTGTGGCGAAGGCCGGCAGCTACAGCTCCTGTTAGACCCCTAGCCTGGGAACCTCCATATGCCGCGGGTGTGGCCCTAAAAAGACAAAAAGAGATCCCCCCAAAAATTAAATTAAATTAGAAATCTTTTTTCACTTAACCAAGATTACATTTTTTTCTGTTAAAAGAAGGGTAAACAATGGTACTAAAATTTCATTTAAATATGCAAAAGCAAAAAGATCATGGAATGGAGATTATAACATGCGTATACCATATTCGAGACACTAAATGATGTTAATCTTTGAGAAAAGCAATAAAAATGCAGGGTTTTGCACAGTAGCTTTTAATACCTGGATTCTAAAGTGTGTTGGCTGTGACAACAGTCATCCAGTATGCAAAGATCCATAACATTCATCCCATAAAATACCACACTTCCTGGTAGGGGCAAAGCTATTCTAAAAATATGTTTGCTATAGACACGATCATGGAAACTGTCTTTTAGGAAATGATATTCAGCTTTAACCAGAGCAGTTTCTGCTGGAGGTACAAAGGCATTATTTTCTTCTTTCACGGTTATTCATTCTAAACCAAGAAGCCATCTGGGAATAGAAAAAAACAAGAATGTTTATTGTTCTATTGTTCTATTCAGAGGGACAAGCATCAGTAAGGAAAATAGAGTTCATGGCATACTCATTTTTCAATACCTTTTGGGTAGAGTTCTCTGGATGGTCTGATTTCTCAGTATTTTGCCCAGATAAGTGCCTGTGTGCCAGGCATGGTACTTCTCAAAGGATGATTTCTGGGACCAGGAGCACCAGCATCACCAGGGAACTTGCTAGAAACTCAACTCTTCACACATTATACCAGACCTACTAAGTCAGAAACTTGGGCGTGGAGCTCAGGGACCTGTATTTTCACATATCCTCTGGATAATTCTGATGTGGGCTGAGGGCTGAGAACCACTGGTCTCCAGCACCTGGTCAGCCTGAACCTCACTCGGTTCATTTTTTCCTTCCTATTAATGTCCTTCCTTCAGCTCTGAGCATCTAAGTATACCCCACGCCTCCTCAAAACTGGCCCAGTTCTTTCTTTGAACTTTGACAATGCCCTTATTTGAAACAGCATTAATCATTTACATACTACAGTTAAAGGGCACCTATATCTGAAGGCATCCACCCCTACCATATCTTAACATTGTCCTCTAAATTATTTCTTATCTGTGTTTCTTTTATCACTTTAATTGAATAGAAACTTGCCTTTTTTTAATCAGTCAATGAATTTTATTTTTATTTTTTCTTCCCTAGCTTTTATTAACTATTTTATTTATTTTGACAGTGATTTTTATTTTTTCCATTATAGCTGGTTTACAGTGTTCTGTCAATTTTCTTCCGTACAGCAAGGTGACCCAGTTACACATACATGTATACATTCTTTTCTCTCACATTATCAGGCTCCATCATAAGTGAGCAGATAGAGTTCCCAGTGCTATACAGCAGGATCTCATTGCTTATCCATTCCAAAGGCAATAGCTTGCATCTATTAACCCCAAATTTCCAAGCCATCCCATTCCCTGCCTCTCCCCCTTGGCAACCACAAGTCTGTTCTCCACGGCCGTGATTTTCTTTTTTGTGGAAAGGTTCATTGGTGCTGCATGTTAGATTCCAGATATAGGTGATATCATATGGTGTTTGTCTTTCTCTTTGTGACTTACTTCACTTAGTGTGTAATCACTCACTGAATTTTATTACACTGATGGTCGTACAATGATCATCACGACCTGATTTTCAACTTTTTTAATTGCAGTGGTTTTTGTTTGTTTTGTTTTGTTTCTTTTCACTCCCTCACCCTGGGCATATATATGGATGTCCCCAGGCTAGGGGTTGAATTGGAACAGCAGCTGCAGGCCTATGCCACAGCCACAGCAACGCCAGCTCCGAGCCACGTCTGTGACCTGTGCCACACACAACAGATCCTTAACCCACTGAGCAAGGCCAGGGATCAAACCTGCGTTCTTACAGAGACTGTGTCAGCTCCTTAACTTGCTGAGTCACAACGGGAACGTCTAGTTTTTTTTTTTTTTTTAATTGCAGTTGCTTTACAATGTTGTATTAGTTTCTGGTGTACAGCAAAGTGCTTCAGTTATACACGTGTATTCTTTTTCATGTCCTTTTCCATTATGATTTACTATAAGATACTGAATATAGTTCCCCATGCAATATAATAGGACCTTGCCTATCCATTTTATATGTAAAATTTGCACCTGCTTGTCCCAAACTCCCAATCTCCCCCCTCCCCCCGCAACTACAAGTCTGTTCTCTGTGTCTGAGAGTCTGTGAAACCTGCCTCTTGATGGCAGGAACAATGTCTCATACAGTCGGCCCTCCGTAAGGTTGGCATTGAGGTAGGCGTGGGTTGTTGCATCCAAGGACTGAACCAATCGCAGATGTAGGGGAGGGCTAACAGTATTCACAGTCCTTTGCCGTCTTATATAAGCGGCTTGAGCATCCATGGATTTGAAAATCCACAGGGGCTCCAGGAACCAATTGCCATGAATATCCAGGGCAAGTATACACACTTTTACTTCCCACAGCATCTTTCAGTGTTTAAGCTTTTGTTCCTTCCCCTAATATGTCCTTTTCTTCTTCCCACCAACTTCCAACTATTCGAATTCTACCTTTTTTTTTTCTTTTTTAGCCCGCACTCACAGCATATGGAAGTTCCCAGCTAGGGGTCAAATCGGAGGTGTTCTTGCTGGCCTACGCCACAGCCACAGCAATGCCAGATCCCTACACCACAGCTCACGGCAGCGCCAGATCCTTAACCCACTGAGCAAAGGCAGGGATCGAACCTGCATCCTCATGGATGCTAGTCAGAGTCGTTTCCACTGAGCCACGACGGGAACTCCCAAATTCTACCTATTTTTCAAAGTTCAGCCCAAATCCCATTTTCTATGACCTGGCTTTTTCTCTTCAGGGAAGTATTCATCTTCCTTGAAAAAAAAATCCGAACTTCATATCTTTTCAGTTTTTCCCTACATATTACAGTCATTTGTTCTCGTCTTCCCTTTCTCATCATTGGAGATAACTGTTCTAAACCATATTTTTAAATAACGAGGGGTAGGGGAGGAATAATTTAGCATGCTTCAGAGCATGCATGTTTAATTAGTTTCCCCTTAACACTGAATGAACTCGGATTTTTGGTAACCTGACTATTTACACTGGAAGTAACTCTCACATTTCAGAGAGACACAGCGTTTCTCCTGGGCACGTTGCAGGTCTGGGACGGGTTTACGTGCTGGAGATCCCGTGCATAGCAATTGTTGCAATTTGTGTGGTCTAATAAGAGGTCTCAGAAGATTAGATGCTAAGTAATGGGAATCTGCAGGAAATCGAGCTGTAAGGAAACCGGGGCGACTTGCAGTCACATGGGTGAGGAAGAAAAGAGCCTACCCCCCGCCCCGGGGGTGGGGGGTGGACCAGTAGCAGAAGGCTTAATTGTTACCATGTCGCCGGTGTGAACCCACCGTGCCGCTGCCTGAGCTAATGGGAACCCGATGCAGCCAGCTTCCTGAGCCTACCAGTCCTGACTTCAAACACGACAGCCCGTCCTGCGGGCTGGAGTCCCAGGTTTATTTCCTCTCCAACAAAGGAAGACCGCCCCCACCTCCACCCCGCCTCCATCAGCTAAAATAGGACCTGGCAAGGCTCTGGCCCCAGCCCTCCTGTTTCCCCTATTTATTTGTTTGTTTGGTTTTTTGCTTTTTAGGGCCACACCTGTGTCACATGGACGTTCCCAGGCTAGGGGTCGAATCAGAGCTACGGAAGCCAGCCTACACCACAGCCACAGCAACACAGGATCCCAGCAGCATCTGCGACCTGCACCACAGCTCAGGGCAACACCGGATCCATAACCCACTAAGCGAGGCCAGGGATCGAACCCAGATCCTCATGGATACTAATCAGATTTGTTTCTGCTGCCCCACAGTGGGAACTCCCGTTTTCCCCATTTAACACTCAGTTCTAACTCCCCGACCCCCCACCTTGAAAGTCTTCAGGGACTTAGCAGCCAGCCCCCCACCCCACGCCCACCAAGAGCTGCTGGCTCGCCATGCTTACAGACCCAGGAGTGACAGAAAGCACATGGGTTATCCGCCAACAAATCCCACTGGGCCAACTGGGAGCACAAATCAGGGGGACACAGGCAGCGTGTGCTTGAAATCAGTCGCTGGGGATTCATCACTGCAGGACGCGAGCAACGCCAGGCAAGGGAGCCCTTGCGGGGAGCCTGAGACCTTCCAACTCTGGTTCTGCTGTTTTCCATCTAATCACTTCTGTTTTGCCACCTAACAGGAAAACGCCCAAGTGGCGGGCCGAGGAATCCATCCTGTTTATGTGACTGAAAAAGTGTTTACAGCCCCTGGTGTTTGGGGTCAGCCCCCAGCCCCAAGGCAGGCAGGCACAGGCATTTCCCCCAGCCTCCTCTTGGGGGGCGGCGGGAGGGCGGGGGTCATTCCTGGAACATCAAGCTTTCTGACCTCTTTTTATTTTTTTCCTGACTTCAATTCCCACAGGCAGCCTTGGTGCTTTACCTTTGCCGAGATTTCCAAAGGCGCCCTGCCCCATTCCCTCCTTTTTTTTTTTTTTATTTAAACAGTGCTTATCATCGACATGTAAACGCCACAGCAGGGTGAAAAGGTAGGTGTTTAAGATCGACTGCAACAGCTGGGATAAACTGCCTCTTAAAAGGCTGGCCTGGTGAAATGCATCTCTTTATATTTGGGCCATTTGTAAGCAGAATGGGAATGAAACTTGAGCCGATGGTGTGATAACCAGACGCTATCCTGTCAAGAGAGAGACAGTGTTTCTCTAAAAACACGAAGATGAGCTTCGAGATGGCCTCGCAGATAGCTGTCTTCCGCCCCCATCGTGTCCCATCATAAATCTTACCTCTGACTCAGGTTGTCTGCAGATTGTTGAGGCTAACGCTCATTTCCCTGGAGAGAGATGGGGCTAAGGAAAGATCTGGAGCTAACTCCAGTTAAAAAAAAAAATAAAAGTCACCATTCTGCTTAATCAACATTTTGTTCCATCAGAATCAATATCCTGCAGAGGTGGTCTCCATTGTTCTCAAGTCCCTTTGCAGGTGACAGAGCAAAAATATGGTTCCCCGATAAAGACTTGCTGAAAAGGAAAAGAAAATAGTTCTCAAAATGGAACAGCAACAACAACAACCTCTCCTTTTACAAATAAGCCTCCTTTTGTGACCTAGTCTGCCTGGTTTTGCATCCTCAAGAAACGTCAGTAACCTGACAGTGAAATAACACCTCTCTTCCCAGAGTTATCTATTACTTTCCGCTTACAGGGCTCAGCCATTTACTAAACATCTAATAAGTGACTGATCCTCTCTGAACCTTAGTTTGTTTGTTAGTTTATTTGCTTTTTCCTTTTTTTTTTTTTTTGCTTTCTTTCTTTAGGGCCACACCTGAAGTATATGGAAGTTCCCAGGCTAGGGGTCTAATCTAAAACTACACATTACAAGCCTACACTACAGCCACAGCAACGCAGGATCCAAGTCGCATCTGTGACCTACACCGCAGCTTCAGGCAACACCAGATCCTTAACCCACCCAGCAAGGCCAGGGATTGAACCTGCATACTCATGGATACTGGTCAGATTTGTTTCCGCTGCACCACAAAGGGAACTCCCTGGGCCTTAGTTTCTTTATTTTTGATAATACTCCCTACCCTGAGGTTGTGGATGAGGTAGCGTGTTTGAAATCACCCAACCCATGGTGCATACTCAATAATAACCTCCCTGCTTCAGTTGATTTATCCACAGAATGGATCAGCAACGGATGGGTTTTAGAATCTGAACTGAGTTCAAGTTTTGACCACTCTATTGTTCACGAGGTGGCCCGAGACAAATCCCCTCAGCTGGTATCTTGGCTGAGTGTCCGTCTCCTCATTTATCAAAACAGAATGCTGATACCGCTCCCCATTTCAGAAAGGGCTTTTGAGAGCCCAATGAACAAATATAAATCTTGTAAGAGAAATGCATATATTTGTAAAGTATAAAGGACATAAATAGCGTTAGTTACAATCATTCATATTCTTCATAATTGGATAAAATACATCAAATACTATTGAAGCCACAAGGATGCTTAAGAAATCAAAGAAAAATAATTATTTCATCTAAAACAATTATTGGCATCCTGTTCTAGTTCTGATTTTTTCTTTTTTTTAATTTGGTCCTTTTTGAGGAAGGCTTTTCTAGAGAAACGATGCCAACTGAACTATTCAAAACATGTATTTCTGTGCTACGAGGAAGAAACCCAGAAAATTAATGTTTTTAGAAGTTCAAAATATATGGATACTCAATTTCTAAAACTCCATTTGAGTAGAAGATTATTTTTTCACAGCACTCCTCTTTCTCTGTTTGCGCTTCCGTAGCTTCCTGAGAGGGTGATGGCGCTTGGGATCCAGCGTAGGTGGAACAGCTGGAGATCCTCCTCGCCTCCTGGTGTCACAGATTATCAGTGTTGACGGACAGAGTCCATAAGGCCTTGCCTGCCTTGATGACCAAACAGAAAGCACACTTCGCTATTTCTACCGTGCAAAGGAAAGAGGCACTTCATTTAAGACACTGAAATACTGAGGAAGCAATCAGTGCATTCATGTCACTGGACAAATTCCACCCCTGGGCCTTGGTATAACCTAATTGTGTTACTTACCCAATTCTTGGGAGCCCCCAAGTATAATGCCGTCAACCTTTGATCATTATCAAAAGAAACAGCCTAGGTTCTACGAAAATCACAGGCACACGGGACTCTCATTTTGATTTAACTGGAAGAAGAGTAGGATACTTGAACAGTCTGCAAATTGAAGAATATGCATATTAAATAAAGCAAATACCTATGATAAAAGTGGAACACAAATACAACCAAGCCATAATCCACTGAATAATAATTTTGGAAGAAGCTCATCTCCGTAAGTTTTGTCTTGAGGCTGATTACTCCACAGATTTATTACTGTGTATACGTTACATTACAAGGTTTTAGCGGAATGCATTGCTTTTGTTAAATTAATTTACATGTCAAGTGAGAAAGTAAACATAGCCCTGAAGAAGTCTGAATTCACTTTTTCATAATAAGATTAATACGTAAAAATTAATGAGTTCATTGTTTATTCCATAAATCGTTAGTGCATACTTACCGGGTACCAGGTGCTATGCTTGGTACTGAATATGCACTGATGAATCAAACAGGTAGAATTCCCACCCTCAGCGCTGACATTCTGATATTAAAACAGCATGAGCAACTTTACTCCCTTTGATTTAGGGAAGGAAAAATTGGTATAAGTATCCACACTTGTGGTAAGTTCTACTCTAACCTGGACCAACAGGTAGGAAAGAAGCTTCCTGGCCACTTGCCAAGGCAAACGAGGCCCTCAGAGCAGCAACTCGGCACAACCATTAAGACCACGAGCTTTGAAGTCAAATTGTCTAGGGGGAATCCTGGCTTCTCTATAGCTATGTGCTCTTGGGCAAGACACTTGATCTCCCTGTGAATCTGTAAAATAGAGGACCTATTAATACCCACCTCATGGGGCCATTGTAATGATGAACGAAGTCAACACAGAAAGCCATTAGAACAACACCTACAAAATAGCAGATGCAATGAATGTTAGCAAATCTTATTCATATCTGATCTCATCTTCCATCACATCATGGTTCCATACACTGCCAGGCAGGATTATATCCATTCTCAACATCTGCTACAATTTCCCTGGCCTGCCTCCCCTGCCAACCCCTCCATGCCTTCCCATGTGGCATTCCATCAACCTGGAGAGACTTACCATCTCTTGTTCCCAGCAAACTTCTCTTGTGCTCACGGAGGATCAGCTCAAGCTCACTTTCTCTGGGAAAATCTCCTTACCCCTGACTGCCTGTGGTTGGGTGTCCCTCCGCCCTGCTCAATTAAAAGCTGTCCATAACTCTAAACCCATAATGCATCTTGACCTCAGAGTGCTTCCTCATGTGTTACATCCCACCAGGTGGGGGCCTCTATGAGGCTACGGGAGAGGCTCAATCAACGTTTGTTAAATGAACAAATGAGTTAGTGAATAAGGACGGATGGAAGGAATAAGGGAGGAAAGAGGAAGGATGGACCAATCCTTGGAACAACCTCACTGTAATTTGTGGAGCAGGCAGTGAGATAAACTTCTCGAAGAGCTCTGAGCCTGATGATTATTGCTGTTACCCATACTGCTCACAGCACGACAGGGCAATAAATTGAGAGACAAGTTGTTGGGACAAGGAATAGCAACTTTATCCAGAGAGCCAGCAGACCAAGAAGATGGTGGACTCACGTCCCAAAGAACCATCTTGCCTGAGTCAGGATTCAGGTGTCTTTTACACTAAAAGGGGAGGAAATAAAGTCAAACATTTCCTCAGTCTGATCAGCCTCTGAAGGCGCTATGTCAATTTCCTCTTTCCTGCAGTCATTTGAAGGTGGGTCTGGTCAGAAAGTTTCCTGTGAGCTAAACAAAGGTATTTACGCTTAACACTCATACCTGGGAGGCAGGGGTCCCAGACATGGGCCATTATGTATAATTTAAGCTTAACAGGCAATATCCCTTTACTGATATACATATAATGGAATACAGAGTTTCTTCCCTTTCTTCCCATTGTCTTCTCCAGACTCTACCAGGTTCAGCTATTGGGCTAAAGACATAGGGGGCAAGCAGATATTAAACTGAAAACCAGGAGCAGCTAACTTTTCATATAACTTTAACTTCTGTGAACTCTGACCACACCAGAGACCTGCAAGCAGTCCTAAGCTAGCATCTGCACCAACCCTCTGTCTCTAAGTACACAGTCTTTGCATTTCCCAAGGAGGATGGTTATCCACAGCTTTAATTGTTTATTCAAGTCTGAGAAGGGCATGGTTTCCCCTTCATAGCCCTTGCTTTCAGAAACTTTTCAACAGAAACGATCCTTTCTTAAGCTGCAGCTCAAGGCCATGACTGCTGTCCTCAGAACTGGTTCATTCTTTCAAGTTCTGCTTCACCAATAGCATTACATTTTGACTACCTATTTTCACTCCTGATTTAAAAATGAAATGTTAACTCCCCCACACCAAAGACCTGGTACATCGACATTTACCAAACACGTATGCGTGCTGAGAAAGGGGAGAAGGTAGAGATTATGTTTGATTGTCAAGTAGACCTGAGAGCTATCATGAAAAAAAAAAAAAAAAAATCAGAGTACTTGTTCACTGAGATCTCTGTAAAGGGTAAGCATTATTTTCACTGGTGTAGAAGTGTCAACTAGCAAGAGCTTTTCATTTCCCCAGTCTGAACAGAAGTAATTAAACATTAAAAAACAGGTATAGCTTTTCAAGTTTCAAACTTGAGATCTCCACATCCTCTTCTTAATTTCTCTCTCAATATTTTCAGTATTCCGCATACGAGATCACCTTGGGGGCAACGTGAGCTATGCGTGTATCTTCAGGTATTGTGTCCAGGGTGATCTGCTTCCATTTTAAAAGGTAAGACTTTTTTTCTTTTGTTTTGTTTTGTTTTTTAGGGCCATACCACACCCGAGGCATATGGAAGTTCCCAGGCTAGGGGTCCAATAGGAGCTATAGCTGCTGGCCTACACCACAGCCACTGCAACACTGGATCCTTAACCCACTGAGCAAGGCCAGGGACCGAACCTGCAGCCTCATGGCTCCTAGTCGGATTCGTTGCCGCTGCACCATGACGGGAACTCCAAAGGGGTAAGACTTTCTGATCTTTTCTGCAAAACAGGTTCATCCTTGTACTTGCTCACTCATTCAGCAATTATTTATTGGCCTATGGCAGATACTCCAATGGGCAAAGGGAGTAAAATAGTGAGCGCAATCCACCCTCTGCCCTGAAAAAGTTTTGACCAGTTTGTGATTTTCCAGTAAGAGACAGCTTGCATGGATAGACCTAACTTTAACTGGTGAATGTATCTTGAAAATATTCAGAGTTCCCATTGTGACTTAGTGGGTTAAGGAGCCAACATAGTGTCTGTGAGGATTCAGGTTCGATCCCTGGTCTCACTCATTGGGTTAAGGATCCAGCGTTGCCATGAGCTGCGGTGCAGGTCACAGATGCGGCTTGGACCCAGTGTCGCTGTGATGCTGGCACAGGCCTGCAGCTGCAGTTCTGATTCAACCCCTGGCCCAGGGACTTCCATACGCCGGTCATCAAAAAGAAAAAGAAAGAAGGAAAATATTCCGCAAGAATTTGAATACTACATAAAATGTCATTTATTTTATTTTTTTTTAATTTTTATTGAAATAGAGTTGACTTACAATGCCGTGTTAGTTTCAGGTGTGCAGCAAGGTGACTCAGTTCTACCTATGTGTTTATCTCTTTTTTTTTTTCCAGATTCTTTTCCATTATGTCATTACAAGATACTGAGGATAGTTCCATGTGCTATAGAGCCGGTCCTTATTCGTTATCTGGTTTATGTGCAGTAGTGTGTATATTTTAGTTCCCCTGGCCTAGTATCTGGGAAACATCTATTTCTTTTTTTCCTTGATTTTTGAAAGCCCAGATGTATGTAAGATGAATCTGAGGTCTTGACATTTCTAGCCAAGCTTCAGATCCTACTTTGCTGAGAAGCCACAGAGTGGAGACTATAAGAATCTGATCTTTAAAGATCGCCTCATCTGGCTTTCAATGTGGTCCTCTCTGCCGCTCGGTAGAGAAATAATGGCAAAGAAGTGGTTTAAGCCTTAGGTCCCTCGCTTGAAAAGTGAGAGAATAGTCTCCAACTGAGTTGTGGTAATCTTCCTGGAAATAAAGTATGTAAAGTTTTGTTCAGAGGTATCTGGCATCAAGAGTAGCTACTATTTGGAGTTCCCAGAACCTGACTGCGGCTGTTTGGTTCGCTGCAGAGGTGCCAGTTCCATCCCAGGCCCGGTGCGGTGGGTTTAAAGGACCTGGCATTGCCACAGTTGCAAATCTGTTGAAAATGTAAGAGATCTCTTCCCGGGGGCTAGGGGACATCGATAAGATTTTTTACAGAGACATTTTTAATGCGATTACAGATGTCTGACAGACTCCCTGCAAATCTTTCCGTGCGCTTGTGGGTATCCACTTAGGCCAGGAGCATCCAAAAACAGCACCTGCGTTCTGGCTAGGATTCTCTGCCTGTTTTTGTGAATCACAGAAATCCAATGAAGTGGGGAGCGCCTGAGAATTCAAACATCCGGTCGGATCCTGCACAACAGATCGTCTCTGCTCTGGGTCTCTCCCTCTTTTAACAAGGGGTGGCGGGGGGCGGGGGGGGGCTTGACAACTCGTCCCACTGGGGACACCCTGGCCGGCTTCCTTAGGCCCTCACCTCGTGAAAACTCAAGAAGCCTCTCATTCCAAGAAAAGGAACCCTGTGCGGGCAGCCCACGGCATCGTCACAAACGTAGGATCTTGAGGGAGGGATCCTTTAAGGCCATTTTCCAACCAGCAGCAGTGAGCTCAAAATTGACGCGCAAACCAGAAGACGCAGGAGCGCTGGGCAGCCTCGGGTTGTTTTCTGCCTGGTTCAGGCAAAGCCGCTGGACGAATTTTTGCCCCCAGCCTTTTGTTGAGTGGCAGGAAAAGAAAAAAAAAGGGATCGTTTGAAGCCTCCCGGATTCAAACGGCATGGATAGAGTGCCAGGCCCCTCGCTGCCCTGGAGAAATGGTTATCATTTGGTGCCAGCTTAGGAACAAGTGTGCTCCCACTGGCTCCTAGGAACGTTCTCCCCGCCCCTGCTGAGGGGATGGTTTGCAAAGCCGCCGACTTCTTGCCCTTTTTCATAGGACCGCAAGCGTTCCCCTTTTAATTCTAGAACTTTCCTCCCATCTTCCACTGCTCTCATGCCTCCCCTAGAAAAGCAGGTATTCTGGGTCTGAAATGGCATCAGTTTATTAAGCAGAGACGGGAGATCAGAGGACCCTTGTGTAGCAGCCAACAGTTAGGGTATCTGTCGAAAGCTCATGTTGCACGTTAATGAAATGCCATAAAACATCAAACCCTAAAGGTGAAACATCACACCCTAAAAGGTCAAAGCCACGGCAATCCCTTCTGGAGTTTGCCCTCTGCCTTCCCCATGCTTTCAGAGTCGTGCTTTCCCTCTTTTAAAGATACACACAGACTCACTCCAGAACCAGGTCGTGTTTTCAACAGCCCCCTCTCACCCTGACACCTTGGAGCCTCCCAGGCTAAAGCCCTCCCGAGTCTGCGGAGCCCGGGGAAGAGGGAGACAGTAATTAAGTTAGCTGGGAGCTGCTGGGGTCTGACCTGGGGATTTCATCGCAGCTGCCTGCCTCTGTCTCCCCAGCCGCCCTCCCACATTTGTGTGTGTGTGTGTGTGTGTGTGTGTGTGTGTGTGTGTGTGTGTGTGAAGGAGGTGCTGTTTCCCACAGCTCTGATCTAATTCAGCTGAAATTCAATCTCCGTGTGACCAGCCTCAGCCAGCGCTCCCCCACCCGCCGCCAGGCTCCCCTCTCCAGGCTGTGTGTGTGTGTGTGTGTGTTGCCCATTTACACTGTCAGTCCTCAGCCTCCCCTTCACCAGCCCTTGGGTGTAGACTTACACGGTGTCCGTGGGCCAGCCTTGGGGGCTTGGCTGCTGCCCGGGACGGTCACCCTCATCCTCAGGGCTCAGAGGGCTGACACGCTTTACCTGCCACTCAGTGGGTTGAATGGGGCTCCTGAGTTATCGCTGGAGAAAGAGCAGTCGAGCCAGATGAGCCTGAGAACCTGAAACAGATGTAAAAGACATCAGGCTGAGTTTTTTGCGTGGCTGTTCCGTGCCCAGGAAGATTTATGACCCCTTTTAACCCATCAGTTGAACTGGGCTTGTTTTATAGCTAGGAAACAAGTCTGGCAGTCACACAGAAAATCTCCAGAGCGACACAGGGCCTTTCCCGGGGGTCTGCAAACCCCGGCTTCTTTTCTTTGTCCTCTCTCCCTTAAGCTCATCTCCCAGCCTCCGCATCTGCTAAGGACGTTTGATCACAACCTCTTTATAACTCTCTGCGCTCACATAGCCCAAAGCTACCGGTGGCTTTGACCCTCAGTGGCATTCAGCGTGGATGTGCACCCTTATACGGAACAGAGAAGCCCTGAATCTCTCTTCTTAAGTGAAGACTCTTAAGGGGCCAGCACTACTCGCCAGCGATGCAGTAGCACTGGCTCATTTTTTTTTTTTTTTTTTTTTTTTTGCCTAATTGTCACG
>PVHT021183585.1:1006875-1105635 GCA_004024745.2 Catagonus wagneri
TGTGTGTGTGTGTGTGTGTGTGTGTGTGTGTGTGTGTGTGTGTGTGTGAAGGAGGTGCTGTTTCCCACAGCTCTGATCTAATTCAGCTGAAATTCAATCTCCGTGTGACCAGCCTCAGCCAGCGCTCCCCCACCCGCCGCCAGGCTCCCCTCTCCAGGCTGTGTGTGTGTGTGTGTGTTGCCCATTTACACTGTCAGTCCTCAGCCTCCCCTTCACCAGCCCTTGGGTGTAGACTTACACGGTGTCCGTGGGCCAGCCTTGGGGGCTTGGCTGCTGCCCGGGACGGTCACCCTCATCCTCAGGGCTCAGAGGGCTGACACGCTTTACCTGCCACTCAGCGGGTTGAATGGGGCTCCTGAGTTATCGCTGGAGAAAGAGCAGTCGAGCCAGATGAGCCTGAGAACCTGAAACAGATGTAAAAGACATCAGGCTGAGTTTTTTGCGTGGCTGTTCCGTGCCCAGGAAGATTTATGACCCCTTTTAACCCATCAGTTGAACTGGGCTTGTTTTATAGCGAGGAAACAAGTCTGGCAGTCACACAGAAAATCTCCAGAGCGACAGGGCCTTTCCCGGGGGTCTGCAAACCCCGGCTTCTTTTCTTTGTCCTCTCTCCCTTAAGCTCATCTCCCAGCCTCCGCATCTGCTAAGGACGTTTGATCACAACCTCTTTATAACTCTCTGCGCTCACATAGCCCAAAGCTACCGGTGGCTTTGACCCTCAGTGGCATTCAGCGTGGATGTGCATCCTTATACGGAACAGAGAAGCCCTGAATCTCTCTTTTAAGTGAAGACTCTAAGGGGCCAGCACTACTCGCCAGCGATGCAGTAGCACTGGCTCATTTTTTTTTTTTTTGCCTAATTGTCACGTAATCACGTTACACTGGATCAGGCGCACTTTCTTTTGATGGAGAAAGCTTTGAACTTTGCTGGGCACTTCCTGCGAGAAGAGGATTTCTGCCTCAGGGCAGGGAGGCACAGGAAGGCAGGGGTTTGCGGGCGCTTTTTACGAGAGCCCCGTGAAGCAAAAGGGAAGGGGGTTTTACAGAGGCATCATAATTAGGGACGATGTGTCAAGGCAGGCAGCCACCTCCCGAACCTGCCTCCCGTTCCTCTCCTGCTGGGCGGCCTTGGGAACACAGAGCTTCAGCACAGAGCACCCAAGCCATTTTCCAATGCAAAGAAGCCTGGGGATCTTTTCAGCTTTCATTCATTTCGTTGCACTACAGCGGGAACCTGATGGGCAGGGCAGGGTTGCTCTTTTTTTTTTTTTTTTTGAACTGTTATTCCTTTCTTTTAAAAGGATACACTTTGCATGAAAAGATCTCTTTTGGCTAAAAACCAACTAACTTGTTTATCCCCCATCCTTTTTTTTATTTTAGGGCCATGTGGCATATGGAGGTTCCCAGGCTAGGTGTCCAGTCGGAGGCACAGACAGCCTCAGCAAATCCAAGCCGCATCCTCGATCTACACCAGAGCTTGCCGTAATAGTGGATCCTTTAACCTACTGGGCGAGGCCAGGGATCCAGCCTGAATCCTCAGGGATTCTAGTCGGGTTCTTAACCCACTGAACCACAACGGGAACTCAGTAGTTTGCTTACCTTGATATAGAGATAAGAACAGGCAGACAGAGCTGGAAAATGTTTTCCGTCACCTCCTCCAGATTCCAGACTGGGTCATGCCATCCTGAAAAATCAAACCTTAAGTCCAACATGGTGTAAAGAAACGCTCTGTTTGAATTCAGCCTCTCTCTGCCGTCGGGAGTCGGGGCCACAGTAAGAAATATCCTGAGCACCTAAAAACATTTGCACACTTATTCTGCTCACAGTCAGGATGCATCTTGGGATGGAGAAGAAACACGACTTGGGGAAGGAGTTGCTTCCCTGCCTGGGGAAGAGGAAGGTTCCGGCAGCCAAGCTCAGAAATAATGGTCTCCCTGAGCCCTGAGAAAACTGCCCCGAATGTTAACACATCAATCTTAAGGAAACAAGCCTGGCTTTTACCGACTTAATTTCATATAATTATTTCAGAGTTTGAGTCTTTACAAGAAAGAGGGAGTGGAGGAAAAAGATCAGAAAATTGAAGGGGATGAACAAAAGAGGAATGAGATTTTCTTTGTATTGAAGATTCCCATCGGCCCTTTGGTGCTCAGGGCTCTATCTTGGCTTTCATCTTTTAGGAGCAACTGCATGGCACCCTCAACAGCATGTGGAGTAGCTCAAAAGGCACTGATTTCAGCTCAGGTCTATTTTTTTTTTTTTTTTGCTTTTTTCCCCCCCTAGGGCTGAAGTCTTGGCATAAGGAAGTTCCCAGGCTAGGGGTTGAATTGGAGCTGCAACTGCCAGTCTATGCCACTGCCATGCCAGATCTGAATCACGTCTGCAACCTATACCACAGCTCTCAGCAACGCCGGATCCTTAATTCACTGAGCAGGGCCAGGGATCGAACCCGAATCCTCATGTATACTAGTCGGGTTCGTTTCTGCTGAGCCACAAGGGGAAATTCCACATTTGGTTGATTTAAAATTCAGATCACATAAAGATGTATAACATACATACAATGGAATACTACTCAGCCATAAAAAAGAAAGAAATAATGCCATTCACGGTAACATGGATACGACTAGAGAGTCTCATACTGTGTCAGAAAGAGAAAGACAAATATCATATGATATCACTGATCTGTGGAATCTAAAAAAATGACAGAAAAGAAGATATCTGTAAAACAGAAAGAGACTCACTGACATAGAGAACAAACTTGTGGTTGCCTAGGGGAAGGGTTGGGGGAGAGATGGAGTGAGAGGTTGAGGTTAGAAGATTTAAGCTATTATACATGAATGGATTAATCAACGAGGCCTTACTGTACAGCACACAGAACTATAGTCAATGTCCTTTGATAAACCATAATGGAAAAGAATATTTTAAGTGTATACATATAAATTATATGTATGTATAATTGAATCACTTTTCTATACAGCAGAAGTTAACATAATGTTGTAAATCAACTATACTTCAGTACAAAAATCAAATAAAACGCAAATCGCAAAGCCCCATCCTCCAGAAATGTTGACAGATACAGTAGGTACGGAAGCTGCCCAGGAATCCATATTTTAAACAAGCACCTTAGAAAAGTTGGAGGCAGACAGCTCTGCAACAACCCCACTTGGAGAAGCACTTTGATGTGTAAAATGAAGACATTTCTGGTCCTCCCACCCCCTGCCCGTGCTCCCCTTGGGGCTGGGTGTGAGGACCGAGCTGTCCCTTTCACATCCCTTCATTCATATTTCAGAATCTATGGCCCGAAGATCCGGAGAGAAACAAAGCAGAATGGGGGATTATGTCCACGGGCTCAGTTTCCCTTTAATGAAGAGAAAAGGGCAAGTCTGCTCGGAGGGGGTGATCGATTGATCCAGAGAATGTTGCACAAGTGTTCTTTGCTAAGCTGCAGGGTCAACATCAACAATATAAAAGAAAATGTACTTCTGCTTCATTGAAAAGGACTGTTGCTCAACAGGGCTGGTGTGGGTTACGCTCTGTCAAACGACCCTACTCCTTTACTCAGCTTTCCGTAGACCTTTGCCAAAGAGGACAATAAGGGAGAGAGAGAGAGAAAGGGGTGTTGGAGGGGACTTAGCCCTCGTGGTTGCAGTTTGTTTTTGCACCTGTGGATTTTTTTTCCTTCATGACAATGGTTTGAGACCATCATGATATTTTTAAAGACAGAGTGAAATAGTTTGTATATGAGGTTGGGATAATGGAATGAAGGACCTCTCTTAAAAGGACTCTCTTTGTAGTGGCAGTTGCCTACTCCAGAGTGAAGGCATACCAAAGAATGAAACCGAGGAAGAAATATAGGTGGCTCCTAGAAATCGAGGACTAACTTTGCACCAGTGTCTGACTGATTCGTCTTGCAATTTTCCACGTCTAAAATGAGGCAAACATTAACAAAAGTGGCCTCGGGGAAACCAAAATAGAGGAAACCAAAATCCGTTTGGTTTCCTCATAGGAAACTTAGGTCCTTCTTCACAATTCTTTCCATCCAGTTCTAATACACACGCATGTGCACACGTGCTTGAGTTTGTTTAGGTGTGTGTGCATGCATTGATCTTCCATGCTTATAATAAATACTGAAAATTAGAATTAAGGCAAAAGAATTTCTCAAGATAGGTACATTGATGATGTGAAGTGGTAAGTAATGCGTGGCCTGATAAAATGCAGGGAGATCAACAATTTTAAAAGTTTACAAAACTTCAATATCTTGTAATAACTTATAATGGTAAAGGATCTGAAAAGGAACATAGATAGATATTCTTTTGCAGATTGTTTGAATCTCTTTGCTGTGTACCTGAAACTAATGCAACACTGCAAATCAGCTGTACTTTAATCAAACAAACAAACAAAAACAACAATAAAAAAAAACACAAAATAACTTCAAAATCACTGAAAGCTAGGACACTTTCTACTGCCAAAGAGCCTCAGGGCCCTACAGCAGAGCACGAGAACTTTGTTCAGTATAATGATTTCTAAGACGTCAAGAAAAAGTTAAATCATGTTCTATGTCCTCTGTTTAAGAAAGTACTAAACAATGTTTTTTGTTTTGTTTTGTTTTGTTTTTTGCTTTTTATGGCCGCACCCGCGGCATGCGGAGATTCCCAGGCTAGTGGTCTAATTGGAGCTGTAGCCTCCAGCCTACACCACAGCCACAGCAACGCGGGATCCGAGCCGCATCTGCAACCTACACGGCAGCTCAGGGCAGCGCCGGATCCTTAACCCACTGAGCGAGGCCAGGGATCGAACCCGCAACCTCATGGTTCTTAGTCAGATTCGTTAACCACTGCGCCACAATGGGAACTCCTAAACGATGTATTTTCGAAAGATTTCCATTGACATGGTTAAAATTAAAGATGTTTCCATCTTCAGTGGAAGAGCAAAGTGGCAAATCCTTACCTTTCCAGAAGTCTCCTTTATTCAAAAATAATTTTTTTTCCCCCAAAGTTTCTGGATAAGCAAGGTTTGTCTAAGGAGGGAAGACTGGGCCTGGGAGGTGAAGGAGGAACAGCTGTTTTGAGTTAAACAAGAAGCATGTTGCTGACAGCACAGAGAGATCCTTGAGTTTAGCCTTTTGGTCAAAGAAGTAAGGAGCTAAATGACTGAATGAAAACAACTATTCGAGATTGTGATAGTGGACTTGAGGAGGGAGACTCGGAAGACAGCACTGACGAATGAGACCTCCGTGGCACAAAGCCATCCTCCCCCAGGCCGCAGGAAGAAGCAGAAGACGGGGAGCGAGGTGTGGAAATAGCCCAGCCTCGTTCACCAACATCTGGGCTTTACAGAGAGCATTTGCTGAGAAAGGCGATCACCTGAATTGCACATGGGCCATGGCCATGGCCGGGGCCGGAAAAGAGGGTGTTTTCAGCTGGAATATTAATGATAAAGGCAAATGTCAGGATCACCATGGAAGTCACAGGCACTGGAGGCACTAAGGGGAAAAAAAAAGTATCATTTATGTTTACAGTGGTTCCGATAAAGGGGTCTGGAGGTCGTGGCAGAAACTACCAGTAACTACCAGAGACTAGCACTCTGCTTGTCTCTAAGTCAGCGGGACGCCTCCAGTCAGAGAGCTCCAGCCTCTTTGCAAGGAGATCCTGAGCTTACTGGGCGGACTGGGAAGGGCCGGAAAAGTGGAAAAAGAGTCCCAGTACAAACCTTCTGGAGAAATTGGCACCGGGTGCCTCTACTCTCACGTCTTGCTTGTCTCTCACCACTGCACTTCCAGCCGTAGACCCTAAAAACATTCCCCCAAACCTCCTGCTGACTAGGGAACTCAGTCTTTCTTTCTTTCTTTCCTTTTTTTTTAAGGGCCGAAGGTGCAGCATATGGAGGTTCCCAGGCTAGGGGGTCCAATCAGAGCTATAGCCGCCGGCCTACGCCACAGCCACAGCAATGCCAGATCCAAGAAGCATCTGCAACCTACACCACAGCTCACGGCAATGCCAGATCCTTAACCCACTGACTGAGGCCAGGGATTGAACCTGCATCCTTAGGGATACTAGTCAGATTTGTTTGCTCTGTGCCACAATGAGAACTCCCTAGGAAACTCTGTTTTAATTTAAATGAGACTGAGGAGCTCCCATCATAGCACAGCGGAAATGAATCCAACCAGGAAATATGAGGTTGCGGGTTTGATCCCTGGCCTCGCTCAGTGGGTTAAGGATTCGGCATTGCCGTGAGCTGTGGTGTAGGTTGCAGACGCGGCTCGGATCCCGCGTTGCTGTGGCTGTGGCGAAGGCCGGCAGCTGTAGCTCTGATTAGACCCCTAGCCTGGGAACCTCCATATGCCACGGGTGTGGCCCTAAAAGACAAAAAGAAATAAAATAAAAAATAAAATAAAATGAGACCGAGACTGCACTGTCCCTGTTTTAGAAGTGGAGAATGTGTATGAGGAACCCAATCAGAATCAAAAACTAGTCTCGGGAGTTCCCACTGTGGTACAATGGGATTGGCAGCATCTTGGGAGCACTGGTAAGCAAGTTCAATCCCTGACCCACCACAGCGGGTTAAGGATCTGAAGATGCCACAGATGTGGCTTAGGTCGCAACTGCAGCTCAGCTCTGATTCCAGGCCTGGGAACTCCGTATGCCAAGGGACAGCCAAAAAAGGAAAGGGAAAAATAAAACCCAAAACTACTACCAGGAGTTCCCACTGTGGCAAAGTGGGTTAAGAATCCAACTGCAGGGGCTCAGGTGGCTGCAGAGGTGAGAGTTAGATCCCCAGGCTGGCGCAGTGGGTTCAAGGATCTGGTGTTGCTGCACCCATGGCGTATGTCAAAGCTGTGGCTCAGATTCGATCCCCAGTCTAGGAACTGCCATGTGTCATGGGTGAGGTCATTAAGTACATAAAAAAGTAAATAAATAAATAAGTACTACCCTCATCAGAACATATTCTGATTTCAGATCTAATCCTCTCTTGAGCCACCTGACTTTGATAGCCACGGCTAGGACTTTGAAATGCCTAAATACTTCAAATATTTTTTTCTAGTTCTGGCTACACTATCTAATTTATGCTGCAGATTACAGGATATAAGATACAGCATTAATATGTTAAAAAAAAAAAATCTGCGGAAGTCATGGCGGCCAGCTACCTGCAGCGTACAAATAACTCCTAAATCCAGTTCTCCCCTCAGCCCTGGACACGCAGTTCCAATTGCCTGCTGGACATGTCCACTGGTTCTCTCATATCGTCTCAATTCTTTGTACTTGAATTTGCTCCCGTTCCAGTGTAGGTCTGCTGTCATCTTCTCTGCCTGGCAAGTCCTCGAGATGAAGTAAGACGACGACCCTGGATAATTATAGACAGATCTGTCCCATCACACCACAGAGGCAGAGCAGCACTCGCTAATCCTCGAGGATGTTTTTAGGACTTAGGATTCAGGTAGCGTGCAGACTTCCTCAAAGAATGCGTGTGCCATGGTCCCAAAGAATCAGCAATTCTCCTGAATCATGAGCACTTCAAGGAGCCCAGGACAGGCACCCACAGCGGTTTTCATGACTGTCACGGTCATTCAGGCACACAGTCCCAGGTGTTTCCCTTGACATGAATCTGCCATAAGAAAATTTGGCATTAGGTGCCTGCCACTCCGCTGTGGGCCCTTTGTCCTGAGGGCAGAAACCCATTTACTGACACAGCTCCCCATTCTGAAAAATGCTCCTGCCCACAGAGGCTTTCCCCACGGACTCACAGACAGCGGAACCTGAAAGGCACAGTGGAGATCTTCTAGTTCGGCCTCTGTGTACAAATGAGGTCATGGCAACTGAAAGAGTTGCCATGTGCATGGTTGGAAAGCCAGCATCAGAGCTGTAACTGGAACCAAGAGCATCTGCCGTGTTCCATTCTCCTTTCTACTTTCACAACCGCGCAATGAGGGAGAAAAGTTAACCCCCTGCGTAGGGATATTTGCAGTTTCACAAGGTTCAAAGAATCAAGCTGACCCAACTCTAAGGGTAGAAAATCAAAGATCAGGCAGGTGTTTCCAGGCTATTTATGAGGCTTTACATTCTAGAATGCATCTCTTCAATATCCCAGAGGTCTAAGATTTATACAAAGCTTCGTTGTCTCTCAATTCCATTCAGGACTCGTGCCTTCATAGCTGGAGGGGAAAATGCCTGAAGCGACTGCGTCGTACTTCTGCACAATCTGTATGTGCTAACAGGATTCACTGTATAATCGGAGCTTTCCTCTCACACATACAGTAATGTACATTATTATTTCCCCCAAAGAAAATTGAGGCTAATAATAAATTCTCACTTCCTTTTCCAGTTGTTCTTGGTATTTCGTTGCCAATGTTGTGACTGCTAAGGTACAAACTTGAGCAGGAGGAGGGACTAAAAGTGTGGGGTGAGGTCATGGACATGGGCTTGGACCAGGAGGTGTCTGTGTTTACTCACCTTGGTGATTGTAAGCCATTTCCCCTGGGCAGCTTAATTAGATTACATTAGAGCCTAGCAGTAAGTGTTGCTTCTTCTTTTTTTTAAAGCAGTTTTCATTGGGGAAGTATATCTTTTTGAAAAAAAAATTGTATTGAAATATAGTTGATTTACCATGTTGTGTGTTTCAGGTATAGAGCAAAGTGACTCAGTTATACAGATATAAATATATGTATGTATTTATACTTTTTTATATTCTCTTCCATTTAGGTTATTACAAGACATTGTGTATAGATTCCTGTGCTATACAGTGGGTCCTTGTTGGTTTTCTATTTTATATATGGTCGTATGTCTATTTAAAGCCCAAACTCCTAATGTAACCGTTCCGCCTATCCCCTCACCCTTTGGTAACCATAACTTTGTTTTCTATGTCTGGGAGTCTTTTTCTGTTCTGTTAAAAAGTTTATATAATTTTTTTAATATTTCACGTAGAAGTGATATCATTTTTTTTTTTTTTTAGATTTCACATACAAGTGATTTCAATATAAGTGAGCCCTTGCTGTGTTTTTCAGCTCCACACTTCACCCCTTCCTCGAATCCTTGCTGGACACACTATTTCCTCTGGGATTAGGACACTTTGATTTCCCTCACTCACTTCCTTTTGGAAGCTGAAAATGAGCAGGTAAGTTCACTTCCCATTTCTGGAAATCTATCTGGTTGCCTTCTAGACATTTTTGATGCTACACTCACCCTGGTGTTCTTGGTTTGCCTGTGCTGATTTCTTTCTGTGGTTTATTTCACTAATCATGATAATCTCTAGGCTCATCCATGTTGCTGCAAATGGTATTACGTTATTCTTTATGGCTGAATAATATTCCATTGTGTATATATGTACAGCATATTTATCCATTCATCTGTCGATGGACATTTGGGTTGCTTCCATGTCTTAGATATTGCAAATAATGTTGCTATAAACATTGGGATGTATGTTTTCTTTTTCCAATTATGTTTTTTTTCTGGATATATGCCTAGGAGTGGAATGGCAGGATCATACGGTAACCATTTTTAATTTTAAGAACCTCCATACTGTTCTCCATAGTGGCTGTAAGTATTGCTTTTTGAACATGATCTCACCCTCTTCTCACGTCCCCATCCTTTCTTTGTTAAAGACTGGAAATAGCTTTGCCATTTCCATTCACCTCCACCTCTATCTTCCCCATTTCCTTTCCATTTATCTTAGCATGGCAAATACAAAAGAAACTACATTCATAACACATACTTAACCTCGCATGTCATAGGTATACAGTAAACATGCTGAGATTAATCTCATGATTGATATCTTTTCTTCTGTACTTATGAATCAAGAGGCCCTAAAGGCTCTGGCATGATAGCAAATGTCAGATATTCACATAGGCTGTACTTGATAAAGATGAAAATGCTACTCAAAAGGTAAGAAGGGTGAAGATTATGATTCTAGAGAGAATGCTTGACATGATTCATGGAGTTCTCCATGGCTTCTAATAAGGAACCTACAGGATCTTTTCCACAAAGGACCCAACCACTAGCTTGAAATTCAAGTTCTATTCTGTGTCTCTAAAAATCTTGATTGTTCTTCAGTCTACACTATCACACATTCCTGTTTGTCTTAATATAAAATCTTCCTACAATTTCTACTAAAATGAAAGCTTCAAGAAGATACACCATGTTTATTCTATGACTCTCATTTGCCACTGTAATACTACTGCCTACTCCAATAAGAAAAATCAAACTTAACCATCAAGGGAGCTGTTGAAAGAGACATGCTCTTTGAAGGTTTGTTCCAGTTTTCTTCTAAGCCTTTTTGTTTTGCCATCAGCCCCAAAATCTGAGAAACATTTTTGTTGACTTAGTATATAAGAACTGTTGGAGTGCTATCCAGTCCATTTGCCTTTTTTCTAAGCTGTTTTTATCCACAGTCCTGCTAAAGGGATAAACCAGACCTCCTTGTTAATTCTATGTGCCAGCAATTACCCTGGCCACAGCTAATTGGACCTGATGCAAGCCGATCCAATCAGACACTCTCCTGAGAATTCAGAACTGGGATCAAGCGATTACCTGGTGTTTGTCCCTAGAGCTGAGAGGTCATACAGAGCCAGGACTGGGGCAGTCTTTTTATGCCATAAACTTTCTGAAGTAAAACAAGCCAGAGAGAAAAGGAGAAAATTGAAAAATCTAAAAGAGAAAGAAGTTAACAAAATATTTTTCTGACCAACATGGGATTATATTATAAATCAATGACAATGAGCTATATAAAAAGCACAAAATATTTAGAAATTAAGCAGCATACTCCTAGATATCTCACAGGTCAAGGAAAAAAATTACAAGAAAAAATTTTAGATACTTTGAAATGGATGAAAACGACAACACAGCATATCAAAATGTGTGGGATGAGGCTAAAGCAGTACCAAAAGGAAGTTTTATAACATTAAATGCTTACATTAGAAAAAGAGAACCATTTCAAATAAATGATTTACCTTTCCACTTTACAAATTTTGAAAAAGAAGAGCAAATAAATCAAAATCAAGAAGACAAAAATAACAGTAATAGCAAAAACTGATGAACTAGAAAACAAAAACAACAGAAAACCAATAAAAATCAAAACATATTTTTGAAATAACCAATAAGATTGAAAATGAAAAAGATAACATTAATTACCAGTGCCAGAAATGATATTATGAGCAGATGCTACAGACATTAAAAGGATAATAACAGTATATTATGAACAATGTAATACTCATAAATTTCACAACCTAGATGAAATAGACAAAGCCCTTGAAAGACACAAACTACCACAGTGCACTGAAGAAGGAACAACTGATCTGAAATGCTCTACCTCAATTAGACAAATTGAATTAATATTTCGAAATTTCACAAAAATAAAACTCCAAATCCAGACGACTTCATTAGTGAATTCTACCAAATACCCAAGAAAGAATACCCATTGCATACACTCTCTTTCAGAAAATAAATGAGGACACAACATTTCATAACTCATTTTGTTAGTTCAAGATTACCCTGACACCAAAACCAGACCTAGAGCAACCCAAAAAACGGTTATAGATCAATACTCTCATGAATATAGACATAAACATTCTTAACAAAATATTAGCAAATTGAGTGCAGTAACCCATAAGAGGGATCATACATCATGACCAAATGAGACTTTTCTTTTTTTAGCAATGCCAGGTTGTTTTGACATTTAGAGATCAGTTAATATAGTGCACTATTATTAACCAAATTAAAAAGATAAACAATATCATCCCCACAATAGATACAGAAAAAGCACTTGAGAAAATTCAACATCGATTCATTATAAAAAGAAAGTCACAAAAAAGCTAAAAATAGAACTTGCTTAACCTGATATGGGGTTGAGAAAATCTATAGCGAACATCATTTTTTTTTTTGACTTTTTGCCTTTATCTAGAGATGAACCCGCAGCATATGGAGGTTCCCAGGCTAGGGGTCTAACGGGAGCTGTAGTTGCCGGCCTTCACCACAGCCACAGCAACGCGGGATCCGAGCCGCATCTGCAACCTACACCACAGCTCACGGCAACGCCGGATCCTTAACCCACTGAGCGAGGCCAGGGATTGAACCCCCAACCTCATGGTTCCTAGTTGGATTCGTTAACCACTGAGCCACGACAGGAACTCCAAGCGAACATCATTTTTAATGGTGAAAGACTCAATGCTTTTCACCTAAGAAGGCACTAGAAGATGTGCTGAAAGAAAATGAGAAAGAGGAAAAATGGGAAAAGGAGCCCCAGTACAGAGAGGTGATGAAGATTCTGGATGAAGGACTATCTGGCATGCTCTCTGAGCACCCGTCACAGAGGTGCCACCCAGATGGAGCATGTCAGGCTCCAGGAGAAACTTCTCCAAGAAGTTGAACTCAATAGAATGCCTAAGGTGAGTAAACATTTTGGGACACAATTAGATAAAAGATGGAGATTCTCTGGTCAAATTCCTAATCCATCCCCCCCCCAAAAAAAATTTAAGCTAAGCAAAGGAGAAAAACACTTGTTAACTGGGGGAAACAGTTAATTGCATAGAAAAATAATCACAGTGATCTTAAATGGCTCCCCTATGAACAGCATACATACTTGTTATGCTGCAATATAACCTTTGAGAGGACGGGCATGGGAAAATAGGAAATGCATCTATAGGGGGCTGAAGTGGAGGGAGATGGGAGAGTTAAATTCTTACCTTCTCTAATATGAAGTTAAGATATAACCTATAAAGCTGAAGAGAGAAGAAGGGTGCAGCTCTGCTCTGACATTATTTAAAGACACAGAGGCCAACACAGACTCAGCTAGAAAAGGAGAGGGATTGCTTTGGGGGAAAGAAAAGCGAGGATGGAGGGAAGGGAACCAAGGTTGGAGGACTGTTTCTCTTAACAAACCTTGCGGACCTGGTTGGCTTTTTAACTATACATGTGTATAACTTTGATAAAAATAAAAGATTAATGTTTACGCTTTCAAAACCAAAAGTCCAAGCCTTTCACTTTTATAGGTTAATTGCTTAATGCCTATTCAAATCCCAGGGTTTCCCCCCGCTTATATCATGGCTTGTTACAATCTTTGTTTTGTTCCAAGGTGGTTTCTAGTAAACAATGGCACGTTGCAAAATGAGCATAAGGACCCAACATAGTAGAGTCAGCCCTCTGTACTATGTTTATAATCCATAAATGGTTGAATCTGTGGACACAGAACCCAGAGATATGAAGAGCTGACTATGGGCTTGAGTATCAGCAGATTTTAGTATCCACAGGAAGTCCTGGAACCAATCATCAAGGGATACCGAGGGACAACTGTACAATGAGAATTTTTTCCCTCACTCTATCTGAAAAGGTAGAAAGAGATATAAAATAAAAACTACAAAATAACAGGAATAAATCCAAAGGTGTCAGTAATCATAATACACCCAGAGAGATAAGCAATTTCACAAAATAAAGGCAGGAATTTTCAGCTTGAGTTGAAACCAGAGCGAAACAGAGAGGTGGTCAAGATGATGCAGCAGAAACACTCTGAGCTCACCTCCTCCCATGGGCACATCAAAATTATAGTTATTTACAGAATAACTAACAATGAGGACAACCTGAACACTGGCAGAAAAAAATCTTTTACAACTTAACGTATAAATAAGGAATCACAACAAGATAGGTAGGAGAGGCAGAGATCCAGTATCGTCAAGATCCAAAACCCCAGCAAAGACAACTCGCACCTGCAAAGGTTCTAAACAAGGAGCAAGAAATCCAAGCCCCACATTGGGCTCTGAGCCCTAGGGTCCTCCACTAGGAAGAGAAGCCCCCCAGAATGTCTGGATTTGAAGGCTAGCAGGCCTTCCATACAGGAGATATGCAAGGCTGTAGGAAAAAGAAATTCCACTCTTCTAAAGCCCACACCATATCTCACATGCTCTGAGACCCAGTGCAGAGGCAGCACTCTGAAAGAAGCCTAAGTCAGACCCATTTGCTGATCTTGGAGAGCCTCCTGGATAGGCAGGAGACAACTAGAGCTCACCCTGGGGACAAACATACTAGTGGCAGAAATTTGAGAAGCCTCTTCTACCACATTGGTAGACAATGATGATGGCAAGCACATTTTGGAGTCCTCCTTCTAGGCACTGGAGGCTTGCCTGCTTACCAGTAAGCCAGCCTCAGGATCCTCAGGCCATGTAGCCAATCATAATGGGACATGGCACTGCCCACCAGCAGGTCAGCAGCTACCGCTCAAGGCATGGCCTGGAAGTTAGCAAGGCTGGGTGCCAGTCCTGCCTAGCAGTATATCCACAGTAGCTGGCCCCACCACAACAGAAGGGCCCATGCAGCCCATATACGAGGATCCCCTAGAGCATATCATTCTGATACCCAGAGGGGAATGTGTTGCTGGGCCTCACAGGATGTATCCTACGTAAGCCACTTCTTCAACATCAGGAAACATAACTGACCTACCCAATCCACAGGAATAAACACAGAGAATTAGGCCAAATGAGGAGACAGAGGAATATGTTCTAAACAAAGGAACAAAACAAAACCCCAGCAATCTACTCAATAGAATTCCAGGTAATAATAATAATAATAATAATAATAATAATAATAATGCTCACTGAACTTGAGAGAATGGATGAACTCAGTGAGAATTTAACAAAAAGTTAGAAAACATAAAAAAGAACCAAACAGAGCTGAAGAATACAACAGGTGAAATAAAAAATACACTTGAAGGAATCAACAGTAGATTAGATGGCACAAAGGAATGAATTGGAAGACAGATTAGCAGAAATCACCAAACCTGAAGAGAAAAAAAAAAGATTTTTTAAAAATGAGGATAGTTTAAGATACTACTAAAATGACATCAAGCATATTAACATTCATGTTATAGTGGTGCAAATGAGGGAAAGGGGCAGAGAAGTTATTTGAAGAAATAATAGCTGAAAAACTTCCCTAACCTAGAAAAGGAAGTGGACATCCATATTCAGGAAGCACAGAGTCCCAAAGAGGTCACACCAAAACACATTATAATTAAAATGGCAAAAATTAAAGAGAGAATCTTAAAAGCAGCAAAAGAAAAGCAACTACTCACTGAGAACCCCTATAAGACTATCAGCTGATTTTCAGCAGAAACTCTGCAAGGCAGAAAGGAGTAGCACAATATAGTCAAAGTGATCAAAGGAAAAAAGCTACTACTAAGAATAATCTACCCAGGAAAGTTATCATTCATATTTGAAGGAGAGATAAAAAGTTTCACAGACAAGTTAAAGCTGGAGTTCCCGTCGTGGTGCAGCGGAAATGAATCCGACTAGGAACCATGAGGTTGCGGGTTTGATCCCTGGCCTCGCTCAGTGGGGTGAGGAACCGGCATTGCCATGAGCTGTGGTGTAGATTGCATATGTGGTTCGGATCTGGCATTACTGTGGCTGTGGCGTAGGCTGGCAGCTACAGCTCCGACTAGACCCCTAGCCTGGGAACCTCTATATGCTGCTGGTGTGGCCCTAAAAGGATAAAAAGACAAAAAAAAAAGGTGAAAGCTAAAAGAGTTCAGCATTACTAAACCAGTTTTACAAGAAATATTAAAAGGACTTCACTAAGCAAAAAAGAAAAGACAACAACTAGAAATATGAAAATTATGAAAGAAAAAACCTTATTGATAAAGACAGAAATACAGTAAAGTAGGAGATCAGTCACTTATAAAGCCAGTAGTAAAAGTAGTAAAATCAACTGTATACACAGTGAGCAGGTAAAATAAACACAAAACAAAAAACGATATAAAATATGAAAATTAACTATAGAACTACCATATGATCCAGCAATCCTGCTCCTGGGCATATATGCAGACAAAATTTTCATTGAAAAAGATACATGCACTACTATGTTCACTGCAGTGCTATTTACAATAGCCAAGACATAAAAGAAACCTAAATGTCCACTGACAGATGAATAAAGTAAGAAGATGTTGTACATATATACAGTGGAATACTACTCGGCCATAAAAAAGATAAATTAATACCAGCGACAGCAATATGGATGGAACTAGAGATTCTCATACTAAGTGAAGTAAGCCAGAAAGAAAAAGAATACCATATGATGTCACTTATTTGTGGAATCTAAAATATGGCACAGATGAACCTACCTACAAAACAGAAACAGATCACAGCCAAGGAAAGCAGACTTGTACTTCCCAGAGGGAAGGCGGGAAGGATTGGGATGGACAGGCAGTTCAGAGTTTTTGGTTGCAAACTGTTATATTTGGAATGGATGGGCAATGGGGCCCCACTTACAGCACAGGGAACTGTGTGATTGGGTCACTTTGTGTACAACAGAAATTGAAGAAACACTGTAAATCAACTATACTTTAATTAAAAAAAAAAAAGAAAGAAAAAGTTTAAGTTTCCAGAGCTGTGACACAGGGAATTTCAATCCCTCACCCAGGAATTTCCACATGCTACAGGTGCAGCCCCAAAAAGTCAAACATCAAAGGTGGGGGAGGGTAGTAAAAAATCAATGGTTGTTATATTGCATTTGAACTTAAAACATCTCTCCGTCTAAACTGGACGCTGGCTGTGGGCAGTTTTCTGTTAATAATTCTGTGCTTAGTACCAGGCACAGCGCCTGGACCATGGCAGAGGTCAACACGTTTGAGTAACGTCATTGCCTCATAAGCTTGTCCGGGTCCATGTTGTCAATCTCACACAGTAACTTCTCGAAGAGTCGGAACTGCCTGTTTAACTAACTCCTTAGGCTCGCATCTAGTGGAGAACCAAATGCAAATAGATTCAGGAAAAACACTTACTGGCATGGACCCGTTCTCCTAACACCTGCTAAGAATGCGGAAGGATTAGGAAGCTGATATCCGCGCTATGGCTCTAAATCTGCCCGCTCCCCTCTCGGACCTGCGCGCGGAATGAAAGGTTAAAGCAGTGTTGTGTGGGTTTTATAGAAATCAAAAGTACATGCAATTCTTCTGTAGGCTTGCTGATTACTCTCCGTGCATTGTGTTTTCATTTTGACCTCTGGAAAATATCAGGAACAAGGAAAGAACTTCCCACCCCCACCCCTCCAGCCCCCGGCTCCGTCGGAAAAACAGTACTGAAATAATACAAACATCTTGCATCGACCCTCTTTTGAAAGTAAGAAACGCCTCACCCTCCCAGCAAGGCCCCAAGTCTGCACAGTTTGTCCGCCAAGAGAGTGGGACTTGGCAGCGCTCCTTGTAAACTTCAACCGCAGGAGGCCTCTGATTGAATTGAAATTGTTTCCTCTGGTCAGATCTTGTTGGTGGTACACCCGCCTCAGGATGTGAATTCATCGTGTTTGCTGTGGGGTGAGATTGGGGCTGTGGAAGGGGCATATGAGAGCGGATACGAGTGCCATGGGTGGGTGTGGGTGTGTGTGCGCGCGCGCTCATGTGTGCACACATCCATTTAATCCTTAATGCCCCCTAATAAAGGCATTGCGGCTGCCCAAAGGGATCCTGGAAGACTTTACACATTTTTATTCATCCTCAATATTTTGTAAAGTGGCTGCAATTTAATCGACAAAAATAAGGACATTGGAAAATAGAAACTGCAAAATTAGCAGGAAATTTTCTACAAGCCTTTAAACTCAGCCTCCCTTAATGGCACACACATACTTATAACCTTTGGGGAACCGAACAGTAAATGGATAAAGACCAGGTCCTCTGACTTCATGGGGCTAGAGGAGAAGGGAAAGAAAGCAGGTGTGGGCTATAAGAAAATTTCACCTTGACATTTGGTGGGCCAGTATCTTGTTTGTTCTTTTCTAAAGGAAGCTGTGCTATCTAAATAAGGACACATTTTTTTCTTTATAGTGATAAAAAACACATAACTTAAACTTGATGTCTGAACCTCGTTTAAGTGTAAAGTAGTACAATTCATATTGTGGTGCAACAGATCTCTAGAGCTTTTTAATCTTACAGCGCTGAAACTCTATACCCTCCTAATTCGCCTTTCCTCCTCCCACTGGCCCTTGGCAACCACTTTTTTTCTTCCTGTTTCCAAAATTTTGATGACTACTGCAGCTAAATGGAATCATACAGCATTTGTCCTTTTGTGACTGGCTTATTTCACTTAGCATAATGTCCTCAAGGCTCATTGGTATTGCAGTGTGTGATAGGATTTCCGTATTTTCTTAAGGCTGCATAAGGTCCTATTGTATGTATACAGACTACATTTTCTTTATCCATTTGTATGTTGATGGACGTTTGGTCTGTTTCCACCTCTTGGCAATTGTGAAGAATACGGCAATGAACGTAGACATGTAAATATCTCTTTAAGATCGTGCTTTGAGTTCTTTGGGATATAAATCCAGAAATGGGATTATTGGATCTTATTTTTCGTTTTTTTTTTTTTTTTTTTTTTTTTGAGAAACTTCCATACTACCTTCCAGAGTTTATATTACCACCAACAGTGTACAGGTCTTCCAGGTTCTCCATATCCTCAACAACACTTGTTATTTTTTTGTTCTTTTGATAGTGGCTGTGTTGTTGGGTGAGAGGGGACATCTCATGAGGTTTAGATTAGACTCTATTTTACAGGAGGAAACTGAAGCCCTCATTGTAGGGGAGGGAAAGATGTCCTTGCCGGTCACTAGATCTAGGACTTGAACTTCTGCAATCGAAAGTATGCCAGCCTAAGTCAGTCCTCATGTGCTCCCATGCTGGGTCCCAACGAGCCCTCCCGAGGGTATGAGCAGTGCCCTAGAGAATAACTGATGCCACAGGATAAATGTGGTGTCTCTTCTAGTCCATCAGTGCTGGTCAGTGATAAGTAATTTAAAGATTCTTTTTCTATTAAAAACAAGCGCTAATATATTGTGAAATATACCACAAAATCTACATGCATTTTTAAAGATAAGACACGGGACTATGTGGAACTTTCTGGCAACACCTACAGTGGGCTTCTCTAAGTCAGGACCACTCTGGGAGGGGCGAGCTCTTTCTTTTCTGCTCTAGAGAACTCTGGTGGAAAGGTTTGAAAAGTACTAGCATCGTCCACAGAGTACCTTAAGCACGTGCTTTTTGTTTTTTCTTATTTGGTTATAGAATGTTGCGAGTAGGAAAAACATTACAGAACATTTTAACGCCCACTGTCATTTTACAGATGAAAAGAGAGGGGCCTGGAGAGGTAGAGGACTGAGCTCAGGTTCCCACAGCAGTGCTTTCTCGCTCCCCAACCAACGTGGATGCACCTGACCATGGCTCAGAGGATTTCAGTTACCGAGAGAAAAGTCACAGGCCTAGAGGGACTCCAAAGGACTCACGCTGCCACTCAGAGATGCAGGAAGAATTAGCTTATTTTTTGTCTTCATCTGATCTGATTTGGCCCCATTGGCTTGGCTGTGAGAAAACAGTAATGAAATCTCTGTCTTAAGCTTTAATCCAAGACAGTACACTTAGAAAGTTCATGAGGTGGTGCTCTTTATATTTCTCCTCCCTCAATCCTGTCCAGAAGGTGTCCCAGGCAGCCTGGTGACCTCACAGAGCCTGGGGGACTGGGTCTTAGGACTGGCCTGCTGTTCTCCAGACCAGCTGCAGACTGGCTCCTCTGAACTCCACTGGGGAATCTTTGGCTTGAGTGGTTCCTGAGCGTTCAGCTGGTGTCTGCTGCTAGCATCCTGCAGCTGATAAACTCGCCGTCTAGTCTTCGTCAGCCCTTTTCAGGCTGGCTTGGCCTCGCCTTGGCTCTCCTTGGTGGTGGACCCCTCTGAGTTTCCGCCCCATCCTCCATCTGGTCCTCCAGCCCTGCAGCTCCTGGCACCCCTCAGTCTTCGCTGCAAAGTCCCCTCCCCCTCCCCCAGTGGGCATCTTCACGGACTCCGTCACTCTCCACACCCAGGTCACATGGTCACCAAGGGCAGCTTTGGTGTATACCAAAGACCCCCCCTCTCCATCTGACCCCCCTGCCCTATCGCTTCTGGTTCTCTGGAGAACTCTACCTAATGCAGAAGCCTGCTAAATTCATACTTGGTCCATGTGAGCAGGCAAGTACCAGGTCAAGGAAACAAAAGTCTAATCTGAACCATAGAAACTGAGAGTCACATCCTCTCAATCACTTCCCAGGCTTGAGCCAGTTGATTGACCCAAGCCCCCTTGAAGGAAGAAGAGGCCAGATCCCCATAAGAAAGGACCCCATAGAGTTTCCGTTGCGGCTGAGTGGTAACGAACCCGACTAGAATCCATGAGGTGAGGGTTCAATCCCTGGCCTCGCTCAGTGGGTTAAGGATCCAGCGTTGCCGTGAGCTGTGGTGTAGGTTGTAGACATAGCTCAGATCTGGCGTGGCTGTAACTGTGGTGTAGACCGGCAGCTGCAGCTCTGATTTGACCCCTAGCCTGGGAACCTCCATATGCCACGAGTGTGGCCCCGAAAAGAAAAAAAAAGGAAAGAAAGAAAGGACCCTTTACGCTGCCAAAAATGTACACTGTTAATCTTTCTCCCAGGCTTCCCCAGAGGTTACTGTGCATTGAGGAAAAGGAAACAATCAGAACTTTCAGGAACTACTAGACACTAGCTCTGAACTGACACTAATTCCAAGACACGCAGAATGTCACTTCGGTCCACCAGCCAGAAGAGGGGCTTATGGCAGTCAGGTGACTGATGGAGTATTAGCACGGGTCTATCTCACAGTGGGCCCAGTGAGTCCCTGAACCCATCCTGTGGTTATTTCCTGAATTCTGGAATCCATAACTGGGACAGACACACATAGCAGCTAGCAAACTCCCCATGCTGGTTCCCTGATCTGTGGGCTGTAATAGGAGGAAACACATCCCCTGGTATCTAGTATGCAGCTATTGATTCAGCAAATGACTTTCCCTCCATACCTGTCCACAAGGCCTGCCGAAAGCAGTCTTTCATCTGGCAATGACCTTCACTGTCCCACCTCAGGGTTCTATCAACCCTCCAAATGCATGCCATAATCCAGTTCACAGGATTTTTGGGTTTTTTTTTTTTGGATTGTTTTTGATTTTGTCTTTTTAGGGCCACACCCACAGCACATGGAAATTCCCAGGCTAGAGATCCAATCAGAGCTGTAGCTGCCGGCCTACACCACAGCCACAGCCACTCGGGATCCAAGCCGTGTCTGCGACCTACACCACAGCTCACGGCAATGCTGGATCTTCAACCCACTGAGTGAAGCCAGGGATTGTGTCCTCATGGATGCTAGTCAGGTTCATTAGCACCGAGTCACGACGGGAACTCCCCAGTTCACAGGAATCTTGATTACCACTCCTCTCCTCAAGATACACGTTGGCTCATTACATTGATGAGATTATTGTGATGAGTGAGCAAGAAGTAGCAATCCCTCTAAGCCTTATGGGTAAGACATTTGTGCGTCAGAGGGTGGGAAATAAGTTAGGCAAAATGCAAGAGCCTTCCACCTCAATGGAATTCTCAAGGATCTGGTGATGTGGGCATGTCAAGATACCCATTCTAAGGTGCAAGATAAGTGCTTCATGTGGCCCCTTCCGCAGCCAAAAAGTGAGCACAACTCATGGGGCCCCTTGGATTTTGGAGGCCACACATTCCCCTCATTTGAGTGTGTTGTTCCTCCAGCCCACTTACCAAGTGACCCCCAAAAGGTCTTAGTTTGAGCAGGGCCCAGAACAAGAAAAGGCTCTGCCGAGATCCAGGCCACTGTGCAAACATCCCTGCCACTTGGACCAAGTGGCCCAGGAGATCCCAGCGGTGCTTGGAGTGTCAGTAGCAGACAGGTTGGCGTTCAGGGCCCTTGGCAGGCCCCTGCAGGTGAGTCTCAGTGCGGGCTCTGAAGATTTTGGAGCAATTCCTTGGCATCCTTTCCAGATAATTACTCTCCATTAGAGAAACAGATTTTGGCCTGCTCCTGGGCCCTTAGAGAGACTCAGTGCTTTACCATGGGCCGCCAAGTCACCAGGCAAGCTGAGCTGCCCATTGTGAACTGGGGGTTGTCTGGCCCGTGAAGCCACAAGATTGGCACACACAGCAGCCCTCCGTCACCAAATGGAAGTGATACATATGCGACAGGGCAGAGGAGGTCCATACAGTGTAGACGGGCCTTTCAAAGACTCGGTTACAGCACCAGCCAGGTGGCAGTAACTTGTAGGGCTGGGGCGAAGTTCTCTAGAAGGCTGTGTGTGCTTGGAATCAGCATCTCTGTTTTTCAAAATGAGGAGGATAATATTTTCCAGCCAATAAAGTCACGAAACAACCTGGACGAATGTTCGGAAAGTGGAAATCGAATTAGTGAGTCCCATCACAGAACCACGATATCCTAATTAATACAAGACCTCTGCTCCAGACTGGAAATCAGGCAGACTAATTTAGTAGAGGCTTTTAAAAAACAAGCGTGGACATCATTTTAAATTTCAGTTACCAGGGACTCAAGTTTCTACAGCGGTTTATCAGGACATTGAAAAACAGGACTTTGGTCACGAACCTTTCACTGAGGAATTTAAGATCCTGTAACAGCATCACAGGTGTGGTTTAAAAGAAGTCGCCCAGGAGCCCTCCCACCCCAGCTCCTTGCACAGAATTGAAGGGAGGGTTCTGGGTTCCTAACTCCGCCTCCTGTGCCCCCACCTCCAGTCTTCCTCCAGGGCAATGAGTGAGCAGGATACTACTTATCCTGATGGGGAGAAAGGTGAGTTTCCCCATGACCCCATTTCTTGGATAACAGGGGGTCTGGCCAGGGGAGATCTCAGACTTGTATTTCTCACCCCAATTGTTATGCTTCCAAGAGAATTTTAGGGCCAGTATCTGAAAGTTGTCACCCAAGGGTAATGAACTAATTTAGCTGCAACATCTAATATCTTTTTTTTTTACTTTTCTGATCCATGCTTATTTATGTATTTATGTATTTATTTATTGCTTCTTTGGGCCGTACCTGCAGCATACAGAATTTCCCTGGCTAGGCACTGAATCGGAGCTGTAGCTGCTGGCCTACCCCACAGCTCAACAGCAACGCAGGATCCTTAACTCACTGAATGAGGCCAGGAATCGAACCCGAATCCTCATGGTTACCAATTGGGTTTGTTACCGTTGAGCCACAACAGGAACTCCCCATGCTTATTTATTAAACTCTTCTTTTTAGAGCCACACCCGCGGCACATGGAGGTTCTCAGGTTAGGGATCAATCAGAGCTGCAGCTGCTAGCCTACACCACAGCCGCAGCAACCCACTGAGCAAAGCCAGGGACTGAACCTGCATCCTCAGTGCTAGTCAAATTCATTTCCACTGAGCCACAGCGGGAACTCCTATTTATTAAACTCTTGTTTAATCTTCAACTGAATAATTGTAATGAAAGACTATTTCAATTAGGCAGCTAAACTCCAAGATCCATAGAAATTTTACATACAAAACGGAGACAGAGAAGAATTCAGCCTGAATGTTAGTTTTCGGAAAGAAAAATGATAAAAAGGAAATCAAATAAGAGGCTATTAAAAATTTAACTATATTGTGCTCGCTTCGGCAGCACATATACTAAAAAACTTAACTATAAAAACTTTAATTTTTTTTTTTTTTTGCCTTTTGTCATTTTAGGGCCGCACCTGCAGCATGTGGAGGTTCCCAGGCTAGGGGTCTAATAGGAGCTGTAGCCACTGGCCTACACCGCAGCCACAGCAACGCAGGATCCGAGCCGCATCTGCAACCTACACCACAGCTCACAGCAACGCCAGATCGTTAACCCACTGAGCAAGGCCAGGGATCGAACCCGCAACCTCATGGTTCCAAGTCGGATTCATTAACCACTGCACCACGACGGGAACTCCAAAACTTTAATTTTTTATAGTGTGACAATAGTTTTTATATCACTCAGTGTACTTGTTTTAATGCCATTTTATGGAAAGTTGAATAGTTAAATGCATCTTTCAAAAACTAAAATTTCTCTGAAATGTTTATATCATTGGCAAATGGATTTTGGCACATTATCTGTTATGAGCTCTTTACTTTCAAAAGATTAAAAAATACTGTGGTTCGCGCCCACCCAGTGATGCCAAAAAAAAAAAAAAAAAGATTAAAAAATACTGTTAATAATGTTGGAGTATTGGAGTTCCCTTCGTGGCTCAGTGGTTAACGAATCCGACTAAGAACCGTGAGGTGGCGGGTTCGATCCCTGGCCTTGCTCAGTGGGTTAAGGACCCGGTGTTGCCGTGAGCTGTGGTGTAGGTTGCAGACGCGGCTCGGGTCCCGTGTTGCTGTGGCTGTGGCGAAGGCCGGCGGCTACAGCTCCTGTTAGACCCCTAGCCTGGGAACGTCCACATGCCGCGGGTGCGGCCCTAGATAAGCCAAAAAGAAAAAAGAAAAAAAAAGTAAAAAAAATAATGTTGGAGTATTGACTTGAATTAACCTGCATAAAAAAGAACTACAGGCAGAAGAAAAAAGTTAAGGCACAGTTTTCCAGCATCCAAATCGAATTCTTGCTCAAAATTTCAGCTAAAGGTATCGACCACAGTAGATATTTGAGAGCAAAATATCTTTGTATAGATTGTATAGGTTTTATTATTACTGGTAAGCAGAAAACCTTGGGTGTGGCTATTTGAAGTGCCATGCCAAAATGCATCCTAGGTTGACTAAAAACCCTCAATGTCTTGAAATTTTGGACGTGATAATAAAATCCAGCTCCTAGTATGAATTATATGTGATGACTCCAGTTGAACCTAAATTATACAAAGCACAACCCTAATAATTACAAATGGCTATTTTTTTTTTTCTTTTACAGCCACACTTACAGCATATGGAGGTTCCCAAGCTAGGGGTCAAATCGAGCTGCAGCTACCGGCCTACAAAAGAGCCACAGCAACATGGTATCCGAGCCCCATCTTTGACCCACCCCGCAGCTTACAGCAACAACAGATCCTTAACCCACTGAATGAGGCCAGGGATCAAACCCACGTCCTCACAGAGACTATGTCAGGCCCTTAACTCACAGAGCCACAGTGGGAACTCCATTTTTTTTCCCTAAATGTTTAAATTTTTTTAATTGCTCAAATAACACATCCAAATGGTGTTGTCAGACTACGAACACCATGCCATCTTCATCTTTCTTCTTCCTCTTGAGTTGAGACCCAAGAGGAAACACATTGGGTTTAACACATTGGCTTGAGCTACTTGGGCGCCTTGGCTTTCATTTGGATGGCAAGAGTTTGGGATAAAGCAGTAGTCAGTGCAGACACAACACCGGGAGAGATGGGGGAGAAGGAGGGGTGCAGGGCGCCGCTGCCAAATCCCGTCAATAATGTATGGGCTGCGGGCGGATGATCACCAGGCTCGGCCCCCCTCTCCCTCTGTGGGCTCCTTTCCCAGCGGACAGTCAGGCCAGCTGTCCAGGCAGCATGAATTGCCCTCCCCTCCCAAGCCCAGACCTGTGGAAAAATCTTCACTGGCCAGTAATTGATTCCACCCTGCCAGCTCCATTACCCCAGGCTCCAGTCAAACTGGCAGCAAGCTGGGGAAGGCGGTTCACTGGAGGGGTGAGGGGATGGGAGCAAAGGCCATCAGCCCTCCCTTCCCCCTTCCCCCCCGCAATGAACACTAATCTGAAAATTGGCCTCTGACAGCAAAGCCCAGCACCTGACAGCTAATTACTGATGTCAGACTGATGTGCGCTTCATATAGAAAGGTTATTTATCAGGGACCCGAGTGGGTCGCTCCTCCCCCACTTTTTTTTTTTTTTTCTGTTTGTCTTAGTTGAAAACAGTGGAGAATTGTTCCCGGTTGCTTAGATCCCAGAAACCCCGAAAGTCCTCATACTTCATTTAACTGAAAGGCTCCTAAAGAGCCTTTCTAAGACCCAGTGCACGTGGGTTGTGCTGCTCACCTGGGCTGGAGACCAGAGATACCCCTGAGGATGGGGCTCGTTTCCTTTTAGACAGAGGAGCCAAAGTGACGGAGAAATGGGAAACCCCCAGAAATCAGTGTTGACACAGGGAGAGATTCGCTCTGGTCACCTCATTGTCAAAAAGCCAGTCTGGGCATTCCTGTTGCAACTCAGTGGTAACGAACCCAGCTAGTATCTATGAGGATGCAGGTTCGATCCCTGGCCTCATTCAGTGGGTTAAGGATCCAGCGTGGTGGTGAACTGTGGTGTAGGTCGCAGACGTGGCTTGGATCCTGCAGCATTGCTGTGGCTGTGGTGTAGGCCAGTAGCTGCAGCACTCATTCGACCCCTAGCCTGGGAACTTCCATATGATGCACATGCGGCAATAAAAAGAAAAAAAAAAGCCATTCTGCAATGGAGTGATCAGTAAAGGGCTTATTTTGCAAATGGAATCAAAAGTCTGCTGCCTTAAATTAATGACAAAATATTTTATCTACTCTTCATCTATCCATATAGTATGTGTTTAGATGACCCACAGACACACAGTCTTTTTTTTTCTTTTTTCTTTTTGTCTTTTTAGGGTTGTACCCGCAGCACATGGAGGCTCCCAGGCTAGGGGTCAAATCAGAGCTGTAGTGGCTGGTCTACACCACAGCCATAGCAACTCGGGGTCCCAGCCCCGTCTGCGACCTACATCACAGCTCATGGCAACTCCAGATCCTTAACCCCCCTGAGAGGGGCCAGGGATTCGTTCTCATGGATGCTAGTCAGATTTGCTTCTGCTAAGCCACAAAGGGAACTCATTTTTTTTTTTTTTTTCTGTTTTACAGCCACACCTGCAGCCTAAGGAAGTTCCCAAGCTAAGCGTGGAAATGGAGCTGCAGCTGCAGGCTTACGCTACAGCCATGGCAACACCAGATCCAAGCCCCACCTACAAACTACACTGCAGCTTGGGGCAACACAGGATCCTTAATGCAATGAGCAAGGCCAGGGATTGAACCCACATCCTCACAGACACTATGTTAAGTTCTTAACCCACTGAGCCACAGTGGAAACTCCAGGTATATTGTCTTTAAGTTAGTAATTTGACCTACTTTGCCAATAATAAAAGCGGTTATCCATGGGGACATGGGATTTTCCCTTTCTACTTTGTACTTTCAGTCAACAAATATTTTTTATTTTTTTTTTTGAGAGCCACACCCATGGCATATGGAAGTTCCTAGGCTAGGGGTCGAATCAGAGCTACAGCTGCCAGCCTACGCCACAGCCACAGCTGGATCTGAGCTGAGTCTGCGACCTATACCACAGATCGCGGCAATGCCATATCCTTAACCCACTGAGCAAGGCCAGGGATCCAACCCGCATCCTCATGGATCCTAGTCGGGTTTGTTAACCACTGAATCACGAAAGGAACTCCTCAACAAATATTTTTTTGAGCATCTCTTTTAGGCTAGGCATTGTGCAAAGTCCTGGGCATATGAGACAGACACTTTTCTCCCTCTTAGGAAGCTTAAGGGTTGGGAATAGACACAGAGAAGAAAGGACATTACAGTGTAACATGATACAATTTGCTGATGGTGAACTACAAGATATGGAAGCATTTAAACCAGGGTCTATGTATGTGGTACATACAGTAGCCTCTAGGCTGAAATCCGAATAAGTGGGAATCAGGCAAGGAAAGGAGTGAGTGTATAAGAGTGGAGGATAGAAAAGATAAAGGGCATGTCATATAGATAAAACCTAACATGAGAGAGGATTTGGCAGAGTTGGAGCCTAGAGAAGACATGACTCAGATGTGTCTGACTTTTAAGGCTCGTGGTGAATCTGTCCCAAGGTTTTCGAAGTAGAAATTTTAAAGCTTCTGGTTTAATGGACTTCTCATGATTCACTCTTGCTCTGCTCTCTCACCCAACCTGATGCCATTCAAGGTATCCAAGTGCTGGACGAGGCCAGGGCAGGGAAATTCCGGTGCTACTGGAAAGCCATAGGGTTATCGGGTATTTATTAGAGCATGAATCAGGGGACCTGGGAAACTAGACACTGACAGCTTTTTTTCTTTCCCCACCAACTACTTAACTTTCCAATGAGACTTCTTCTCCCCATCGTGTGCGAATCTGGGTTTTCCTAAGGATTAATTTATACGCCCCCCCCCCAATGTCGAGTGTGTCATCCATGGTAAATGATGGAAGACACCAAGGTTGCCAAAGTGAATAAGGCAGGCATGGACCTTGTCTTACAAGAATGAGTATATTCGAAGGAGAAGACAGACATAAAACAGATATTATATAAAAATAAAAAGTGGGCAGTTCCCGTTGTGGCTCAGCAGGTTAGGAACCCAACATAGTCTTTGAAAGCAGGCGGGTTCAATCCCTGGCCTCCCTCAGTGGGTTAAGGATCCAGTGTTGCTGTAAGCTGTGACATAGGTCACAGATGGGGCTTGGACACAGTGTTGCCATGGCTATGGTGTAGGCCCCAGCTGTAGCTCCAATTCCACCCCTAGCCCAGGAATTTCCATATGGTGCAGGTGAGGATGTAAAAAGAAAAAAAATTTTTTCAATCAAAAACGTCATGTGTGACCAGTGCTAAAAAATGCAGAAGTACGTTATCAAGAATTATTATCTATATGAAATTGTTATGAAACCTGCATGTAATAACTAAAATGAAAGATATTATCATTAAGATACCTATAAGGTGAGGTATTAGAAAAAAGAGGAAAGAAGAGCATATGAGTTGAGATCTTGTGGTGTGTCTGGCACTAGGCTAGTGCTTTATATATTCTGTGTCATAAATTCTCATGACAAGCTTATGAGGATGTTATTATTTTCCTTCTTTTGCCAACGGGGTTACTGAGATGCTAAAAAAATTAAAAGGAACTTACTCCAGGCCATCTGGCTAGTAAAGGAAGTAATAAAAAGGCCTGAGCTTTTATCCCTACCCATGAAGAACGCGACCCTGGTTGGGGCTCTGGTTGCTGCTGTGGTGCTGGTTCGATCCCTGGCCCAGGAAGTCCCGCCTGCTGGGAGGAGAAAAAGAAAATAATAAAAATGGGGAAACTGAGACCTAGATTATTATTTTTTTTAATTTAACACACTGCACCACAGTGGGAACTCCAAGACCCGGATAATTTAATGCCTGTATTTACATGGTAAACCTGGAGTGAAGAAAAAAAAGGGAAAAAAAGGAATGCAACCCCGTTAGCATCTCAGTGGACTTCATTCCTCAGGACCAGGGAACCAGTTCCCACCTGGGCTAGGACCACAACTAGCAGTCAGAGCAGACCTAACTGGAACTTTCTGCATCTCCTGGAGACCACCTTTCCCTTAGTGCAAGTTATCAGCTTATATCACCTGGGGAGGATATTTATACTTTCTCAGGCATGAGACCCTTTTCATAAGACCCGGTAGACATTATGACATAAATGTAATTTCTACCCCTAGTCTTTCTACAGCACTTACCACCCAGCCCTTTAAAAAGTGTGGTATGATTCACAATAGCCCAGACTTGGAAACAACCTAAATCAACAATCAACAGATGAACGGATTAAGAAGACGTGGTACATATATATATATATATACAGTGGAATACCACTCAGCCATAAACAAGAACAAAATAGTGGCATTTGCAGCAACATGGACGCAACTAGAGACTCCCATGCTAAGTGAAAGTAAGTCAGAAAGAGAAAGACAAACACCATATGATATCATTTATATGTGGAATCTAAAGTATGGCACAAATGAACCTATCTAACAGAAACTCACAGACACAGAGAAAGGATCTGTGGTTGCCAAGGGGGAGGGGAGGGAGTGGGATGGACTGGGAGTTTGGGGTTAGTAGATGCAAACTATTACATTTAGAATGGATAAGCAATGAGACCCTGCCGTCCAGCACAGGGAACTATATCCAGTCTCTTGGGATAGAACATGATGGAAGATAATATGGGAAAAAGACTGTGTATCTATGTATTTGTGTGACTGGGTCATTATGCTGTATAGCTGAAATTGGCACAACACTGTACGTCAACTATAATTTTAAAAAGGTGTTAAAAAAGAAGTATGACATAAGCTATAGAAAAACTCATCAAACTTAGGCTTTTGAAAGGTAGAGAAATTGATATCAAAGCAGAAAGGCGGGGCTGTTGAATGTTTCTGACAACGGGAAGTCAGAGGACTAGACCAAAAAGAAAAAAAGACCCTGCAAACAGATGTGCTGTCGTAGGCGCGTTAGTCATACCACCCGCAGTTGAGTTCAGACGACACCCCCCGCCCAGGGCAGCATTATTACGATATAGCCTTTACTCCTGGTTATTTTTTAGGGAGTATTGCAGTTTTCACAGTCACGACCCAGTCTCCGGGCACCAGCACAAATAACTCTGCTTTAAATAAGTAATGAAGACAGCAGCACAGCCCAGTTTAGACTGGACCAAAAACAAACAAACAAACAAACAAACAAAAAAACCAAAAAGCAAAAAAAGCAACCTCATACTCTGCATTCTGCCCAAGTGTCCCTGGGTCTGGCGTTTTCTCAGGACACAAAGCCCACAGCTCCAACTCAAGTGACCCCTGAGCTGGAGCTCTTGTCAAGGCCGTGTCAGCAGCAGCTTCTGGAAACCGCAGCCACTGTGCTCTCCATCCACAACGGATCGTTAGGTTTGGGCTTCCTAATGGCCCACTTGGAGGACAGAAAGGGAACACTAGCCAGGGTGACCAGGCTGTGGCCTGCCCTTGGCCCCCTGCTCCCGCCTGGAGGCCCCACTCCCACAGGCTTTTTTTAGACACTCCAGTGGAAACTGTCAGATAGTGTCTTGGCCCCAAGCAAGGTCTCTGGTCCACGGCTCCTGATGTCTGTTTAGCAAGAAACCCCAGCGTGTGACTCACATCCGCTTGGCTTTCCTAAATGCTTCTTCGGTCAGTGGTGAAGATGCTTAAATCTTATCAGTGCCTTAATGTGTTTATCTTTCAAAACATCATTTTGGTTTTTAGTTAAAACAGAAACCCAAACACCTCTGGTACCAAGAGTGAGGCTGAGATTTTTTTTTTTAAGTTTTGGTTTCTTTCTGTGAAATGATCTCATGCCGATTTGCTTATAAATGATGAGGCAGTATAATTTCTGACAAGAGTCTATACCATCTGTTTTGTAAATAAAAGGATTTCCATTTTGGTCTTCTCAGAAGTGCTGATCGTTCTTAAGAAATTGCGCCTAACCCTAGCTTCGCTCTAAGCACGTGGCCTTTCGCACAAGCCAGCCGCCAGGAACGGCCCTGGGGCAGGAAGGCCAACACGCCCACCTGGCTTCCTATCCTCACCACCAACTTCCATTCCCTCCCGCTCACCATTGACCACAGATCACAAAACCATATGTAAACCCAGGACCCCCCAATATTTCTGCATGAGGGGTTCCCCATACAGCCCTCCCAAAGGATTGCTGGAAGTCGGCCATCACTCTCAAAGCTTCCAGGGTCCCTGGACACCATCAGAGTGCCCCTCTGAGCCGAGTGACACCTGCTCTCTGCCTGTCTGGATGGGTAGAAGCCTGCTGTGAGATCACTGGCACAGTGGCAGACCCCCGGAGAACTCCCTTAACCAAATGCTAGGCAGGTGGGCACCAAGGATGCGCTCCACGGGCTGACTTTGAATAGTATAGTCCAAATCATCATCATCCAAAAAAAAAAAAAAGAGTACTTTGGCAGCCCCCAATATAAACTCTCATCAAGTTTAATAGAGAATTATCACGCAGACAGGCTTACTTCAATTCTTATTTGGCCACAGTCTCAGCTCTTTGGGGTCTATTTGGCACCCACTGACAACATGTGTATTGTTTCCCCTGGAATTGCCTTTTTTAAACTGGATGATTTGCACCAAGAAGCTAATTGGCAGATGGACATTTTCTTAAGCATGATGATGTTTTTTTTTTAAGAAAAAAAAATAATAATAATAACAACAACTATGGCTTTGGCTTCTACGGTGCCTATTCCGACCAAGAGTGATGCACATCTTTGATAATTATGATCTGGCACTAACTGATCTTCAAATCCCCCCTCCCATCCCTGGAGGGCACAAAGTTGTATGCTGCACAGCTGTGAGTCATCAGACATTAATGTGGACTTAATTTGAACGGGTGCTGGAGGTAGTGGGCACAACTCAAATTAGACATGTGGTGGGCGTTGAACCACAATATTACCGATTCCCATTCTGACATCTGACAGCCCTTAATAATTAACTGCATGGACGTGGTTGAACCTTCCCTCCCCCATTGGACCTGTCTCCAGCTATACCGGCCTCTGCACTGCAAATTGCGAGTTGGGGCCCTCAACTGCACTTGAGACAAATCAGAGGCAGAAGATCAGACATCTTGAGGGGTCCTGTGCTCTCTGATCTATCTTCCTTTTAATTGGCCTGGAAGGCCCTCCCAGCAGCTCCCATATGCTGCCTCCTTAGAAAGATATTATATTCTCTCGCTGGATAAGAGGGAAACGGATTGTGCTCTGAGGCTTAATTGGAGGCTTTGGGGAAGAATGCTTTTGAGGTGGCCTTTCAGGGTTACCCTCGAATCCTCCAAGGCGTCTAGGTTGCCCAAAACCCACAAGTTAGTCCTCCTCTTCTGAATCCTCATCCATGTGTGATTTTTAATTCCCTCCCCATCTAAATTGTCTTATTTGGATTTGAGCCCCCAAAGAGACAGACCGCTCCCCCTCCAAACTAAGATTGGAGCTCTCTGAAAGTCCAAGGAAATGTCACACAACAGAGGTGACCAAACCCCAAACTCTAAACCCATCACCTCTTGAAAAAGCAATATTAAAGTAAACTTGAAAGCCCACAAGCAACCCATTCTGTGGCCTCCACTCAGCCAAGCTAAGGTCCTGGAGCAGCACGTGACTGCTTTGGACAACACAGAGACTCAACTGATTGTTTGAAAAACTGTGATCATCCACAAAAAGATTGTTCTACCTATTAGTAAAGGCAACTTTGACTGATAATGGGTACAGTGAGCGTGCAGGAACTAACAACACAGTTACATTTGCAATCAGATTTTACATAATGTGCCTAGAAACAGAAGTGATTTTTACTTTTCTATTATGGCTGGAAAAGGAAATCACTAAGCAAATGAATCACATAAAGCTGATGACAGAATTTTTGACACAAGTAAAAGCATGAAGTTTTTTATTGTGCTTTTCTTTCTTTTTTTTTTTCCTTTTTTTTAGCTGCAGCACATGGAAGTTCCTGGGCCAGGGATCAAACCTACACCACAGCTATAACCCGAGCCACAGCAGTGACAATGTCAGATGCTGAGCCAGGAGCAAACTCCTGTGATTTTCTTTGATATACCATTTAAGTACAATTGATATGCCAATTTCGAAGTTTGTTCTTTTTTTTAAAAAAAACCTTGCTTTTTTATTTTCTCTCCTTTTTTTTTCTTTGGTTTGTTTGTTTTGTCTTTTGAGGGCTGCACCCACGGCATATGGAGGTTCCCAAGCTAGGGGGTCTAATTGGAGCTGTATCCTTAACCCACTGAGTGAGGCCAGGAATCGAACCCGCAGCCTCATGGTTGCTAGTTGGATTTGTTGCCGCTGTGTCACGACGGGAACTCCTGTTCTCTTTTTAGTAAGATAGATCCCCTAAGAATTTATCCTTATTATTTTATTACTTTAGTTGGATACTCTTCAAAGCATTAAATTTGCACTTTTTTTTTTTTTTTAAAGATTCTACAGTTGAGGGTGGATTTGCCTATTAGGCTACAAGCAGTAAGGTTTGATGGCAGAGGTAGAGGACATGTCACTTCAGCTGCCAGAAAGTACAGGAAAGAGCAGGTATTATGGGTTAAGTAGTAAATAAACTATTACAGTGGCTGTCAGGCTCTGCCTGTGTTCTTAATCCTGTATTCGCCCCTCGAACTGAATAAACACACTTGACACATCGGCCCACTTATAATCTAACAGAATATGAGTTCCTGTTGTGGCTCAGCAGTAATAATCCTGACTGGTCTCCATGAGGACACAGGTTCGATCCCTGGCCTCACTCAGTGGGCTAAGGATCCAGTGTCGCCATGAGCTGTGGTCATTGCTATGACTGCGGTATGGTCCAGCAGCTGCAGCTCTGATTCGACCCCTAGCCTGGGAACTTCCATAGGCCTTGGGTGTGGTCCTAAAAAAATAAAAGCAAATAATAATAACAATTTAATGGAATAAAAATGAGCTATGAGGGGACAGAGTAAGAAACAAACATATGATAAAGAGAGCGCACCAAGACAAAGAAATGTACTTTTGAAATCATTCTGTGTATTCATTCACAGAATGCGTGCAAGCCCACAGATGTGAGGGCCCTCAGAACTTAAAACATGGCTGTGTCCTGGTCATTTCTCTGTCACAGAAAAAATATAAGCTCTTTTGAAAGCCTGAGTCTGAAAGAAGGGCTAACGTCAAACAGCCCCAGAATGACCAGGAGACGAAAGCCTGAAGCTTTGCGACTAACTCATCTATTTAGAGCTGGAAGATGAGGAGGGGCACCACAGAAATGCTTTCCAGAACAGAAGCGGCACCGAGATCCAAGGGAAGGAGCCAGAACCAGGAGTAAGGAGACTTAGGCCACCTCCCACCTAGTTCTCCCCGCCCCCCACCCCGGGGCAGGTCCCTGCAGGTCCCTTCTCCGGAGCTGAACTGGCCAGCCGTCTCCCCACGTGGCTGGCTGCTGGGCTCAGCACACCTGGGAACCGTATACTTGGGAACATCCAGTGAGAAGCCTGGGAAGGGCCTCCTGGCAGAGGAAAAAATCAGAGCTACTTCCAAGAGACTCCCCCGTCCCCCCGCCCAGCCCCCGGTCCCTGGCAGCCAGTGCCTCCTGACTTGCTGGGCCAAGGGCACCTCTGTATTTGCAAATCGTCCTGTTCCCCAGGCTCCATCTTTAACTGCTAGTTTCTAAGCGCTCCGACGTCCTGCCAGCTCCTGGGTCTGGCTCTCCCTTTGTTCCATTCCCAGCCCGGCCTTGGCAGTCCCTCGTCCTGGCCTCAGATATCTGCCATAATTCAGGGTCCTGGCATGGCAACAGTACTTTAACTAGAAACCGAAAATTATTTTGGAAAATGACTGAGAGCCGATATGAGACGGTAGAACCACTTCCACAGACCAGTTGTGCTGACCGATGGACCTGGCATGCTGTTTTTTGTTAAAACTTAGGAGAAACTTTGCAGAAATTTTAATAGCCCTCCTGCCTCCCCCGCCTCCAACTAGAAGAAGTCAGAAGTGTCTATCGGCTAGGCTTACATTCATATACACAGTTGAGCAGCTTATGAAACTGAGAACTGTTGACATTGAAGCTAAAAAAAAATGAAGTGTCTGCAAATACCTTGTAATAGTCTCGAACACCCACCATGTCACACACACACAAAATTACTATGATGTATTCAAATTTACCCAAAAAGATACCGTTAACAGTCTACATAATGAAAAAATATTGATGAGTTATCAAAGAATGTATATTATCAAAATCTATGAGTGACTATTCTAAGGTAACTCAGTGCTGAACTAGAACCATAAGAATAACCATAGTCTGCTTTCCAGATATGTTTTAAAGTTCGAACATCCTAACTGATCTGCCCTTCCTCTATGCCCCAACTGAATTACACTCAAGGTGATAATGTTAGTTCTATCTGCTGCTTCTCTAAGAATGGAAGAAAATAACCTGCACAATAATGAAGAGATGATAAATATTCACCAGGCAGCATTTAGCGCAAGGCATTTCCTTTAAAATACCTGCTGAGTTAGCAATAAATAAATGAATGAATGGAACTCCAGCTGTTGTCATTGCCGCTGGAAAAATTCCAAACCAGTATCTGGCGAATTTTTTGCAAATCTGGTAGCTCAGAAGACTTTCCTCAGTCTAAGGTGGCATTGAAATGACAGTCCAGGCATGTTATCAAAGTGAAAAGAAACATATGATTCAGGTTCCTTTAAAAAGTCAAACTAGTTTGACAAGGTGGGTTTTACTCCTCCTGTGCACTTGACCCCTGCCCTCCTTGGCTGCTGGGGCTGATTAAGAGGTGTGAGCCATCCCACCCGAGCTGCTATTTGTTCAAGGCGATGAACTTCAAGGCTGCCAAACTGTTTCTCTAGGCAACCAACCTTACAAAGAACTCAAGGAGGCAAGCTCTTGATTATAATACTTTCAGGGACTACAGAAGACTTCTCTTGAAAATGTCCTTGGTGCTCTATTTGCTTTTTTGTTTGGGGTTTTTTTCTTTTTCTTTTCTTTTGTTTTCTTTTTCTTTCTTTCTTTCTTTTTTTTACTAAAACTTGAGAGTCAGCAGTCCCAAGTAGAGGCAATTAAGATCTCCACCTCCCATCTTGCTAGAGTCATTTATGAGCCCAAGAAAGCAAGAGGGAGCTCAGAGCATTTCTTCATTGTGTGGGACCCAGTGAACCACCCACCCATAGTGGGGAGCAGGGAAGGGAGCTCCTGAGCCAGGCTGCGTAAGGATGCTCACAGAAGCCACCCCATCTCTCCACCATCAGCTAGATTCATGAGACATGCAGACAGTTCCCATTTTTTCATCCATTCCCATTTGCTGCTCTGTTTATTCTTTGCTACTTAATAAGCAATTAGGTTTCACATCAAATGGCTTTTGTCCACCAGTTCAAAGATGTCTACCAATGTGCAGATGGATGAAACAACACAAGCACTGGCCCAACACATAAAAATACAGTTAAGATTTTACCTTAAAACAATACGCTTTCTAAATTGTCTACAAGGAGCACAATCTGGCTAAAAGTAGAGTATCATACTTCACTGCACCCCCAGTAGGGGGTAATGGAAAAAATTTGTAAGACCATCGAACTGGTTTGGAATCTAGATATGGGACTTACTGGCTAGGTGATATTACGTAAGCTAGACTAGCTCAACTACTCTACACTTCAGCAGCTTCATCAATAAAGTGGAGACAATACTATGTAAGAGGGTTCATATGCATTCAAGGAAAAACCTATAGGAGGAACAGAGAGCAATACTAGGACACAACAGGCATTTAAAAGCTATTAATGCTACTGACACACTATTATAAGTATATGGAAGGCTTTGACAAGTATCAAGCTCTAGACAGATGTAAGATACTGTCAATGACCATATGCTTGGGTTTGGCCCTTGGGCAGTGTGAGAGGGTGGCAGTTCTGAATTTAGAAACAAACACATAAGTAATAGCATTGGACTAGGTAAAGAGAACAATGAAATAGAACATAGAGTCCAGGATCTATATACATGGTCTACTGATTTCCAAATTAAAGTGCCAAGTTAATTCAATGGGAGAAGGAAAGTCTTTTTTTAAATAAACGTTGTTAGAACATTTGAATATTTACACTGGCAAAAATTCAATCTCTGTTTCATTTCATACACAGAATTTGTAATCCATCACAGACCTAGACATAAAACCTACAATCAAAGAGCATCTACATGCAGTTCCCTTCGTGGCTCAGTGGTTAACGAATCCGACTAGGAACCATGAGGTTGCGGGTTCGACCTCTGGATTCGCTCAGTGGGTTAAGGATCCGGCGTTGCCGTGAGCTGTGGTGTAGGTCGCAGACACGGCTCGGATCCCGCGTTGCTGTGGCTGTGGCGAAGGCCGGCAGCTACAGCTCCTGTTAGACCCCTAGCCTGGGAACCTCCATATGCCGTGGATGAGGCTCTACATAAAAGGCAAAAAGACAAAAAATAAAATAAAATACCAAAAATTATTAAAAAAAAAAAAAGCGCATCTACAAGAAAACAGAGACTATCTTTTATTTTTTATTTATTTTTCTTTTCTATTATGGTTTCTTATAGGATATTGAATATAGTTCCCTGTGTTACATAATAGGACCTTGTTGTTTATCCACTCTATTTATAATACTTTGCATCCGCTCTGAATATCTTTACGACTTTGAGGTAAACAGAGATTTCTTAGACTGTATATAAAAAGCACTAACCATAAAACATTATACGAGTTCCCGTCGTGGAGCAGCAGAAAGGAATCCGACTAGTAACAATAAGGTTGAGGGTTCGATCCCTGACGTCGCTCAGTGGGTTAAGCATCTGACATTGTGGTGAGCTGTGGTGTAGGTCGCAGCTGTAGCTCCGATTCAACCGCTAACCTGGGAACTTTCATCTGCCATGGGTGCGGCCCTAAATAAAAAAGAAAAGTATAAATCAGACTACACTGAAATTAAAATTTTCTGCAGCATGAAGAAAATTAACAGACAAGCCACTAAATAATGAAAATAACTGCACACGTGTATCTGATAAAAGACATATCCAGAATACATAATCACTCCTATACAGTATCAATGAAAAGATCAACTACCTACTTTAAAAGAGGACAAAATATTCAAACAGACATCTCACAAAACTAAAAAAAAAGAAAAAAAAGACTGTCCAATAAAAACATGTAAAAATGCACCATGTGAATAGTCAGCAGGGAAATGCAAGTTAAAATCACAATGAAATACCATTTCACACTCACTAAAATGCTGAAACAAAAACACTGACAAAATGTATCTTTGAGGATGTAGAATACTTGAAACTCTCATGCCTTGCTAGTTGGAATGTAAAATGCTGCAGTCACTTTGAAAGACTAGAAGTTTCTTGTAATGTTAAATTTATATCTATCCTATGAGCTAGCAGTTTCACTCCTGGTTATTTCCCAGTAGAAATGAAGACCTATATCACAAAAAGAGCCTTATTGATAAGAGGAATATCACTCAACCCAAATGCTCATCATTTGGTTGAAATGTTCATCATGTTCATCAGGAAAATGGGTGTATTTTGATTTGGTCATACCACGGAATACTGCTCACAAAAGAATAAGCTACTAATTTGTACACTGTGTGGATGGTTCTCAAAAACACCATATGATGGGAAAGAAGTTGGAAACAAGAGGCTACATGCCACCTGATTCCATTTCCAGGAAAGCTAGGAGCAGGCCAAACTAACCTACGGTGACAGAAATCAGAAAGCGGTTGTTTTGTTGAGGATGGGGGCAGGAGGGAAGACTTAAAAGGGGCACAAGGGAACTTTCTGGAAAAATGGAAATAGTCTATATCTTGTGAGTGGTGGTCACATGACATGAAGGCACCCAGTTTCCAAAAGTCATCAGACTGAGCACTGAAGATCCTTCTATATTAATATTTCTTAATTATGTCTCACAAAATTTGCATCTGTGTTGAGGACCAAAGGTATTGTCCGCATTTAGATTATCAGAGAAATTAAAGTGCAGTTAGAGTTCCCTTGTGGCATAGCGGGTTAAAGATCCTGCATTGTCACTGCAGCAGCTCCAGTTCAAGCTCTGCCCTGGGAACTTCCAAATGCTGTGGGCATAGCCAAAAAAAAAAAGCCAAGGAAAAAAATAAAGTACATTTATAAGGTATTTGTGGAGCCCAATTCATTCAAACAGATTATATAACTTTTTTTTTTTTTTTTTGCTTTTTTAGGGCCGCACCTGCGGCACATGGAGGTAACCAGGCTAGGGGTCTAATCGGAGCTACAGCTGCTGGCCTACACCTCAGCCACAGCAACATGGGATCCGAGCCGCGTATGCGACCTACACCACAGCTCACGGCAACGCCGGATCATTAACCCACTGAGCAAGGCCAAAGATCGAACCCTCAACCTCATGGTTCCTAGTCAGATTCATTAACCTTTGCGCCATGATGGGAACTCCCGACAAAATGTTTTTCATGAAGCCAGTAAACTGTGTGACCTGGATGAGGATTTTAGGGCATAAAGAACCTCTTTTGGCTTTCCTTCCCCACTGTTTCTAGTGGTTGGCTGAAAAAGAGTTGGCAGGTGCCTGAGAAGGGGGCCATTCTCTTCTGGCAAAAGAGCTCTAGGTTATTAAATTCTTCCTCCTCCGGCCTGGTTCACCTCCACTGTTTATCGTTTTGTCTCGTTTATCTGCGGCTGCCAGCCCAGGGCAGGGCCTCGCCCTTTGTGTTCTCCCCTCAGGGATTAGGCCTCACTCAACACTTGGGAATGTTTTTCTTAGAGATCCCACAGCGGTCACAATATGACTTACAAAAACAGCGAGGCTCCCCTCTTGATCAAAAACCCAAATCATTTTTTCCCCGTCTGAGTTGCATTCCTATGGTAGCTTTCCATCCTTGTATCCTAGAGCAATCCTGCTTTGTAACGTGTGTGGTGCTCTAAGCGACGTGGGCTGAAAACTTAAAAACTGCTCAACAGAAACCACTCCTGGCTCCCTGGGTCAGTGGATCAAGGGAAGTGTCTTGATCAGTTCAAAACAAACAAACAAACAAACAAACCCCCAAAACTCTGTAGGGTGCAGAGAGGGAGAAGCCTAATAGTTGTAGACTGTTGCCTCTGGGCTGGAAAAGCAAGGAGATCCTACTGTATAGCACTGGGAACTATGTCTAACCACTTGTGATGAATCCATATACGTATGTGTAACCCTGTCACCATGCTGTGCAGCTGGCTATAATGCGGAAAAATAAAAAAATAAAAAATAAAAAAAGAGCAAGTCCTTTATTTGGGGCATTGTCTCCATTTCTAAACCACCCCATCGCATATCCTCCTTTCACTGGCAAGGGGAATATTCTTCTCTTTTTCTCTGCCCACAGACCCAGAGGGAGAAGGAGAGGGAGAGTGTTAAGAAATGGTGCAGGGAAAAGGTATGCAAAATGGTTCATTTCATGAGTCAAACGCATAGAAACAAGGTGGTGGTGGGGTGGTGGGGAGTCCTGTTTAGCTACATGGTTCCTCCCTCATTGAGGGCAGATTAAATCCCATGGAGCAGTTGGAGACAGTGAAAGGGAAGGGAATTCAGAGCTCGCCCTCTAACCTTTGCTGTCTTCTCCCCATTCAGTAAAAAACACTTAGTACATGGGATGAGAGGCAAGGGTGATCTAACCGATAATCCCCTGGAAACACCATTTGGGCAGGTGCATCGCCACTGCGTGCCTTCAAACCATCGGGGCCCTCCCACTGGGAGATGGCGTTTTCTTCTGGCCTTCCATAAGAAGGCCGTCTTTTAGACACGGACTCCTCCAAGGTATTTAACCACCCGACTTCCAAAGTATCCACGTCATATCCATGTTTCAGAATTCCCAGATCAAGGATCACCTTGCTCAAAAGTTCCTTGACCACCTCTTTTGTCTCCATCCCTTGGAAGCTCTCTTGCTTTTCCTCTGTCACTGTATCTGGCCTCTCCTTCCTCAGGGCACACAGAATTTTCTTTTTTTCAATTTTATTTTATCTTTTGTCTTTTGTCTTTCTAGGGCCGCACCCGTGGCATATCGATGTTCCCGGGCTAGGGGTCGAATCGGAGCTTGTAGGGGCTGGCCTACACCACAACCACAGCAATGCGGGATCCGAGCTGCATCTGTGACCTACACCACAGCTCATAGCGACACCAGATCCTTAACCCACTGAGTGAGGGCAGGGATAGAACTGGTGTCCTGATGGATACTAGTCGGGTTCATTAACCACTGAGCCGTTACGGGAACTCCAGAATTTTCAGCCTTACCAATTTCCTTACCTTCCTGCAAATCTCAGCTGAAGGACTGACTTCTTAGTGAAGCATTTTACTATCTTTTCTAGGTAGACAGCCTCACGATTTCATCACATTTTGTGGGGACTTCCATAAAGCAATTACTGTCTACCCATCAAAAAATGGGCAGAAGTTCTAAACAGACAGTTCTCCAGAGAAGACATACAGATGGTCAAAAGACACATGAAGAGATATTCAACATCACTAATTATTGTTAGAGAAATGCAAATCAAAACCACAATGAGGTATCACCTTATACCAGCCAGAATGGCCATCATCAAAAAGTCTACAAACAATAAATGCTGGAGAGGGTGTGGAGAAAAGGGAACCCTCTCACACTGTCGGTGGGAAAGGCATTTGGTGCAATCCCTGTGGAAAACAGTATGGAGATTCCTCAGGAAACTAAAAATAGAATTATCATTTGATCCAGCAATCCCACCCCTGGGCATCTATCCAGAGAAAACCATGATTTGAAAAGATACATGTACTCCAATGTTCATTGCAGCACTCTATGCAATAGCCAAGACATGGAAACAACCTAAATGTCCACCAACAGAAGAGCAGATAAAGAAGATGTGGGACATATACACAATGGAATATTACTCAGCCATTAAAAGGAAAGAAATAACGGCATGCACCGCAACATGGATGGACTTAGAAATTATCATGCTAAGTAAAGTCAGTCAGTCAGTGAGAGACCAACATTAAATGCTACCATTTACATGTGGAATCTAAAAAAAGGGCACAATGAACTTTTTTGCAGAACAGATACTGACTCAAAGACTTTGAAAAACTTACGGTTTCCAAATGAGACAGGCAGGAGGTGGGGGATGCGCTGGGGGTTTGGGATAGAAATGCCATGAAATTGGGTTGTGATGCTCATTGTACAACTATAAATGTAATAAAATTAATTGAGTAATAAAATAAAAATAAAAATAAAAGCAATTACTTTCTAGTACTGTGAGTCTTTATTAGCTCCTGTACCGCTGGGCTCTAGGAACGCAGGAATGATGTCTCGTTGTATACCCAATATGATCTCTTACCCGAAGTATACAATAATATCACTTACTTGGGAATGTGAGCATTTACTAAATTTAGCTATTTGGAGGTCACTATGACCTCTGTTTCATCTGGTTTTCTTTTTATTAGAGCTATCAGAAACAGTAGTGCAATGAGTATAAAAGCAGCAGGTGGAAAGAAAGCAGCAACGATAAGCATGGACAACTCTTTTGAGGATTTGACTATAAAGAAAAGAAACTGAGCTAGAAGAGTAACGAGGTAGACAACAGAATCATGATAAAAGTAGAGACGGGAGATTTTTGAGAGCAGAGCGTGTGTGTGGGCAATGAAGGGGGACCAGTGGAGAGAGAGAAACTGAAAATAAAAGAGATAAATCATAATAAAGAGATCAAAGACTTAAAGGAGACAGGAGAGCTGAGGTGAAGATGGACAGTAACTTTTGGAAAAGAATAAAATGCCACTTATTCCGAGATAACGGGATGAAGGAGAAGATGAAGAAGTGAGAAGGAAGAAAGAAGACAACATCTGATAAAAATCCATCCAAGTGGAAATGAGAAAGTCAGAGCTTCAGCAAAGTGAGCTACTTCTCCCAGAAGTAAGAGAGTCTGGGGAAGTCCTGGAGGACTTCAGGAGGGAGGCGGATTGGAGGAGCTAGTGAGAGGAAGAGAGCTGTGCAGTAGTTACCTTGTGAAGGTCTTCCTGGGCCCCCTTCTCAGCGATTCTCCCCTGAAATGCCCCCCCCCAGTCCATTTACTTAGGAAAAGACAAATGAAGAGCTACACTAGCAAAATAGACACATCTAAGAACGGGCATCCACAGATTCAGGTTAAATCATTTTTTTTTAAAAGTCACTGTGAGATTCCATTTACTAAGTTGGATTTCCTGAGATAGAAGCAGTCCTCAGGAAGAAACTTTTGGAAGTTTTCCTTCCAAGTAAGTAAACTGATGACTTGAAATCCACTGAGGAGAGTTTATTCAGCCCTTCTGATATATGTAGGTCTTGTGCTGGGTCCAGGATAGAAGGGGTCTCCTTGACCCTAAGAAGTACATAGACTAGTGATGGCAAGCTGAAGACAAGGTCTGCGTTCTACTGTATGCCAAGCATCTTGTCCCGTACGCTGTAGACAGACAGATAGTATAAGCTCTCATTGTGAGTTTATAGCATCATATCATGTCTTAGAAAAGACGTATGTTAGGGAAATACCAAATCAAATATTTAATTATTTCATAAGTGCTACATAAATGCATCATAACTGCATGAAGAAAAAGTTTAAGGGGAGTTCCCACTGTGGCTCAGTGGTAACAAGCCTGACTAGTGTCCATGAGGATGTGGGTTCTGGCCTGGCTCAGTGGGTTAAGGATCCGGCATTGCCATGAGCTGTGGTGTAGGTCGCAGATGTGACTAGGATGCCACGTTGCTGTGGCTGTGGTGTAGGATGGCAGCCACAGCTTCGTAAGACAGCAACTACAGCTCCAATTCGACCCCTAGCCTGGGAACTTCCCTAGGCCACGGGTGTGGCCCTAAAAAGACAAAAAAGAAAGAAAGAAAAGAAAAAGCTTAAGCGCTAAGAGAACACATAACAGACCTAGCAAGGAGATCAGAGAAACTCTAGCTCAGGAAGTAAAAGATATAAAAGAATTATTTAAACCAGGCGGTGGGAGTGCCTTCCAGTCCCAGACAAAACAAAACAGAACAAAAAGTATCTGCTGAAGGCTCAGATGCAGTAAAGAATGACGCTCCTGAGGACAGGAAAGGGTATCAGAGTGGCTGACACACCTGCCATAAGGGGGATGACACAGCAGGGCGAGGGATGAGGACAGAGGAAGGCAGGACTGGCCTCGTGCAGAACTCTGTAAGGCACGTTGAAGAGTTTAGATTTTACCCTAAAATCAGCAAAAAGCCACTGGTGGTTTTAAACCGATTAGGGTGCACTTTTAAAAAGGTTTATTTACTACTATTATTATTATTATTATTATTATTTTTACATTTAGAAAGTGGGGGACCAGGATGCACTCTGTTCCGCAGAACAAAGGCACACCTAGGTTTTAGCCCACATGACTTTTATTAAGGAATGTAATGAGATTAGAGTGGAAAGTGACAAGATTAGTGGGCAGGAATAGGAATAGGCAATAATGAGGTTATTTTCTTAGAGATATCCAAGCGGGTATCCTTAGGACATACTGCAGCTGTTTATAGCCTAACATGGTTAATGCATAAGTCCTTTATCTTGTCTTTGAAGGAGATTGTGTACTTTAGAACTCTGCATCCACAGATATTTGTCTTCTGCAGAGTTCAGCTCTTCCATGGTCTGCAACATCTCCCCCCTTTTTTATTTATAGCTGCTCCTATGGCATAAGGAAGTTCCCAGGCTAGGGGTCGAATTGGAACTGTAGCTTCTGGGCTACGTCACAGCCACATCCAAGTTGAATCTGTGACCTACACTACAGCTCACGGCAATGCTGGATACTTAACCCACCAGGCGAGGCCAGGGATTGAACCTGCATCCTCACAGACACTATGTTGGGTCCTTAACCCACTGAGCCACAACTCCAAACATTTATTTTAAAAAAAATGTATTTTGAAGTATAGTTAATTTCTAAGGTCATGTTAGTTTCACGTGTACAGCACAGTGATTCAGTGATAAGTGTGTGTGTTCATGTGTATATATTTTCAGATTCTTTTCCCTTATATGTTTTTACAAAATATTAAGCATAGTTCCCTGTGCTATAAGTAGGTTCTTGTTGGTTATCTATTTTATATATAGTGAAGTATATATATTAATCCTATCCTAATTTAAAAGGTAACTCTGGGAGCTCCCATTGTGGCTCAGCAGGTTAAGGACCCGATGATGTCTCTGTGAGGATGCAGGTTTGATCCCTGGCCTCGCTCAATGGTTAAGGATCCTGCATTGCCACAAGCTGCAGCGTAGGTTGCAGATGCCGCTCCAATCCAGTATTGGAATGGCTGTGGCAAAGGCCTCCAGCTGCAGCTCCCATTTGACCCCTAGCCTGGGAACTTCCATACGCCGCAAGTGCAGGCTTATAAAAATAAAAATAGAGAAGTAAAAGGTAAGTCTGCCTGCAGAGTGAAGGGTGGGTTAGCAGGGACATCAAGATTGGATGCTGGAAGACCAGCTAGGAAGACACTGTGGAAGTTCAGTATGAGAGGGGAGTGTGGCTCGGACTAGGATGTGGAGAGAAGGAGGTGGATTGGGGACCGGCTGAGCAGGACCAGACAATGGACAGGGTCTAGGAGAGGAGGGAGCCACAGCAAGTGAGTGGACAAGATGCCCTCAGCTAAGGCAGATGCATAGAAGGAGGACCTCCCACTGCAGCCATGCGGTAGGAAAGCATGAATCTGGAACCTCACACCAGTTCCCAATCCAGCCCTGCGCAGGCTCGTGAGAACACCAGTTCCTGGGGACCAATGCTGATGCGAGCATGGATGGCAGTAACTGAGAGATGGAGCCGCTTGGCTCACGCTGATGTACTCATGTGCTATCTGACAGCGTGTTAGTCTTTCTTTCCTTCCTTCTTTTCTTGGCTGCTATCTCAGTCTGACAACAGGAACAAACGGAACTCTGTGATTTTTTTTTTTTGAGTTCCCAACAGCCTCTTTACATAATCTTTAACAATAACCAGCCTTTGAGTATCTGGGCAGGGCTGTACCCTGGGCTCAGAGACACTTATCTTCCATGCTCAGATGAAGCGATAAACGTTCAGTCTACAGATAAAGCACTAGGCAGCTAATGCAGCATTAGGCAACATGCTTTCCGTTCTACTTTTCAGTCCAACCATTCAAAGCGCTGGGGCGCCAGGATTTGCCTGGACTATCTTAATCCCACTTTACCTACTGTAGCTGTTTACTCTTGGTGACGGGTTTGACACCTAACACAGCACGGAAGAGGCACGCGGCCAGCTTCTGTTCTCTTTGCTTTAAAAGGAAAAGGCAAGGATTCAACATTCAAAAAAAATAAATAAATAAAGGAGCAGCTCGGATTCTGGTCCTAAGGAAGAAGACTTCCTGCTTCGTGAAGAAGTCAGAGCAAGGGCAGGCCTTTCACCAGCCCCTCCTGGGAAATCAGCATCTCCCGGCCTCTGCCGGGACCACAGGAAGTTAGTCCCCAGAGTGTCCCCGTCCAACACGTGGCCATAGAATTCCAAGGGGAGATTTGGGGAAAAGAAAGGCTGAAGGCCCATGTTCTAGTCTTAGTTTGGGTATTCATTAGCCATGTGACCTTGAAAACATCCTGTGTGTTCAGTTCTGTCATCTTTGAAAACATAGGCTGAAATGAGGTGGACCATCTCATTTCAAAGTCCTTAAAGACTTAATTATTTTGGCAGAATCAAGATACGTCCAGGTCGATGTTGCTTTTTTTTCTTAAACACGCAAAAATCTTTTTTGAAAATTGAGGTCGAGTTGGTATATAATATTATATAAGGTAGAGGCGTGCAATACAGTGATTCACAAATTTTAAAAGGTCACACTCCATTTATAGCTATTATACAATGTTGGCTCTATTCCCTGTGTCGTACAATATGTCCTTGCAGCTTCTTTATACATAATAGTTTGTACCTCTTAATCTCCTGCCCCTATATTGCCCCTCTCTGATTCTTTCTCCCCACTGGTAAGTATTAGCTTGCTCTCCATCAGTGTTGCTTTTGAGAGTTTCACTTTATGAATTTCTTCTTTTCTTGTTTTCCAACTAATGATTTCGAGAGAAGGATTCACTCTGTTTTCATGATGTGGAGTTCACATAGGCTGTGATAGAAGGTAGGAGGGTCTGCTCCTGGTTTACTAGTTCTCTCTTCTCAAGGATGTACTCTCTCCAACAGCAGGCAGCCTGTCTGTCTTGCTCACCATTGCAACAGTGCCTGGCACACAGGAGGTACGTAGCAACTACTCACTGAATGGAAGTGTGAATATTCAGGGACCCATCACCTAGAAGGCGACGAGGAGGCTCACCTTCTCTCATAAAAGGCAAGATCGGGCCTGAATAAAACTGAAATCTCACTAAAAAGAGAAGTTTTTATTTGCAGGAAGAACTCAAGGACCTGGATCACCAAGTGGCAATTCTGTTTGCAGAACAGGAAGCAGTGTCTTGTGCAGAGCGAGGTTTCTCAACCTGGGGTTTAACACAGCAAGATGTTGGAATTAAAATCACAGGATCTTTATGAACCTCGAAACAAAGAGGTCTGCTTTATGAAGCAGAATGCAAAATTATCATCACTTTGAAAAATAAGAAGTGAGATTTACATTTTGTGGAGTAGTGCAGGGAAATGGCAGCAGACTGGGGCCAGAGACCCGGAGCCCACTCTAGCGAGCTGGCTCTTTGACTTTGGAAAATCGCTTCATCTCTAGCCTCAATTCTTCTACTTAGGCGAAGGAGATTGGACTAGACGGTCTCTAATACCTCTCCCAGTCTTAAAACACTCTGATGATGATTCCATAGGACATGAGTAAAGACTAATCTTATACAGTCGTAGCATCTGGGATGCTTTATTATTGCTCTGTTCTGTTCTCTGGCCTTAGAATGACTTGTATTAACCTCAGGGGAAGGTGGGAAATCTCTAAGATCAGATCCTCTACGACGCTGCATTTTTCATTCCCCCTACTCACTCTCCTTCTCTTCCCTGTCGTCCTAGATGGAAAGGCGGGTAAGTAGGCAGGTAGATGACAGATGAATGGACAGATGGGTGGATAGATAGGTAGATAGGCAGATAGATAGACCGACAGACAGATAGATAAATAGATGCAGATGAGAGAGAGACAGACAGATAGATAGATGATAGATAGGTAGATAGACAGATAGACATAAATAGATACATGATAGATAGAAATGAAATGCTTCCAGAAAAATGCTTGCATTGAACCCAGCTCACTCCTTCTGCTACCTGTATCTTAAATTTCTTTGCTGCCAACACCAGCATGGTTCTTGGAAAACCAGTCTATCTTCCTTTTCTGTCCCCTCCACACACATTCAGTTGCACTTTAATTGCTTTCTGTGTGTCTTGTACCCTCACCACTCGACAAAAAGGTCATTTTCTTTTCGAAATGCAGCCAGTCCAGTCCTGTGGCTCCCGGGCCATCCTCTTTCTCCCTCCACCTGCCCTCAATGCCCCTCCTCCATGCGGAGCCTCCAACAGGTCAGACACCAGGTAAGTAGTGGTTGAACTGAACTTCTGAGTGTCCAAGGATGCTAATGTCAGTAAAAGGAGTCCTACTCTTCTTACTAACACGCTTTCTCTTCAGGGCAGGGAACACTTTATGGCCAAATGAAACTTCAGATAAACCAAAAATGGCAGAAATATAACAAAAATACTCCCGCCCCACCAAAGGAAAAACCTTCTGAGGATAATAAATTTTCACAAGTTCAGATAATAGCTTTCCCAGTATCTGTCTCCACTTGTCCCATCCTAATGGCGCTTCAAGACTCATCTCAAATATCTGCTTCTCCCTAAAGATGTTCATGACCACTGCTAATGAAAATATTCTCTCCATCCACTCTACCCCAAGAGCTATGTGCTCTTATGAACTTTTTGGTATTTATCTCCTCATGTAGTATTATAGATGGTAAAAATCCTATTAGAAAATAAGTTTATCGATAGGCAGTGTCTCTTTATTTTCTTTGTTATATGCACCAAATAGATGCCTATGAAATATCTGTTGAGTGGAGGAAGATCGTAGTGTCCACAGAGTGTTTCAGTGTCAGACGCTTTGCAAAAATGTGTTATAATAGATATTTCCCTCGACAAATCTCAAGTATCATAACAAAGTTTAGCCCAAGAGGTCTTTCTGAGTTTGATTTTGATAAGCATCGAGAGAAATTACAGAACTGCCAGGAAGTGCTAGTGCCATCCCCAACTAGAGAGTTTACTGACCCTAAAACATTCATCCGTTCATTCAGCATATATATATAATGAGGAACCTACTCGGTACCAAGCACTGGAGATACAGAAATGAATAAAACCAAGTAGGAAAAAAAATCCCTGCCCTTATGGAGCTTCCCTTCTAGGATTGGGGTGAGATAGACAATAAAGCAAATAATTATATGATAGAATATAACAGCCCGTCATGAGAGCTTGGAGAGAACTAACACAGGAAAGGGGAGGGGCGTGTGGGACAGTGGCTGAAATTTTAGATGAGGGTGATCACAGTAGGACTCTGAGAAGTCAATATGTAAAGAGCTGGGGGAGCAAGGCTTGTGGATATCTAAGTAGGCAGGGGTGGAAAAGCATACCAGGTAGAGGGACTGGTGAGTGCAAAGGCCCTGAGGCCAGCGACAGCGGTGAGTTTAAGGAATCACAAGGTCAGAATGGCTGGAATGGAGGGATTGATGGAGAAAACAGAAGTGAGGCTCAGGAGTCGAGGGAGTGGTACAGGGCGTGGACTCTGTGGGTCTTTCAGGCAATTCCAGGAATGCCAGGCTTTAGTCTGGGTGAAGTGGAGCATTTCAGCAGAGTGATGGGACGTAACTTCGGTTTTCAAAGGATCACTCTGGCTTCTACGCTGAGAAACACCCATAAGGAAGCAAAGGTAGAAACAAGGTGACCACCCAGGAAGCTACTGCAGTAATTCAGATGACACAGGATGGTGGGCTGGGCCAGGATGATAGAGGCAGGATGACAGGTGGAGTGAGAGGTGGTGGGAGTCTGGATAGGTTTTGCAAGTACAGCCAAAGGTGTTTACTGTGAAATCAGAAATGGGATGCACATCAAAGAGAGCAGTCAAGGGTGATTCCAAGATCTGGGACCTGAGCAAGTGGCCAAATGACGTGGGGACAGAAGGCTGTAGGAGGCTGGAGGCAAAAGGGATCAGAAGTTCTTTACTAAGTTTTACAGTTCTGAGCAAATATCACAATGGAGTAGGTGTTGAGTAAACAGTGTAAAGGCATATACATATACCTATTTAAAAGTCTGGTGTTCTCGAAGGGTTCAGGCTAAAAATCCAGGTTTGGGATCAATGCCATAAGGCCATATGAGATCACTTGGGGAGTAAGTGTTTATGAGCAGATAAAAGGTATAAGGCTTGAGTCCTGGATGCCCCAACTTTACGATGTAGGGAAATGAGGAATAAAAACATGTTTGCCTGTTTTGATTCTGTTTCTAAATTGCACCCCTTCACTTGCTAACATTCAGAGTCTCATCTAAAGTAAACCTACCGGGCTTCTTCTGCACCACAGCCAAACACTTCTATAACTGGCAGCTTCTCAGTTACAATTTTCTATAAGTCACCTCAGAACTGTCTACCAAAAACCATCTCTATTGGGCTTATGGGCCCTATATTCTATGCTGAGAAACATTCATAAAGACGTTTCTGCTCCTCCCTAAAGACTTTCTTTCTTTTGCTTTTGAGAGTAAACGTGAGAAAAATGGAGAGGGGCGTTACTTGATCCCTTCAATAGTATTTTCCAGGTAAAGCCATTCTGGAATGTTCAACTACAAGTGGTATGTTTGAACACAAAGATATGTGAGTTGTTTTATCCTGATAATTAAGGCTGCTTACTTTTATTTGGAAAGATGTAAACAGGACCGATGAATCTATCTTTGGCTGGATTCTTGTTGAAAACATAGAAACCTTGAGCCCTGAACCCAGCCACACCGGAAGTTGTCTTATTTCAAAGGAAACCATTTATGATTTTTTTAATTATTTTTTTATTACTTAAGGAATTTTATTACATTTATAGGTGTACAACAATCATCACAACCAAAATTTTATAGCATTTCTATCCCAAACCCCCAGCTCATCCCCCCCACCCCCAACCTGTCTCATTTGGAAACCATAAGTTTTTCTAGGTCTGTGAGTCAGTATCTGTTCTGCAAAGAAGTTCACTGTGTCCTTTTTTGAGATTCCACATGTAAGTGATAGCATTTGATGTTGGTGTCTCATTGTCTGACTGACTTCGCTTAGCATCATCATTTCTAGGTCCCTCCATGTTGCTGCCAATGCCATTATTTCTTCCCTTTTAATGGCTGAGTAATTTTCCATTGTGTATAAGTACCACATCTTGATCCACTCCTCTGTTGATGGACATTTAGGTTGTTCCCATGTCTTGGCTGTTTTATAGAGTGCTGCAATGAACACTGGAGTACATGTGTCTTTTTGAGTCATGGTTTTCTCTGGATAGAAGCAAAAATTCTCAACAAAATACCAGCAAACCGCTTCCAACAATACATTAAAAAGGATCATACATCATGATCAAGTGGGATTTATCCCTGGAATGCAAGGATTCTTCAATATCCGCAAATCAATTAGCGTGATACACCACATTAACAAACTGAAGAATAAAAACCATATGATCTTCTCCATAGATGCAGAAAAAGCCTTTGACGAAATCCAACACCCATTTCTGATATGATTTATTTTTAATGTGTGTTTTATGCTTGGCTTGAGGTCTTAACATTATGAAAATTGTTATAAATATGAAAATTATATTAAATAAAACACTGAAGCTATTTTCCGATTGCCCTCTCGTCCCACCAACACTGGATAAAGGCAGAGGTGGGGAAGAGAATTGTCGTCCTATTTATGTTTGAAGTTCGAATAGTTAAAATGTTAGCTCGCCGAGGAACAAACACTATTATCTGGAAAGAAATCACGGGGAAGGGAGATTTAAAAAAAAGAAAAAGAAAAAGGAAATTCTATACCATGGGTTAAATGCTTCCTAATTTTCTTTTTCACCAGCCTAAACTTTGTGTTATTATCTTATTGTACTTCTCAGAATTTCTCAAACCACTAGACAAAGGGGTAGAAAGTAGACAACTACACAAGTCTCCATGTCCTTTTTCTGTGTCAGAATACAATACCAGCCACTGGTCCAATTACATGGAACTGTTCCTCCCTCTTTGAGTTGCAGAAAGAACACATCTCTTAACTTGCATTTCTGTTCACCAGACAGCTCTAGCTGCGTTTTAAGCAACTTAGCAACAACAAAGGAGACGCAGACACCTACACCTCTAGATGGATTATTTAATTTGAAAAGAGAGGGCAAAAAAGAATTCCAAATTGCTGACACTTCATTGCTGTTGAGCCTCAAAACATAGTGCACACCTTTGTGGATGCCGAGGGACTTGTGTGCCGGCACAAGCCAATGGAGTCTCACTAGTTCAGGAAGGCCTGCGGAGGAATGCAGCCTTTAGGAAAACGCAGACCTACTACTCGGCAGTAAAAAAGAATGAAATAGTGTTACCTGTATTTTCTGCAACATGGATGGATCTAGAGATTATCATACTAAGTGAAATAAACCAGACAGAGAAAGACAAATACGGTATGATATTCCTTATATGGGAAATCTAAAAACAAAACAAAACAAAACCCTAAAACGAATGAATTTATTTACAAAACAGAAATAGACCTACAGACATAGAAAATGGATTTATGGTTACTAAAATGGGAAGGGGGTTAGGGACAAATTAGGAGTTTGAGATTAGGATGTATACATTACTGTATATAAAATAACCAACCAGAACTTGCTGTACAGCACAGGGAAATATACTTAATATTTTGTAATAATCTATAAGTGGAAATAATCTGGAAAAGAATATTGATATATTATATATATATGTGTGTATATATATATAACTGATTCATTGTGCTATCCACCTGAAACTAAAACAATATTGTAAATCAACTATACTGCAATAAAAAGAAAGAAAGAGAGAGAGAGAAAGAAAGAAAGAAACAAACAAACACAGACCTGGGTCTGAAGAGTAATTTCATCACTTTAACTATCCGTGTGTACGAGGGCAAGTTACCTTACCTCTTAAAGCTTTAGCGTCATTGTCTTAAAAAAAAGATAATGAATATCTTTCTCATTGGATTACTATTTGCTTATTTTTTATTTTATTATTTTATTGAGGTATATCTAACATATGACATTATATTAGTTTCTGGTGTACAACCTAATGATTCAATGTCTGTATACATTGCGAAATGAGCACATTACGTCTAGTTAACATCTGTCACCATACAGAGTCACAAAATTTTTTTTCTTGTGATGAGGGTTTTATTGAGTGTGTTTTGAAACAGGCATTGTTGACTAGAGGGGAAGCACATAATTTTTTTTCAAGTGATTACATATTGTGGTTTGCATCACCTTTTAAAAAAGTTAATTAATTTACTAATTTTTTGTCTTTTTAGGGCCACACCCATGGCATGTGGAGGTTCCCAGGCTAGGGGTCTAATCAGAACTGTAGCCACCAGCCTACACCACAGCCACAGCTATGCCAGATCCGAGCCGTGTCTGCGACCTATATCACAGTTCACACAATGCCGCATCCTTAACCCACTGAGCAAGGCCAGGGATTGAACTGGCAACCTCATGGTTCCAAGTCAGATTCGTTTCTGCTACACCACGACGGGAACTCCTGCATCACCTTTTTTTTTTTTAAAGGCATTACCAAATCTTTGTGATTATTACTCCAGGGCAAGTGATGAGCTTTTTTCCCTTTTAAATTAGATGTTAGACGAAAAATTGCCCAGGTTTTGGCAAATTCAAGCATTTGAGCATTAGAATCAATTTTGAAAACAACCATCAGCTAGCCTTAAAACTGTGCTAAGCCAAATGAAGTCTTAATCTCAGAATTTCACTTCTGAAGCTATATTTACGTTCACATAATTTCTTCTCATCCTTTGTATGGCTCAGGAGTAGCCAAGTTCTTATAATCTTGTTTCCTTCTTTTTGAGTTCTCTAGAGAAACCCAGATCTTCTTCTTTTCTTTTTGTTGGACCATAACCAGCAGTGGTCTGATGTGCTCCGTGTACCTCTAGTGTAACTTTCCATATAATTCTTGTGGTCAGTTCTTAATTTTCATTTCCCAGATATTTTATGTGATTTTATCAAACTACATCCCAACCCTTAATGACTTACACAGCTAACGTGGTGACCCAAATCTAACATGGTCTTTAGCCAACCACCTCTGGATGAGGATTTCAAAAACTAAGCAAAACCAGGCCTTGATACTTCTTGGATAGAAAGCTGAGGGAAAGAGGACATGGGTTGAATTATTTAATAGATGATAATCTTTCCCATAATCAGCACTGAACCAACCATCCCTTGTTAGTCTGAGTTTAACTGGAGGGCATCCATTGAAATAATATGTAAAACAAAGGTGCTATTATTTTTTCCCATTGCAACGCTTCATATGTCTAACATTTTTTTTTCTTTCTTTCTTTTTAGGGCCACACCTGTGGCATATGAAAGTTCCCAGGCTGGGGATCAAATCGGAGCTGCAGCTGCCAGCCACAGCCATAGCCATAGCAATGCCAGATCTGAGACGCGTCTGTGACCTACACCACAGCTCATGGCAACACTGGATCTTTAACCTACTGTGCAAGGCCAGGGATTGAACTCGCATCTTCATGGATACTAATTGATTCTGTAACCTGCTGAGCATCTACAGTTCTTGAGAAGTAAGGAATTGTACTTGTATGTTTCACAACCTCCCTTTAAGTGCTAAAACTATCTATTTCTATTTGAAATCAAAATCTTTACAAAAATTACTATGACTATAAATAGTAATTTATAAAATTACTCAACAGAGTGCAGTAAGCATGGTTTCACATTAATGATTAAAGTTCAGGAGTTCCCACTGTAGCTCAGTGGGTTAAGAACCCGACATAGTGTCCATGAGGATGCGAGTTTGACCCCTGACCTCACTCAGTGGGTTAAGGATCCGGCATTGAGGCAAGCTGCAGCGTAGGTTGCAGATGTGACTAAGATCTGGTGTTGCCATGGCTGTGGTGTAGGCCTGAAGCTGCAGCTCCAATTCAATCCCTAGCTTGGAACTTCCATATGCTGCAGATGCTTAAAAAAAAAGTTCATAATTGTTGTCATTTATATTGATGTATACTGATGACCTCCTGATATTTTGTATTAAAAAGCTTGGGCACACTCACAAAGGCTGCAGATGACTATTTTTTTTTTTTAAATTACTTGTCACTTCTTTTTCGGACTTTAGATTTTCTTTCAGAGTATCAGTTACAGCTAGTAATCTATCTTCCCCATTTTAATTGTCTATTGGGAGTGGAAAATCAAAAACCCAATACCATTATACTTGTCGCTTTCTTCTTTTTTTTTTAAAGTGCTTTCTAATTTGATGAGAACTTTTGTGTTCGGGGAGGAGTCATTGTTTGAGTGAGAGCATTTCCTTATAGAACATAAAGCATTCAGTCCTCATCACCTCCAGCATTATTTTGACCAGCCTTGCTTTCCTGCACTCATTAATGGGAAGGGACCAGTGAAGTGATTTTATGCAAGGCCAGTAACACTAGGGGCAGAACCAGATACAGACCATATGTCTTTTAACTTTTCTGATCAATTCAGTAAACTCATAATAACTTACAGGACTTGCACTTAACTGAAATTTCAGTGCAGGTGTTTATTTTGTTTTGGTTTTGTTTTTCTTACATCAACTGCTATGGACAGAGCGCAACCTATTTAGGACAATACTGTATTTCCTGATTTCCCTAAATGATTAGCTTTCGTACACGGAGGAACTTCATGGCATCTGTCTCTGTCACTTGGGGACTCAAGGATCTGAACCCATTTAGACTTTGTAAAATGAAAAGTACTGCCAATCACGTGGCCCCTCAAGAACATGTTAATAGAGTAAAAGGAGAGATGTGTTTCTTGTCAGGTGCCTATAATTCCTCCTGTTACGTAGAAGGCATTAAGTTGATTTATTTGATTTTTAGGAGGGTAAAGGCCTGTGCAAAAATCAGCAGCCCTTTCAGCCTAAACCTTTAGAACTAGAGGTTTTGTTTTTTTTTAAGGTAGAGTTGATTTACACAATTATACAAATTTCAGGTCTACAACATGGTCATTCATAATTTTTGAAGGTTCTCCTCCATGATGGTTATTATAAAATATTGGCTATATATATATTCCGTGTGTTGTGCAATATGTCCTTGTAGTTGATATATTTTATACATAGTAATTGGTACCTTTTAACACCCTACCCCAATCTAGAACACAAAGTTTTTATTCGAAGTGTAACAGTATCTGTAATGAACAGATTTATCATGCTGTTGTCTATTTTTCTTTCTTTTTGCTTTTTAGGGCCACACCCACAGCATATGTAGGTTCCCAGGCTAGGGGTCGAATCGGAGCTGCAGCTGCTGGCCTACACCACAGCCACAGCAACACAGGATCCAAGCCACGACTGCAACCTACACCACAGCTCATGGCAACGCTGGATCCTTAACCCACTGAGTGAGGCCAGGGATCAAACCCCAGTCCTCGTGGATGCTAGCCGGGTTTGTTAACCACTGAGCCACTACGGGAACTCCTGTTTTTCTTTTTTAATGTAAGCACCCGCCACAGAGGCCACAGTAGGAAAATACACTAAAAGCATTATCAGCCCAAAAGTTTCCACCTCAGCCCTGGCCACTCTGATACAGCAGCTTTGCACTGGGTGGGGCGAGAATATTACAGGAATGGACGATGGCTGGAAGCAAGGTAACTACTTAAGTCCAGCCAGAGGCTGGGTGGAAATACTGTCCTGATAAGAGGCTCTGTCTCACCGTCCTCAGACCAACACTAAGCTTTTCGCACTGGACAGAGAGAACAGGTTAACTTCTTGTTGTCCATAGGAAGTAAGGTAATATCCAGTGGACGCTTCACTCAGTGCAATTATTTCTCTCTTGCATTAAATTCTGCTCACGTCTTTGATGATTTTTTAAATGTAGACCTCTCTCCATTTGTATACAGAAAAGCAAGCAAGCTCCAAAAAAAAAGAAAAAAAAAAAAGGAAAAAACGCTTAGCTTTAGCTTTCATTTTGATGCCCTTGATAATTCGGTGGAGTCTTTTGAAAATTAATGTAGTGCAGAATGAGAAAAATGTGAAATATAGAACTGAATTGAAACTGAGATATTACTTTCCTCCGACAAGCTTTCCGGTTTTCCCAGGCTGTTGCTTCCCTGGCTTTTTCAGGGATGGACTTTTATTCTGAACCCAGATCCCAGTCCACCTTCCCCAGCGCGCGCACGCATATCCATAAAGGGTTATGTAATGATGCCAAAAAAAGACAAGGAAGGGAAGTCAAGGTTAACAGCAACCAGGATGGTGACGATTATAACAAGCTCAGCAAGGTGTATTTACACAGCATTTTCCTTCCAGAACCGCCGAGCTCTACAGATATTATTTTGCTAATCCTCAATGCAGCTTTCTCAAAACAGCTTTATCCAGGCTCCCTCATTGGAGAAAGCGAGGACGTCTGCGGTGAAACTGGAAACAGAACCCAAGGCTCCTGACTTGCAGGCCATTGTCCTGTCCCCTCCCCCAGGCCACCTTCCTGTCAGGTGTCTGGTAAACCGGTTAACCGATCCGGCGATTAGGGTGCCTCCCGCCTACGTGCAGAAGGACTGGTGGAATGCAGCTTTCCCTGCTTAATATGAAATCTTTCGGTACAAACCCATGAAGCTGAAGATTCAAATACGATCTCTAATTGGGGAAACCGGACTCTGACCCAGCTCGATCTGAGCGCAGGCGTCAGGAGGCCGAGCGCTGGCAGGGAACACCCGGCGAGGTCGTGAGGGTGCAGCGGCCGCCTCCGGGGACGGCTTAGTGCGAGCCGGGGGACGAGGGCGGGAGAAATTGAAAACCAAGCTTCATCTGTTAATTTTTTGGACTCTCAAATGCCACTGGCACATTCCTTTAAAGAAAGAAAAAGAAAGAAAGAGAAAAGGGAAAGGAAAAAGGTCCTGAGAAATGATGGGCGCTTGAACCGCGGGGCGGGGAGGGAGACAAGCATCCTTTGGTTGCCGGGCCCGGGGCGGCGCGCGGGCGGGCGGGGGCGGCCGCGGCGGGGCCGGCGCTTTCCCATGCTGTCAGGGGTGACCGGGTGACGACTCCGGCATTGTGGCGGCTGTTTTTCACACCAGCGGCCCGCTCGGGGCGGCTCCCTGGAAAGGCTCCCCCTCCCCCGCAGCCGAGCAGACGGCGCGCCGCGGTAATTGGGCACAGGGGCCTTTTTCAGAGTCGCTCAGTCGGTAAATGAAACGTCAGCTCCCCTGTGATCCCGCGTGTGTGGGGCCGCGGCGGCTGCCGAGCCGGGGTACGGAGCCGCCGGGCAGCCGCTGCTCTTTCCCCAGCCATCAGCCCTGAGCGGCCCTCGGCGGCGGCCGCTTCCGATCGCTTCCCGAGGCTCCTTCGCGGCCTCGGATCCCCTCCGCCGGGGCGTCCCGAGAGCCGCTGGCCCATACCGGATGCCCCTGCAACCTCCTAGCCTGGTGCAAAACCCAGAGGCGGAGATGAAACCCCAGCGTAGTCCTCTGCGTCAGATCTCGAGAGCTAATAACTACGTTCGTTTTGGTTAAGCAGCAGCCTGTCCCGTTTACTTAATGTGTACCCGAAAGCGGACTTTTTAATCCAATTTGCTTAGATACTAACCTTTACTTCTAAAGCCATTTCAATCTGAATCTGAACAGGAGCGCACATGGATCAACCCCAGTCTGCCCTGGCCTCAGCTAAACTACTTCTCCCGGTTCAGTGATTTGTAAATTGCCAAACATTTCTCAGCCAAGCTGGCAGCAGCCACTGAAAAATGGCTTCTTTCACCAGCGCCTTCATTCCGCTTCAAGAGACGTAGCTTGAACTCTTGGGAAAGACCTGAGGTCCTTGCCCCGCTCAGCATCACTCACTTGTGGGGGCTGAAGGGGTCACCGCTAATTGCGGTGGGATATCTGAGCTTTCTCACTTGTGTGATGACCTCAGGGAATAGGGCACAGCTGCCAGGCCTGCGGGAACGGCTCCTCCCCACCTAGGGGACACCCCAGGCACTATGGGTCCTAAAGAGCACAGAGCAACACCTCTTGGTACCGGCTTACTTTCGTCTTATTTATTCCTCACAACAGCCTGCTTTATGGCTGGTAAAACGAGCTTCTGGAGGCTCAGAAATCTGCCCAAGCTGCACAGCTAGGAAGTGTCAGGTCTGACTCCCTCGTAAGGGTTCCACAATCTTGGGCTAGGAAGTGTAGGATGAGTGTTGCGTGAAATACAGCAGCGGCTCGGATCCCGCATTGTTGTGGCTGTGGTGAAGGGTGGCAGCTACAGCTCCTGTTAGACCCCTAGCCTGGGAACCTCCATATGCCGCGGGTTCGGCTCTAGATAAAAGGCAAAAAGACAAAAAAAAATCAGACTTCTTTCAGAAAAGGCAATGTTATGCTACCTAGAGAATCGGATTTAAGAAAGTTTCTCTCAGACACATGTACTCCAGTGTTCATTGCAGCACTCTACCCAACAGCCAGGTCATGGAAACAACCTAAATGCCCATCGACAGAGGAGTAGATAGGGAAGATATGGTACATACACACAATGGAATATTACTCAGCCATTAAAAGGAATGAAATAACATTTACAGCAACATGGATGGACCTAGAATTTATCATGCGAAGTGAAATCAGTCAGACAATTAGACAGCAACATCCAATGCTACCACTTACATGTGGAAACTAAAAAGACACAATGAACTTCTTTGCAGAACAGACAATAACTCACAGACTCTGGAAAACCTTTGGTTTCCAAATAAAACAATCTGGGGGGTGGGGGGATGCACTGAGGATTTGGGACGCAAATGCTATCAAATTAACTTGTGATGATTTCTGTATACCTATAATTGTAATAAAATTCATTAAGCAATGGAAAAAAATTTAAAAAAAGAAAGTTTCTCTCGTAACTAGAAGCAACTCATACAAACATTTTTGACAAAACTAGGATCATTTCTTTAATTGAGCAATTTGGGCTCAAACTAATGTGTCAGCGGATGTCACTTTGGTACAACTTTCATTTATTTAAAAAACAAGTCCAGGGAGATCACATTGGTTAAGAACCTGACTACGTTTCTACTTTTGTGAAAGAAGAGGAATCCTATTGAAAAGACTTATCTTTATTTTGGTCAAGCATATGCACAGCAGAAGCTATGATTTCCTGTTCAATTTCTAATGGCATTTCTGTAGGTTTACTCCATTGTAGTAAAGAGCTTGGAATTAATGGCTGCCTCATTCTATTAAATTCTTCTCTGACTTCAATGCCTGGAAAAGAAAAATGATGGCCTGGACTCAGAGAGGCCAAACACGATAAGAAATGGCAGCTATAGCACTGGCCTAAAGAAGTGCTTCCTTCTGCCAGTAAATCCTTCAGTCATTTACATCTTAGTGTGAATTCATTTTCCTCTTAAGTGATGGATGGAATCAATAAATGTTGCCACAGTTAAATCTTTTCACAAATGTTTGATATGTAGAGAGTGTTTCTTGCCATGATCCCCTGACCCTCTGAAAACCTGTTATTAGATCACTGGAAGCTTTGATGGGAAAAAACAAGAAGTGAAAGTTGGGATAATTCTAGTTGATTATGCCTGGCTTCCTGGATAGCAAGCCTGGGGTTGGGATGGGTAATCGATAGCAAGAGGATTAGGGCTTCAAAACTTAACTGCTGCAGGTGCTTTAGTGGCCAGTGGGGAGAAGGGGAAATGAGATTCCTGTAGATGGAGAAGGAAGGTGTATTGGAAACTAGACTTAATGTGCTTTATGCTTTAACTAGATTAGGTCCTGGGCATGAGCAGAAATCTTATACACCAACGCTGGGACATGGTCTGCTTTTGGTGGGAAGATTCCTATGGACCTTCAACAGACGTATTTATTACGTCAGAAATAGAGGTTACTAAACTGCTATCACTATATATGATTGAGGCAACTCTGGCTCAGGAATAATAACTAAAGCACAGCATCCTAAAATATAACAGTTCAACTTTCCTGAATTCCTGGGCTATCTATTCCCCTAGGTTTATACATTTGTCTTTTGTTTCAATAGACTGGCCCTATTAGGGAAGCCATATTTACAGGAAAACTTAGGCTTTATTTCTTGACCAACAACTGTAATTATTTAAAGATTTTTTATTGCGGTGACATATATTTTAAATTTTAACTGTTTTTAAGTGTACAGCTAAGTGTCATTAACAACATTGTGTGCAATTGTCACCACCCACCATCCATCTCCAGAACTTTTTCATCCTCCCAAACTGAAACTCTACTCATTAAACAAAAGCTCTCATCCTCACCGCCCCCGGCCTCTGGCAACCACTGCTTTTTAATTCCCTGTCTCTATGGATTTGACTAGGAACCTCATATAAGTGGAATCCTACAACATTTGTCCTTTTGTGTCTGGCTTATTTCACTTAGCGTAATAACTTCAAGTTTCATCCACATTTTAGAATGTGTCAGAATTTTGTTCCTTTTATTTTTTACTTTTTAATTAAAAGAATTTTATTTTTCCATTATAGTTGCTTACAGCGTTCTGTCAATTTCTACTGTACAGCAAAGTGATCCAGTTATACCTACATATATATTCTTATTCTCACATTATCTTCCATCATGTTCCATCACAAGTGACTGGATATAGTTCCCTGTGCTATACAGCAGGATCTCACTGCTTATCCACTCCAAAGGCAATAGCTTGTATCATTCGTTTGAAAGGCTGAGTAATATTCCATCATAGGTATATACAACATGTTGTTTATCTACTCACCCACAGATGGAAGTAATTAATTTTTTATTTTTTTCCTTTTTTATGGCCACGCCTGCAGCATGTGGAAGTTCCCAGGCCAGGGGTTGAATCAGAGCTACAGCTGCAGGTTTCCACCACACCCATGGCAACACCAGATCTGAGTTGAATCTGTCACCTACAATGCAGTTTGTGGCAACGCCAGATCCTTAGCCCACTGAGCGAGGCTGGAGATCACACCAGCATCCTCACGGATACCATGTTGGATTCTTAACTGCCTGAGCCACAACAGGAACTCTGGAAGTAATGAATTTTTTAACAAGCAGGCCAGTGTTTACATGTAAAAATGATGCAGAGTCTTCCAGATTAGAGCACTTGGAAAGTTGTTTGTTTGTTCAGTGATGACTGTTGCTAGGGGCTGCCTTACGTTTTCCCTGAATTCAATGCTGATGCCCTAAGCCAAGTAGCTTGGACTGTGACCGTTTTGGGAGGCAGGGCCTTGAAAGAGGTGATTAAGTTAAAAGGAGGCCATTAGGGTTGGTCCTAATCGAATCTGACAGGTGTCCTTGTAAGAAGAAGAAATTTAGACACACAGAGATACACCAGAGATATATACACAGAGATACACCAGAGATATATACACAGAGGACCGGCCGTGGGAGGACACAGCGGAAAGATCGCCACCTACAAGCCAAGGACAGAGTCCTCAGGAGACACCAAACCTGCCGACACCCTGATTTTGGACTTGCAGCCTCCAGAACCGTGAGAAAACACATTTCTCTTATTCAAGCTACCCAGTCTGTGTTATTTTGCTAAGGCAGCCCTAGCAAACTTGTTACAAAAATACATTTGGGGTACTTTTATGGAATCGCCCCCGAATTAGTTTAAGCCCGTGCACCCAAATGAGCCTTGTTATTTTACAGTCACAAGCTTAATCACTAGCTTTTTTGGCTTTAAATGGCTTTTAACTCTTTAACAAAAAATCAAATCCTCTCTTAAAGGATAAAATGCCTTCTACTGAGGACATTCCAAAGAATACTCTGCCAACTTTTGAAGGCAGTTCTGAAAGGAAATTGCTTTGAGCAAGAGCGATGGAGTTGAAATGAGCATTTGGTCTCCCAGGGTAACTAATGTGAAGGATATAACACTCACTAAGATCTGCGTGCTCTGTTATATTTGCTTTATTTTATATTCCTGCCTCTTCTATCTAATAGAATGCATGTGCATTTGGAACTTGCCTCATGCCTTTTTTTCCCCCCCCAAAAGCTCAAGCGCTTCATAGAACTCCATGACCTGACTCTTAAACCAAAGCCCCAGAGCCTCCTGTTTCCTTAATCTGCAGCTGCATTGCTTTGATACTGTGGTCAAAAGTATCAGCTCTCACTGGGGCTCAGTTCACAGGCAAGCTCCAGGGCAGCGCTCTCTCTTCTGCCCTCAGAGGAACAAATGAAGGCAGGGGTCGTGATGAAGACACTGAACCATACAGAGGACAGAGCAAGTTCAGGGAACCTAGGCTTTTGTGTCGGTTGGTTGGTCGTGAGGGAAAAGAACTCTGCTTGTAATTGGGGAACTTAAGCTGTTATAGACACTTCGATGGGTGAACATTTGTCAGGCACTTGCCAAAAAGCTTGCCATTCCATTGTCTTGTAAAGTTATTTCAGCACAAAAGAGGAGTTTGGAAATAGGAGTCAAGGTCGCTGTCATTAGTGCATCCATCTCTGCTTTTACTGAGGGTCCTTGTCTGCAAATATCCCACTGGAATAATTTCAAAAATGACACTGAGAATCTCATTATTTTTTTTTAAAAAACTGAATCTTATTTTTCACTAGGCTGAGCTCCTGGAGGGTGGGGTCGGTGCCGTCATTCTCTATCTGCCGTTGTGGTTCCCATCTTTGTCCCATTACCAGCTGATTTTCTCTCCTTCTGTAATTTTCACGTTGAAACCCAAATGTATAGTAAAACTTTGCCCATGGCTTCATCACAGCTCTGAATAGTGAACTTGTTAAGGTTGGGGCTAGGAAAAGTGAATGGGCGCTATTATAAGCCTGGGTCCGAATCACTTGGAAAGGGACATGGACCCCAGCTCTGTCCTTTTGTTGACCATCTCTCAGACAGGGAAAGAATGGTGTCATAGCCAAAGGTACCCCGTCATTACTGTTCCCTTAATTTTTGAAGTCAAATGGCTTTAAGGTAGCCCCTCAGACTTCAGATGAGTCGTAAAATTAGGTTAATGCAAGAGAACTCCTTTGGTTAAGAAAAAAATTCTAGGGCATGAGGATAATTGTTTTTTGTTGTTGTTGTTTTATTGTTTTGCTTTTGAGGACCACACTCTCGGCATATGGAAGTTCCTAGGCTAGGGGTTGAATCAGAGCTACAGCGGCCAGTCTACACTATAGCCGCAGCAATGTGGGATCCGAGCCACGTCTGTGACATGCACCACAGCTCACAGCAACACCAGATCCTCAACCCACTGAGTGAGGCCAGGGATCGAACCCACATCCTCATGGATATTAGTGGGATTTACTTCTGGGGCGCCACCATAGGAACTCCTGATGACAGTTCTTTTCATGGAAGGGGGACAAATGGACCCAAACATCTGTTAAAAGACCCACCTTTGTCCCTCACTGTCTTTGAGTTCTATGGCTGGTGCGAAACTGAAAGAATTCATTCCGCTGTTACCCCCAAACATGCCATATGCAATCATTCTGTACATGGACAGAGACCAAAAAAACTCCCTCCACCCCCACACACAGTGAAAGAAGTATGAATTCCTTATCCTTAAGAAAATACTTTCCCTGTGAGACCTCACTCTTCCAGCAGACCACCGGGCAGGATGCTTGCTGGGTGGGGGTGGAGCACACCCTTTGTGGACCCCAAAGTCCCAAGCAACTTCTCCTGTACTTGGCAATCACGTCGATTGAGAATGAGCTCCCTTTTTTGAGGACCAAGGCATACAACATGCACAATGTACTTTGTTTCTTCACAAGCTATTTTATTCCTCATTACTGCCAAGAGAAAGGGCTTATAAGGGCCCTTGACATGTAAATGTCTAATTAGGAAATTTTCAAAGCTGACATCATCTAAAATGCTCAGGGTTTTTTGTTTTGTTTTGTTTTGTTTTTTTAAGTGAAGAAAAAGAAAAAAGAATTTATCATTAGACTGCTAAGGAAGTCCTCCAATAAAATAAGCTTCTTATTTTTCTTATTTGTACATTCCATTCAAGCTAGGCTAAGCTGCTGCTCTCATCCACTAAGTCAAATGTTCACTTTCATTTAGGACAGTCCTGGGGGCATGAGGTATTTATTGACACCCTGCTTGTCCTAGCTTGGGTTTCCTTGAAGGAAGAGCCTCACACCAGGGGCTAGTGTGCAGATAGATGATCTGGGAGGTGGTCCTAGGAAGCAGGGGAGAGTGAGTCAGGGAAAGTAAGGAACGTAAGACAACAAAGGAGCGGAGGAGTTCCCACTGTGGTGTAGTGGGTTAAGGATCCTGTTTTGCAGTAGCTGTGGTGTAGGTCGCAGCTCCAGCTTCTGGCCCTGGAACTTCCATATGCCATGGAGGCAGCCCGGAAAAAGAAAACAAAAGAAAAAAGAAAACAAAAGAAAAAAGAAAAGAGAGACACACATGACGTGGGAACCAAGGGCTCGATTCTTCTCAGGGACCAGCAGAGAAACCCACTTAAAGTCTTCCAGAATCATCCTCTTGAAAGATACAGGCAGCAGGTCCATACATCCATCAGCTCCTATCTCGTTAGTCAATGGTCATTGTCAAGAGTGTTAACTTCCTGATCTGTGCACATGCTTGGGCCAAGCCCACACTCACCAGTATCTGTGATGCCTCAGGGCAGAAAGCAAAAATACGTGATATACTACCTATTGTTTCATGATAACTAACCCCCACAGTTAGTGGCTTAAAACCACAAACAACGATTACTTCACAGTTTCTGTGAGTCAGGAGTATAGGAGCAGCTGGGTCATCCTAGCTCGGGGTCTCTCATGATGTTGACCTAGGCTTCTTGCCATTGTAAGGCTTAATGAGGGCTGGGGGATCTGCTTCCAAGATGGCTCACTCACATGGCTGATGGCAGAAGATATTAGCTCCTTACTGGCTATTAGCGTTAGTCTTTAAAATCATCATGTGAGTCTCTTCATAGGGCTGTTGAGTGTCCTTACAGCATGGCTTCTTCCAGAACGAGAGTTCTGAGAGAGAGCAAGGCAGAAGTTACAATGTCTTTTATGACCTAAGCCAATAGTATTTACGTTATTGGCCACGCAGACCAATCTGGATAGAATGTGGGAATACCAGAAAGTGGAGATAAGCAGAGGCCATTATATAGGCTGGCTAAAGCACTGTCCATACAAAATGTACCAAAAACTACGCAGAATTGTGTACCCCAACCATGGCTGAAATAATACGATGTAATAGGATGTAAGTTGTGGTTCCACATGCCTATTGGAGATATGGCCCCTTCATGCCTTCTATCTCTGACTTGATCATCTCCTTGGCTCCCCAAGTTCAACCCAATGCAATATTCAATTAAGCAGAAATCTCAGAAAATACTGATGGGCAAAGTCCATCTACACTTCTAAAATACAAATACAATAGCTGATCTGAAAATGGCATGCATCTTGGCTTGATAAAATCATTCTGAAAGTTTATTTCTTGTTTTCTTTCATTCCCAAACCATAGCAGGCAGGCTACAGAAGCCCATACATGGCTGTCTGCCTTTAACAGGGGAGCAGAACAGATATGATGCTCTGGTTTTAGGGAATGGGACAAAACCCAACCCTAAAGGGAACAAATCCATGTTAAACATAAATTGTTAATCAAATGATTCATCAGAGAAGATTCATTATGGTTGAAGTCCAATTAATACTCAACAGACTTGTTTGGACTGTTGGGGACCAGAGAGAATAATGAAAGAATAATGAACACGTGGCTCAAAGTCATAAATTATTGAAACTCGTGACAATTTTGCATAGCAGTAGCAAAAAGCATTTCTACCTACAGCGTAGGCTGAAAAAAACATTGGTTGCAAAGACAAGTAATTGTCTACCCAACATCCATCTTCCCTTATTTCCTTAATTACAGAACACAGTTTTGAAGCCCAGCTTAAAAATACTTCCCATCTTCTCTGGCAACTTGGATTGGCCACATTACAGTGTTTTGGCCTATAAAATTTATGGATTTATGGGAAGTCTACCGAAAAGCTCTAAAGTTTTGCTTTCCCGATATACACATCACTCCTGTCCCTGCCTAGAAGGTTGTGATAGTGACTGGAACCCAGGTAGCTACTTTGTAGTCATGAGGAAAAGGCCAAGAATCACAGAGACCTTGAGCCACCAGACAACCAGTCACTAAGAACAAGAAACCTCACTACGGCTTTAGTCACTGTTGTTGGCTTCTCTCTTGTGTATGGTTGAACTGAATCCCTAATGAATATTTTTAGATCACTCCGAACCAAGTAGTAATTTTATCGCATTGTCAAATTTTATCTTCAAGGAAGTAACTTCAAAGTTGTTAGGTTTGGAGTTTTTATGGTGTTCCTACTGTGGCTCAGTGGAACTTGGATTCACTGAGGATGCTGGTTCGATCCCTGGCCTGTCTCAGTGGGTTAAGGATCCGGCATTGCCGTGAGCTGTGGTGTAGGTTGGAGACACGGCTCAGATCTGGTCTTGCTGTGCCTCTGGTGTAGACTGGCAGCTGTAGCTCCGATTCGACCCCTAGCCTGGGAACTTCCATATGCCTCAGGTGCGGCCTTAAAAAACCAAAAAAAGAAAAGTCACTAGGCTTGTAAAACAATCATTGTTGATCTTCTCCTGAAAAAATACTCACCCATGATGATCCAGACATTTCTGTCCATTGATGTTTCTTTAGTCTCTGCAGCTGGCTAAGCTCTCGCACACCCTTGGGTCTTTATATATGTGCCTGCCCCAAATACCCCCACATTTCCTTGCTGGGGCTTTTCCTGACTCCTCCAATCTAAACCAAGTCACCCAGTTACACTCCCATGCAAACAGAACTTTTTCTTTCTGGAACATTCTGGAACCAAATTTCTGCTTATATATCTATTTTGAGAGTATGTATATACTATGTTTCCCCACTGAAGCTAAGCTCTGGGAGGCCAGGGCTGGACAGGCTTTGTTCATCCTCGTGCCCCAGTCTGCACAGCAGGGCCAGGTGGGACATAAAGGCCACACTGTCTTCCAAGGAAGCCCTGGAAAGTTCCAAGGATGGAGAAGATTTAGACACTGTCAGAGAGGATTCCCATAAGGGATTCTTCTTGTAGAAATGTTTTAGGTTTTCTACTTGTTGCTCAGAGTTGAGAGTTCCTCACTGGAAGCCTCTAGGGAGCAGGAATGCTCCCACAGATGGGGACCTGCCCCACGCAGGCCAGGCAGGTCTCTATGAAGTCTGGCCAGTCAATCAAGTTTCCAGGATGACAGGTCAGGTTCTAATGCCCCTTAGTCTCCCTAAACAGGGCAGAAATACTAGTAATTGTCCAAAGTTAAGAGCTGAGAACCTCAATGTGGTGTGTGTGTGCATGTGTGTGTTTGTGTGTTTTAAAGGACTGCATTTTGAAGAGGTAAATACAGACTGGGAAATATGTGTTTACCCTCTGGTGCCAGAGCCGGCATCTGGAGAGCATTTAACTATGGTGCTACTTTGCTCCCAAGTTAAGGGTTCTGTTTGTTGCAGTATGACACAGAGTCCTTTGGCTTTTCAGAAAGGCACCATTCTCCTTCTGGGTTCTCCACCAAATGGGAAGCAAGATTTCAAGATACGCTATTTTGAGGATATTTAAATATGTGCAAACCGAAGTGAAAAGATTAGGAAAAAATGGAAAGGAATCCAACAAGTCATAAGAAAATTTGAAAATATAATACCTGCTTAGAAAATAAGTTACGGTTTGCTGCTTCTCTTTGTTTCTTTTAATCATGTATTACAGTGGAAATGCCTATAGTTGTGTCCTGCCTACCAGGAAGACTGGTTAAGCCAGGCTGGTCAAGCCTTAAATCTGAGGCTTGAATGATAGGGAGGCAGGAAGTGGGATAAGAGTGAAAGGTGAGGAGGCAGAGGTGGGCTGGAAGCTGCATTTCCAGGCAGAGGCTCCACGCTGCTGGGCGGGGGGATCCTGGTGATAGAGGATCAGCTGGAGGCAGGGTTCTGCGATATTTGGATTCTTATATACCCAGATTACTCAGGTTCCACAGGAGCCAAGGAGAAGAGTATCTATTGAATAAACTAAGTCTCAGCAGTGATTGAATTCAGGGTAGTAATTTCATATAGTGATCATTTTTAGGCTATAGATCCTAAAAAAAATATATTTTAAATTATTAAACATTAATGGACCAAATGAGAAGGGATACAAATCAATTCACAGATGGTTTAGTGTTTGAGAGACCTGCTTGAAGATGGAAAGTATACTATTATTGAGGTTTTTTAAATATACTAAAAGTACTGTGAGAGACTTTGGAAAACCTTTGGTTTTTCAAATAAGACAATCTGGGGGGTGGGGGGATGCACTGAGGGTTTGGGACGCAAATGCTATCAAATTGAGTTTTGATGATTTCTATACACCTATAATTGAAATAAAATTCATTAAGCAAAAAAAAAAAGAAAGTACTGTGAGAAAATAACATTTTTTTAAAATTGATTACACTTTTTAGTGTCTCTTAGACAAGAACGTCTCAAAGATTACTGGTACGTTATCCACTGCAGAGTTGACATATCATATGGACCAGGAGTTTCCATCGTGGCTCGGCAGAAACAAATCTAACTAGCATACATGAGGACGCAGGTTCGATCCCTGGCCTCGCTCAGTGGGTTAAGGATCTGGCATTGCTGTGAGCTATGGTGTCAGTCACAGGTGTGGCTTGGATCTGATGTGGCTGTGACTGTGGCGTAGGCTGGTGGCTTCAGCTCTGATTGGACCCCTAGCCTGGGAACCTCCATATGCCGTGGGTGTGGCTCTATAAAGATGATAAATAAATAAAATAAAATAAAAATAAAATTTTCTTATAAAAAAAGAACAGACCAGAAAATAACAGAAACATGGAATTAATAAATCTAAGGTAGAGAACTGTATACATCTGTACTTTCTATATCACTATAATAAAGGTAAGAAGTTTCAATCCAAAGAGGAGGTATGCTTTTGACAGAAACAGAAATATTACAGTTGAATGTTATTCCACTGGAAAACATTTTTTTTAATTTTTAAAAAATGTTTATAAGGTTTTTAAAGGTTACTTTCCATTTACAGTGACTGCAAAATATTGGCCATATTCCCCTTGTTGTATAATACCCCCGTGAGCCTATCTTATACTCAGTAGTTGGTACCTCCATCCCTCCCACCTTGATATTGCTCCTCTCCCTGCTCCCCACTCGTAGCCACCAGTTTGTTCTCTGTATCTGTGAATCTGTTTCTTGTTATATTCACTAGTTGGTTGTGTTTCTTTAGATTCCACAAATAAGTGATATCACAGAGTATTTGTCTTTCTTCGTCTGACTTAGTTCATTTAACAGAGTGCCCTCCAAGTCCATCCATGTTGCTGCAAATGGCAAAACTGCATTCTTTGTTACGGTGGCTGAGTAGCATTCCGTTGGATGTATACCACATCTTCTTTATCCATTCATCTGTTGATGGACACTTAGCTTGCTTCCAGATCTTGGCAACTGGAAATACTACTGCTATGAATATTGGGATATATGTATCTTTTTGAGTTAATGTTTTTTGGTTTTTTTGGATCTCTATCCCAGAGTGGAAATGCTGGGTCATAAGGTAATTCTATTTTTAGGTTTCTTTTTTTTTTTTTTTTTTTGCTTTTTAGGGCCACACCCTCAGCATAAGGAGGTTCCCAGGCGAGCGGTCCAACTGGAGCTACACCTGCCGGCCACCTCACAGCCACAGCCACATTAGATCTGAGCCATGTCTGCGACCTACACCACAGCTCAGGGCAGTGCCAGATCCTTAACCCACTGAGCGAGGCCAGGGATCGAACCCACAACCCTTGGTTCCTAGTTGGATTTGTTTCTGCTGCACCATGATGGGAACTCCTATTTTTAGTTTTTTGAGGGACCTCCATACTGTTCTTTACAGTGGCTATACCTGTTTACACTCCCAATAGTCTACAAGGGTTTCCTTTTCTCCACATCCTCTCCAACATGTGTTATCTGTGTTCTTTTTGAGGATAGCCATTCTGCAGGTGTGATCTCTTTGTAGTCTGGCTTTGTATTTCCCTGATGATTAGCGATGCTGAGCATCTTTTCACATGCCTCTTGGTCATCAGCATTTCCTCTTTGGAAAACTATCTATCCAGCTCTGCCCATTTTCTTACTTGGGTTGTGAGTATACAACATATATATAAACAGGTCATACAACTCAACATCAATTTTCTTTTTTCTTAAATAAAGCCTGGCAGGACAGAATATTCATCTGGAAGTTATGTACTTTAAGTCACATTCAGGTCCATGAAAAAACAAGGTGCCCTTTCTTATCTACTCTGGAAGATCAGACTTATAAAGCTGAACCTGAGTTCAGAAAAATGAGTAGCTTCTAGTATACAGCTCATATTGGTGCAAAAGAAGTACACAGAATTGCTTAAAAAATGTTTTTGTTACTGTTGTTGTTGTTTTGTTTTAACTGCAACTTGGCATGGGCACAGAAAAAGAGCAGTTCTACTTACCTGTTCTGAAGTCCTAATAGGTAAATAAATGAATGAATCCCTAGAACTTGCCCATGAGAATATATGTAGGAAGGCTGTCTGATGTCAGAAGGTTGAGTCTAGCCTCTTTCATAGCTCCCTCTGCTTGCATTTTCATTTTTAGGTAAATAGTAGAAATATTTCATCTACTGTGTCACAACTTAATCTGTGGGGCTTGGGCTAGAAGAAACACAGATGGAACGGATGGGAGTTTTACTGTGCGGACAATGCAATTATTCATCCTGAGTGACATTGTTTTGTGTATATACATGGAGAAAAGTTTAACAAGCTATCATTTACCATGAGAATGGGGGCATATGAGTGGTTCTCAAACCAAAGAGCAGAGATTATCTCTTTGTGAGGACAAACTTGATGAAGAGGCACACTTGCCCGCTTTTTGTGGTGTTGAACAGGGAGCCAAAAGCTTAGCTGCAATGTAACCATCTTTCCAGCATCCTTGAGGAAAAAGCTGCTTGTCAACACTTGGGTAAACAGTTGCTGTGAGTAATGGAGGGAAAAGTCCTCAGAGGCAGGAAAGCAATGGGCGTTGAAAGTCAACCAGACCTGCATGCAATTCAGGAACGTGCCAGAATGTTCCAAAAGAGAATAGAATTCTGGGCCTTTCCCTCTTCTGTCTCCTCAAACTCCCCACAGCCTTTAGACTCAAGAAATTCTTCCCTGGCTGCAATGAATATCGTGAATACTCTAATGTCTATGCCAACAGTGAAGTAAAAGAGCTCAGTTAGCATAAAGTAGGAAGTCACCCTTTCAAGTCACACAGTCACCTCCTCTGCCCTGGAGGGCAGCAAAACACTAAACATGGGGACATGGGCCCAGTGACCAGCTTTTTGCTGGAAAATGACCAGGAGATATAAACCAGATTCAGATGGGTACATGTCTGTTCATGCAGCATGATCTTTCAGAGCTTCTGTTCAAAGCCCCTAAAGCAAAACAGTGGCAGGGGCGGTGGGAGTGGGGTTGCATAAGACTATGGAAGCGCCAAATGGAAGGGAGTCTAGAGATTATTTGCACCAATCTCATTGCTCAAACGGTCTGCTTCCTACCTTGGGGGGCAGAGTTTGCAGAACATCTAAACTCTGTTGATAGAGGATTTTGTACGGTGATGGCCACTGAATCAACTCAATTACATTAAACAAATAGAGAGGAATATTTTCTCTGTGCCTGACACTGTGTTGGTCACAGAAGACACGGAAATGAGTAAAACATAAGCCCTATCTTGGAGATATTTACGATTTACTAAGAAAATGTAAATAACTCTCTAAGAGATAAATCTACACATCATTAACAGGCTTCAAAGCAGAAATAATTAATCCAACCATCCACTTATTTACTTAGAAATGTCCTTTCACCCACTTATTTACTTAAAAACGTCAGGCCTGGGATACTGTATCTGGACAGTCTTAAAATTGATCGAAAAAGAGTCAATTATTTTATTTTCTCTCTTTTTTAAAAAACCTTCATTTCAATGACAGACTGCTAACAACTTTTAGTGTTTAAAACAGAGCTGTGGTTCTGGAAACAATGGATTAAAAAGCTTCGAAAGAAAAAACAGATATCAAAAAACTTCTGCACATTTCAATAAGTCTACAAAATTGCTCTCAACCCTCTCCCGAACTACTGTAAAACAAGCACCTAAGTTCGAAACAGTAAAACACACTGACATCAACAGAAGTGACAACTGACAGCAGAGAAAGGAGGTGGCAAAAATGTTTAAAGCAAATGGAAGAGCTGAAGGACAGTCACTGAGGATCATTTAGTGTATAATCCAAAGCTCCCTCACACAGATGAAGAGCAGCGGGGGCGGGGGGGGGTTATTGCAAGAAGCCCATACACTGACATAAGTACAAAGTTGATATAAGTACAAAGCATCAGCTGATAGCAAGAGTGGCCAATACGCAAAGTTAAAAAACTTCAAAGGGTGCAACGTTCCTGGGCCACTCAGTAGGAGCTGGCAGCTCTACCCATCTTAAAAATCCCTGGGAAATCACATCATTATGAAATTGTTTTCCATAATGGTGGCCCTGAGTCATCAAGGAAAACTTCAAATCCTGTTCAGTGTTCTCTATTTTAAAAAGCAGGAAATGCTTGGAGGGCAGGAGACTGAGTAATCCAGTTTTGAGTTTTCTAGGCAAGATTTGGTTATGTAGACATTTTCGTTTTTCCAAGCAACTGAGAGCTCTCTGATTAATTAAGGGTGTACCGTATTTTTGATCAATAAAGATCGAAAAGAATTTTCTCTAACAAATATCAACCACATTAACATAGCATTAGAAACAGTCAGAAAAATAGTACATTATGTTTTCCATATATCCCTGAAATTATTACTAAACCTGACTTTTGCTGGAGGAGGTATTTTGTGCAGAATATACATGGATGGAGAAGTTGCGAGCGGTAGAAACAGCATGGAGAACATGTGATGTCTCTGCACTCTTGCTAATGCTAGTATGAACTCACAGTGTTTACTGAGTCCAAGTTCATACTGCTCCTCACAGGACAGGCCAGTGAGATGAGGTGCTGGGGCAAGGAATTGGGACTTTATTCAGAAAGCCAGCAGACCAAGATGGTGGTGGACTAGTGTCCCAAAGAACCATGTTGCCTGGATTTGGATGCTGGTTTCTTTTAGAGAACAAAGAGGAGGAGGTAAGGAGGTAAAAGAAAAAAGGCATTAAGTTGTTGTTGCAAATGTTTCCTGGTTCCCACTAGACTCAGAGGGGGTGTGTTAATATCTTCTTTCCTACAGCCATTCATAGGTGGCCCTGGTCAGGATGTTTCCTGAGAGCTAAACCAAGGTATTATAGCTTAAAGCTTGGGCATGGAAGGCAGAGTTCCCAGAGATGCGCCAGCATGTGTGCTTTAAGTTACAGGCTGCATGGCCTTTAGTGATTAACTTGTAGCAAAAGCAACAGGAAACAAAGGTTAAAGTAAAAGAAACAGCTCCAATAGGGAGTCAGATTTGGTCTTCCTTATTACAAATGCACAGAGATTTTGCAGTGGACACAACAGGAGAGGCCATGAGGTTTGAAGAACATAAGGTAATGGCCATGCCTCTATATATCTCTCTGCAATCGATGTGAAGATTACATTGTTTTATCCCAATATGCAAATCCTGTCCAGGCCCTGGGGAAGGGCCATACTTCAGTGGACAGTCCCTGTCTTTCCGATGGAGGAAGATGGCTTTGGAATGAAAAATAAATCATAGGGAAGACAGGATACCTAAATTTGTCTGGGCCTCACTTTTTTGGGCCTTGACTTGGAGCTGTTTAGATATGCTTCAGGTTGCTGTGTGAAGGAAAACTATGACGAATGTAGAAGCTGGTCTCTGTCTTGGGACAGGAAGGCAGGAACATAAGCCAAAACATATCCAAGGGTACTATAAGGATGACCAAGTCTTGCTTATTTAGCTCAAGTTCTTTTTTTCAAGTGAGTTCTGAGTCTGTTTTCCTGAATAACCATGGAACTTTTGTAGAACCTTCTTAGCACATTATAGTCACTTGTCAAGTGCTCACCCAGTCTACACTGTGAACAGCCATGTTGGATTTCTTCCTAGACTTAAGAGAATTATTTAGAAGGTAGCCACTGTAAAGTTAATTCTCCTCATATGAATGAGACTTTAATTTGTATCTTAACAGAGGATCCAACTTTTTTTTTTTTATTTTCAGCCACACCTACAGCATGCAGAAGTTCCCAGGCCAGGGACTGAACCTATGCCACAGCAATGACAATGCCAGATCCTTAACCCACTGCATCCCCAGGGAACTCCAGGATCCAACTTTATAATCATTCTCCTTGCTCTTTGTGGAATCTGTTTTTTCGAATTCTGCTCCACAGCTATCAAGTAACATTTAAATGAGGATATGTGGTGGGTTATTACAATATGCACTTGGTAGATTTTCCAGGACTTTTTCTGATCCATTAGTCACTTCAAATTTTGTGACACCTGCACCAGAGGATGAGTGGGAAGGGAAAGGTGTTAACAAAGACAGAAATGACTAATGGACCATTAAAAAAAAAAAAAACGAATTATAGGCATGGATTACTTTCAATTGTCATCTATTTGGTGGTTCTATTTTAAAAATTTGCTAGTGTATTGGTCATCATTAAATATATCTAAAAGATACTTATGCAGCAACATAACTCAGACATACCACTATTTCCCACCAACTGGCTCTCAGCATTTACCCACCATCCTTGTCTCAGCTGCCCGCCTGGGTGTAATTCCCACTCCTTTATATGGTTTTGTGAGTTACGACATCATTTTTATCTACTGGCTTCTGTGGTATTTACAGCATGTAAAATGAAAGCTTCTGCATTTAAATGTTGCCTGGAAAGAAAAACGCAATATCTTGCTTTCTTTTATTCATTTGAAATAATTATTGCTATCACAGTCTCATGTGCATTTTTCCCAAACCATAATGATTTGAGACTTATGGAGTATGGTTAAAAAAAAAAAAGGTTGGATTGTTTTTTCAAGCAGGCAATTTTGTGAAGCAAATGGTAGTAATCTGAGCCACTTTTTGGTTTCTAAAGATTTCATCTGTCTACAGGATGATTTCAGGGTCCCATAAGCTTTCTTACCTGGAGGCTAACATTCGATGTTTAAAATCCTGTTTTCCATTTCTCACGCACAGAATGCAGGTGTGAAAACATAAAATCACACACAGTCATTCATAGAGTTTCCTACATCCTTTGGCTTAGAGTATCTCTGAGTTCTTTGTAATTAGCTTAAAATAAAAATGGGGGGAAAGTTGTCTTTTCAAGTAAACTACAAATTTCCCTTAGGAATTTATACTATAATGTGTATTTATTTTTAAAAACCAAATGATATGAATATAAGAAATGCAATAATGGGTCAGCCCAATGGTCTAACCAGCCTGTGGTTTCAAAGTCTTGTAGTATTCTATTAATGTTGGCCTCAGAAGTTCTGGGATTTATCTCGAACTCCCTGGTTTCCTTTATTACTCAAATCTGGATTTACCGTTCATAGAGTCGTCTAAAGCTCTCCTGGACTTACTTGTATCTTTAGCTTCTATCAATTACAGAAATAATGAGTTTCCCAATAACAAGGGTGCTACACCCCATTCATCATGAGACAATAGTAAGGGTTCCACTGCAGGGGAGCGAAGAATTGGGAGGAATGAGCCAACCTATCATGGTTGTCCTGTAGATCACAACTATTGACAGCCCATTCACATACAGGACTCACTCCACCTGATGACTACACCCTCCTCAAAGCCTCCTCCGACTATGGGATCTGCCAGAAGTCTGGGATCTGGTGATCTCTGCCAGGTTCAGATCCTGCTACCTACGATCCAGAGACCTACAAACTAAACAGAAAATGAGCTGCCTTCCACATACCTAAGGCAGGGAGCTTCCAAGATGACCCCGAGGTCCCACCTCTTGGCATTCACGGCCTTGAATTATCCTCTGCCCTTGAGTAACTGGCTCCTAACCAACAGAATATGGCAACATTAAGGGGATGTCACTTCTGTGATCAGGTCACATAAAATAGTCACTTCCATCCTGCCAGCAGTGTCTCTCTCTCTCTCTCTCTATCTCGATGACTTTGCTAAAGCAAGGCGCCATGTGGAGGAGGCTCTAAGGGTGACCTCCACTCGACAACCACTGAGGAGTTGAGGCCTTCAGTATAGAAGCCCTCAGGGAATTGAGTCCTGCCAACCATGTAAGTGAACTTGGCAGAGGATCCTTCCCCAGTCAAACCTTCAGATGAGACCTCAGCCCTGGCTGATGATTTGAATGAAGGCCTCAGAATCAGAGGACCTAGTTAAATAGTGCCTGGAGTCCTGACCCACAGAAACTGTGAGCTGATAAATGTGTGTTGTTTTAAACTGCTAACTTTGGGGGTAATTTGTTACTTAGCAATAGGTAATTACTATAACACCTAATGTATAATGGTGGAATATGATGACTGCAATAAATACTCAGGTTTGAAAAGGTAAAGAATAGAAGGCACATAGCAATCACTAGATCATAACAATTCTGAAATTCCACTAGGTAAATGTCATGGGAATCCCTGTTGTTAACTAGCCTGGCCCCTCTCTCTTAAGGTAAGGGAGGTTCTCTGATTAGATCCCTATTCTGCCTCACACAGGTGGCTCGAGTCCATTTTTCTCCATTGTTCCTGGCCTCTCAGAGGTTCTTTCTGTTCTATCACATTGCCTGCTATCTGGAGTATATGGCCTTATCTTTTTTTTTTTTTTTTTGCTAAAAGTGCCACACCTGAGGCATAAGGAAGTTCCCAGGGTAAGGGTCTACTTGGAGCTGCAGCTGCTGGCCTACACCACAGCCACAGCAACATGAGATCCCAGCCACATCTGCGACCTATGCCACAGCTCACAGGTCCAAGGATTGAACCTGCATTCTCACAGATACTAGTTGGGGTCATAACCCACTGAGCCACAGTGGGAACTCTCAGCTAAGCCATTTTAAAGCCCCCTTTCTGGCTGCAGAAGTTGGAGTCCACGAAGTCTTTTTGTATCTTGAACAGTTGCAGTCTCTTTTAGTCTAGACTGGTGGCACTTTTGTAAAATGTGTCTCCCTAAAACTTTTTAGGCTTTCTACCTGTTCGATTCCAATAACCTTTGTATGTCAAAAGGCACATTCACGCTTTTTTTTTTTGAGATAAGCCTCGATTCCAATAACCTTTGTATGTCAAAAGGCACATTCACGCTTTTTTTTTGAGATAAGCCTTTATTTCTCTAAATTACCTCACTTTGGGCATATTCAGGCTTCTCTGACACTTTGCCCTTAAGATTTCAATGAGTTCTCCTGTCTATCTCAAAAATCTACTAGGAATATTTCAGTCCTCTCAAAAGGTCTTTAAAAATGTCTTAGCTACGTTCTAGATTTGGTCTTTACCCTAAGGTCATATCAACACCATAGATACCATTTTTGCTTGAACTATGCTTTAATGCCTACACTTTTGGTTCGATAAGATTGTTCCTGAATTTGTCTGTTTCTTGTTGTACCTTAGTAAATGCAGCTTATACTTTCAACATCCTGTCTCAGATTTTTTGTTCAAATGTCTCTCTCTCTCTCCTTTTGTTTTTCTTTTTTTTTGGCCTTATAGGCCGCATCCGCAGCATATGGAGGCTCCCAGGATAGGGGTTGAATCGGAGCTACAGATGCAGACCTACATCACAACCACAGCAACGCAGGATCTAAGCTGTGTCTGCAACCAATACCACAGCTCACAGCAAGCCGGATCTTTAACCCACTGAGTAAGGCCAGGGATCAAACCTCGTGGTTCCTAGTCGGATTCGTTTCCGCTGTGCCACTATGGGAATTCCAAATGTCTCTTTTAATTAGATACTCCTTCTACCTTCCAAGTTACCTCAGGTGACAGTTTTATCAAACATCCTGTTACTACCTTACAAAGTCTGAAGTCTGCTATTTTTCTAGTCCCCCATAACAATTTTCCTGCTGCCTACCACCCAATCCCAGGACCAATGGCACTTCTAGGTGATACTTTCTACATCAGTTAGCTATTGCTGCCTAACAAATACCCCCAAAATGTCAGTGGTTTCCAACAATTAGCTTTCATTTCACTCTCTGGTCTGGAATGGCTGTTTCAGACTGTGGGTCCATCAGGCTTGGCTCAATTCTGAAGGTCTGTGCCATAAAGCAAGGTCAAACTCAAAAGCATGTTTCAGCCTCTGTTCACTGCCCCTAAAATCTACTGGCCAAAACAAGTCATATGCCCAAGTCCAAAGTTAAGGGATAGGAAAGCTGACTTCATCATCATAAGATCACACTGAGAGTATGCACTTACAATATTACCTCATTGAGGAGAAGAACTGAGATGAATAATTCAATCGTTCACACTAAGTAAAATTTATTTGAATAAGGGTTTCTATGCCTACAAATGGCTTAAATTCCTAGCTTAGAAGATTTCTAAAGTCTTTACAGTTTGAAACACCAAGGATACAGAAAAGGGCAAGTCAGCAAATATAGAATGAGGCCAGTTCTTAGCATCAGTGGATGGGGGGGGGTGGTTATGGATTTCATCAAACACCTGAAAGGAGTGCTAGAAAGGAGTTTATCAAGATGCCGCACAATTAGCTAGCTTATCCAGAATCAGCTCATTACTTATTATGACATAGCATATTTTTCTTACACCCCAGAAGTTGTTTAGGTCACAGATTCATTTAATTGTAAGTTCAAAAATATATTCTAGCACAACAATGTTCATAGTAGCCAAAAGATGGAAACAACTCAATGTCCATCTTAAATAGACAAATGTGGCATACATATGCAATGAGGCATATACACGCAATGACTATTATTCAGCCTTACAAGGGAATGAAATTCTGATACATGCTACTCTATGGATGAACTTTGAAAACATTTATGCGAAGTGGAATAAGCCAGACACAAAAGGATTAATAGTGTATGATTCCGCTTATCATATAACATTACCTAGAATAGTCAAATTATTTACAGAGACAGAAAAGCAAGAAGACGGCTACAGGGGATGGGGGGAGAGAGAAATAGGGAGTTACTGCTTAATGGATACAGAGTTTCAGTTTGAGATGATGAAAAAGCTCTGGTGATCAATAGTGGTGATGGTTCCACAGTGAGAACATACTTAAAACCACTGAGTTGCACACTTAAAAAAGTTAAAATGGTAAATCTTACATTATATATATTTTACCACAATTTAAAGGAAGGATTTGCTTCATAGAAAAGAGAAATACATATTCCAAAGCTAAATTCAAATAATTAGGGTAGTCTCTATCGCTGTACCCTTCTACGTGATGGGTAACTAAGAGTTGACCATACTTAGTAATTAAATCTTAGGCTAAATAAAAATGAAATTGCCAAGGGCTGAGAAAATCTTATGACATATCTATATTTCAAATAAAATTAGAAACCTCAAGGATATGGTAAACCTGTCCAGACTGAAAATTCACTTATTCAGGTTTATGTTCTTGCTCAGAAAACCAAAAGACAAATCGGAGCTGTAGTTTTTGTATGTCAGCACTTGTATGTTTGGAAAGTGTGGCAGGCATAAAAACACACTGTTCAGATCTTCCTGAAAAAAATAATAATAAAGGGGGCGGGAGGGACCTTTCAGAGGTGACAGATGGGTCTCTGCTTTGATAGCGGTGATGGTTTCACGGCTGTATGCTTCTCCGCAAAATCGTTGTATGCCTTAAATGTGTGCAGCTTTTCAAATGTCAATCATACCTCAATAAAGTGGTTTAAAAAGGTACAAGAGTCTACTTGAGTGTAGATCAGAGACAGCCTCTAGCTGCTGTCCCTCCAGATCCAGCCTGGTGTTCAGGCCGAGGTGATACCCTTAGCATCTCCAATGATGGAGCTTGGGGGGAAGCGAGAGAGAACATTCCTACTCAGTTTGGGACACTTCTGATGGATCATCATTGTTCTGAGGCACTTGAACTACATAATCTGAGAAACATAATAAGATGTTTATAATTTTCAAAGTTTTTCTTTTTGGGTTTCCTTTTTTTTTTTTTTCCCTTTGAACACGCTTCCTCATGGATACTGGTCGGATTAGTTTTCCCTGCGCCACAACAGGAACTCCCAATTTTCAAGTTTTTATCTTACATCCAGACCTCTCCCATGAATTCCAGACCCATATATCCAACTGCCTGCAGAAGATCTCTGCGTACATGGCTAACAGGCATCTCAAATTTAACAGGTCCAAAATTGAGCCCTCATAGTCCCTTCTCACCTGCTCCTTACCCTTTCAGTTAAAGGTAACTCAGTTCTTTAAGCTGCACAGGCCAAAGAACCCTGGAGTCATCTGTCACTCCTCTCTTTATCACATATTCCATATCCAGTATGTTAGGAAACACCATGGTCTCTACCTTCAAAATATATCAAGACTTCTCACCACCTCCACTGCTGCTCCGCTGTCCCAGCTGCCATCCTCTCTCGCCTGGACTGCTACAGGTCTCCTAAGCTCTTGTGCTGCTGCCCTTGTTCGTCTTTAGTCCACTCGGCTGGAAAGGGATCCAGTGAAATTTTCAGATTTTACTCTGCCTCTGCTCAGAATCCTGCAGAACCCTCCACCCAATCAGTAAATAGATGCCGAGGTTCATACCAGGACCTACAAAGCCTCTCCCACTTCTCCAGGTTCATACCCTGTCCCTCCTTTTGCTCATCTACTATGGCTTAAATGGGACAGTCCCTTAAAGGGATAGGCACAGTCCTGTCCTTTGTACCAGCCGCACCCTCTGTGAGAATACTCTCTTCTCAGGGCTCACGAGACCAGCTCCGTTCATTCATTCTGATACTATTCAAAAGTAAATTTCCGATAACTATGTCTGATGGCAGATGTTAACTAGACTTATTGTGGTGATCACTTTGCAATATATTTAAATCTCAAATCATTATGGTATCTACCTGAAACTAACATAATGTTATATACCAATTATGCCTCAATTTAAAAAAGAAGCTCTTAAAGAGCTTTTTCTAAATACCGGATCAGTGGAAGAATAAAATCTTTTATGTCAAAAAGAGGAAATTCTTCTGAAGTCTTCCATTGACAGAACAACCTACATTTCAGTCTGTCACTCTGATACCAAATAATCCTGCTCTTTGCTTTGTTTTTTTAATTGAGATACAAATGAGATACAACATTAGCTTGTGGTGTACAACATAATGATTTGATAGTTGTATATACTGAGAAACGGTCACCACAATAAGTTTATTTGACATTCATCCTATATACAGTTATGATTTTTTTCCTTGTAAGGAGAACTTTTAAAGATCTCTTGGTAACTTTCAAGTACACAATGCAGTATCATGAACTAGAGTCACCGTCTTCTACGTTCCATCCCCGGGACTTACTTATCTTACAGCTGGAAGTTTGTGCTTTCTAATCCCCTTCACCCATTCGGCCCACTCACCCTGCCCCTGACCCCTGTTCTCCAAAAACCAATCTGTTCCCTGTATCCATGAGCTGTTTTTCTTAGATTCCACAAATAAGTGAGATCATATGGATTTACCTTTCTCTGTCTGACTCATTTCATACTGCGCAATGCCTTCAAGGCTCATCCATGTTGTCAAAAAATGGCAAGATTTCCTTATGCTTTATGGCTGAATAATATTCCATTTGTGTGTGTGTGTGTGTGTGTGTGTGTGTGTCAGTTTCTTTATCCATTTATCTGTTGATGGACACTTAGGTTCTGTATCTTGGCTATTGTAAATGATGCTGCAGTGAATGTGGGGGCGCATAAATCTTTCCAAGTTAATGTTTTCGTTTTCTTTGGAAATACCTATAAGTAGAATTGCTTATCATGTGGTAGTTTTATTTTTAATTTTTTGACAAACCTTTGTACTGTTTTTCAGAGTGACTGCACCAACTGACACTCCCATAAACAGTTCTCCTTTAAAACTCCACAACATTGCGCACCCTTGTTATTTCTTGGCTTTTTGGTGAAAGCTGTTTGAATAGGTACGAGGTAACATCTCATTGTGGTTTTGATACTTGTCCCTGATGTTGAGCATCTTTTCAGGTACCTCTTGTCCATCTGTCTATGTCTTCCTTGGAAAAATGTTAATTCAGGTCCTCTGTCCTTCCTGCTCTATTTCTGTTCTTAGCACACATCATTGTCTAACAGACTACATATTTTACTTATTTGTTGTCAATTTTCCCCAGCCAGAGGTAAGCTCTGCTGAGTGAGCAATTCTGTCTAATTTGTTTACTTCTATTTCTTTGATATTTAGAACAGTGTCGTGAACATAGAGAGCACTCAAAACATTTACTGAATGACAGAATTTCTCAGTACAGTTTACACTATCTCAATCAAAGGAAAGAATGGGTATAAAGCAGGGGGAGGGGAGATACAGCTAAAGAAAATTCTAACAAATAAGGGCTATAATTATAGCTTCCATTTATTATGCCTTTCAATCATTTACTCATAACTGTCTAATTGCATTCTTGATGAATAATACCTGCGTTCAACAGAAAAGGAGGGAATGCGCTAAGCAAAGTTCATTTATTTTTCACGATGATCCTCTTTTGATTTTGAGTCTTTACTCTCCTGGAGTCCTAACAGAACGGCATCAGCTTCTAGGAGAGTTGTATCTGTTGTTGCTCCCAGGAACCTAGATGTGAGTTCAAGATCTAATAGTCGCAGTCGGACTCTGGTTCCTTTCTGGTATTTCCTAAGTAGTAAGAAAAAAAAAAAATGCCATTAGTTCTGCATGTCATAAAATGAACTAGTCTGAAGTAAAATCCAAATTCTAATTTTAATTTCTGTTGGCTCAAGATAAAGAAATTAGCACTAGTACCTGAGAAATAGTTGATTCGGACAGAAAGGCAGTTTAGCTGTATCAGAATCTTCATCTCAGAGTTGCCTTTAAAGGTTTTATAACCAAAATAAAAAAAGTATTCCAAACTGAAATTCAAACAAGTCCATTCTTGAGGCTGACATTTATTTTAATGTCATTCATTTTTAAAGTCAAAGAGTATCAAAGGGAGAAAATGTTTTCGGAAACATCTTGTCTTCTAAAATTAAAATCTTTTGGAGTTCCCGTTGTGGTGCAGTGGTTAACAAATTCGACCAGGAACCATGAGGTTGCGGGTTCGATCCCTGGCCTTGCTCAGTGCGTCAAAGATCCGGCGTTGCCGTGAGCTGTGGTGTAGGTCGCAGATGCGGCTCGGATCCTGCGTTGCTGTGGCTGCGGCATAGGCCAGTGGCTACAGCTCCAATTAGACCCCTAGCCTGGGAACCTCCACATGCCGCGGGTGCGGCCCTAAAATGACAAAAGGCAAAAAAATAAATAAATAAATAAAATTAAAATCTTTTAAAGTAAAAGAAATTTTACAAAAGTGAAAATGGAAAGAAGTCTAACGCAAGGTACTCAGTATTGGGGATCTACTGTAATTAAAGTATAATGCTAGCTATTGAACATGCATGATGGGCTCAGTCTGGTCAACAAATACTCAAGTATTTTACAAAACCAAATGAAAACTGATACTCATTGGAAAACTGATACTTTTTCCTTGATCAATTATTTTAAGAGTTTAACATCAAGATTATGAAAAGGTATAAGACAGCGAAAATATCTCTACTGAATGAAAACTACAAATCTTTTAAAATCTAAATATATACCTTAAGTACTCTAATTTTAACACTGAAATTAAAATAATTTTATATAAACGGAAAATGAAGAAACAAAGTTCTCCAAAACAGTCACTGGAAAACGATTTCGGTAGAACATACAGTGAAGCATCTCTCCACATAATGTTTGATTAGGCATTCTGAAGGAATTTATAGGCGGTTCATCAAGTAAACGTTTAGGCTATTTGGCTTTTTGTTTTTAAGTTATTTTTCTTTCTGATTACAGGAGGAAATGTGCTTTTGTAAAATTTGGAAAATCATGACGTTAGTCACATTTCCTAGTCCTTCTCTATGCATGCACGTGTATATGCATGTATGTATTTATGTTTTCTATCTGACAGCACAGATATTTTCTGTCTTTGTTTAAAAAAATTAAAGAGATGTCCTAGAATATTAATTAAGGTATAGTTTTATATTCTTAGAAAACAGCAATTATAGAACACACTTCATATAAATTAACCACTGGGAAAACAAGGTTAGCTCACATACAAGGTAAAGCTGAACACTATTTTCCACATTACTTAGAGCTGTAACCTGTGTTCTAGTGGATTCTTTTCAGTTGTCCTCACAGCACTACTCATGGTGGTTCATTTAATCAGCTTTGATTCATGTGGACCCCCTTTCCTTCCTTCCTCCCTGCAATACCCAACTAGTAATCAAGTTTTCTTCATTTTTAAACATGTATTTCTTGAGCTTGGCCCTTCAAGTCTCCTGATCCAAAGCTAAAGCTTGAGGTATGACAAGATCCCTCCCAGTCTCCTCTCACCATGGGCTCCACAACAGCTCTACTTATGTGCAAATGGCCTCATGTCCATTCCCACACTTCTACTCCTCTGCACCTTTGCTTCTGTTGCCAGCACAGCTTGGACTTTCCTTCTCAATAAATTCTATTGATTCTTAAGTTTCCAGGTAGGATGCATCAAATGCAGCTCCCAAGAGCCTCACATTTCCCTTATTAGAATGCGGATTCTGGAGTTCCCATCGTGGCACAGCGGAAATGAATCCAACTAGGAACCATGAGGTTGCAGGTTCGATCCCTGGCCTTGCTCAGTGGGTTAAAGATCCAGCATTGCTGTGAGCTGGGGTGTAGGCTACAGACGCGGCTCGGAATCCTGCGTTGCTGTGGCTGTGGTGTAGGCTGGCGGCTACAGCTCCGATTAGGCCCCTAGCCTGGGAACCTCAACATGCCCCGGTGCGGCCCTAGGAAAAGACAAAAAAAAAAAAAAAAAAAAGATGCAAATGAGGGAAGCAACCCTAGCGAGTAAGCTGGCAAATCTGAGGTGGGAATCATGCATTTGTCCTTTTAACAAACTTCCCAGGTGATTCTGATGCAGTCTTCTCTGATCAACATTTGAGAAAAATCTGGCCTAGTATTGTACACAGGATATAACATTTGTGCGCGCGCACACACACACACACACACACAGCCAGTAAAATGAGGACCTCAGAACTTTGTGGTCACCATTAACAGCCTTCAGGGTGAGTAATTAGACAGACAAAAAAAAAAACAATGTCAGGCAATGACATTACATTAACTGCATAATGAATCTAAAAAGAATTGCTTGAACAAAGCCCACTGACAGCTGGGGGGGCAGCAGCGGCTGCCTCTCCACATACAGACTGTCCTTTCTGGAAAATAACATAGAAACGTTAGCATCTTCCTCGCCCAACAGGAACAGCAGCCATACAATTGATGTGGTATTATCCTTGCTTTAACTTTGAAACACACCATTAAGGGGAAATGAAGAAATAACTAATGTATTTCTGAGAACTCCGTTTCTGCCAAGGTAATTGGAGGTGAACTTTCAGTACCATAGTCTCTGATAATCACTTATTACTACTTAGTCTTCCCATTTGGGTTTCCATTGTTCCCCATAACAAGATTTAAAATGAATATGCCAGTAAGCTCTTTAAGCTCCTTCCCCGGATTGTTCATACAGTTTTTTTTTTTTCTTTTAATTTTGGCTTTGCTGATGTATAACTGACATACAAAAATTCGTAAGATACCTAAAGGGTACATCATGGCAATCTGATATATGGTTTCACTGTAAAAGGATTCCCCGTATGGAGTGAACACATCCATCACCTTCCATAGCTGCTTTTTGTTTGTTTGTTTGTTTGTTTTGCTTTTTTTGATAAGAACATTGAAGCTCTACTCTCTTAGGAGATTTCAAGTATTACAATACGTGTTATTAACTGTAGTCCCAGGATGTACGTTAGAGCCTCAGACCTCAGTCATCATATGGCTGAAAGTTTGCACCCTTTTACCGACTTCTCCCTTTTCCTCCCATCCCCTGGTGACCGCTTTTCTACTCTCTGTTTCTATGAATTTGACTTTTGTTTTTTAACTCCACATATAAGTGATACTATGCAGACTTTGTCTTTCTCTGGCTGACTTATTTCACTTAGCATGATGCCCTGAAGGGACACTCATGTTGTCACAAAGGGCGGGACTTGGTTGTGGCTCTGGAAAAATTTTGTTCTCTCTGTCTCAGTCTAAGCCTAACAACTCTACTTCTGGAGACGGTTTCTTTTTAATAATAATAATAATAATAATAATAATAATAATGATAAAAGAGTTATGAGAATTTCTGTACCTGACACTAAGTGCTTCACGTGTTATACAAGTCAGTCTTCACACAACCGTATTTAGCAGGTACCCTTGTCACCTCATCCTAAGAAGCACAAAGAGGTGAAGCCACATGCCAGGATTCAGGTCCGTGAAGTCTGGCTCCAGAGCCTTTCTTCTTTTTTCATGTTTTATTATGAAATAATTTTTAGAAAATTTTATTGAAGTGTAATTGACTAACCATGCGGTGTTAATTTCTGCCATAGAGCAAAGTTACTCGGTTTTCTACATACATATATTCCTTGCGCTATGCAGTAGGACCTTGCTGTTTACCCATTCTATATATGCTAATTTGCTTCTGCTAATCCTAAACACCCAATCCTTCCCTGCCGCTCCCCCTTGGCATGCAGTTCTTAAATGGTCATTTTATTCGAAGGTTTTGTCCTAAATAAAGAAAAAAATCCAGAAGAGGCACTACAGTGGTCAGGCGTGTGCACTCTAGAGCCAGAGGACTAGGTATGTGCCCAGCTCTACTGCATGATTATGCAACTCTGAGCTAGTTACTTGATCTCTTTTGGCTTCCTCATTTGTAAAACGGGAACAATAATTATGCCTTCTCCTAGGTTTTCAGAAGAATGAAATGAGTTAGCGCCTGGTAAATGCTTAATACATGCTAGCCATGATCATCAATCACCACCTCCACCATCACAATCCAAATAAATCCAGCGGCACCTGATATTTCAGCCTTGGCGTGAGGGAAAATGCAAGGGCACTCCTAGATATAATTCCAAGCTATAATTAAATCAATAAAGGATTCCTGTAAAGGCAAGTTTGGGGATGGAAAAATTTCAGTAATTCGCTCCGACTTACCATCGTGTAAGCATTCTTCTCTTAAAAATATATCAGAAACGCTCTACAAAAAAGAAAATAATTTCTGGAGGTCCCGTTGTGGCTCAGCAGTAACGAGCTGGACTAGTATCCTTGAGGATGCGGGTCAGATCCCTGGCCTTGCTCAGGGGGTTGAGGATCATGGTGTTGCTGTGAGCTGTAGGTCACAGACGCAGCCTGCATACTGTGTTGCCGCTGCTGTGACTGTGGCTGTGGGGTGGGCAGGCAGCTATAGCTCTGATTCCACCCCTAGCCTGGGAACTTCCATGTGCCATACGTGCGACTCTAAAAAGCAAAAAAAGAATTTCTTTTAAAATGAATGTTGAGGTTGCAGACGCGGCTCGGATCCGGCGTTGCTGTGGCTGTGGCGAAGCCCGGTGGCTACAGCTCCTATTAGACCCCTAGCCTGGGAAGCTCCATATGCCGCGGGTGCGGCCCTAGAAAAGGCAAAAAGACAAAAAAATAAAAAAATAAATAAAATGAATGTTGAATTTCCCTCGAGGATGTGAGGCAAAATAGCACTGGGCAAAGCAAGTAAAATTCAGAATACGACACACTTAACAGCCCACATTTCCCAGCATGAATCACGATCTAACTAAAAACAAGAACGCAGAATACAAGGTCAGTCACAAAAGGGTCACAGTGACATCTATTCTAGCATCCTTTTTGACAGTGCCTCAGGAAATACTAAGGAGCAGGCAGAGTTACCTAATTTTACCTATCTCCTGTCATTTTTCCTTTTTTAATTCTTGATGGAGTTAAGCCAGCAACGAATCTATTTTTAGCACATACTACTTCTTGGAAGGGAAAGATGATCATTTCGAGAGGCTCATTATTCGTTCTTGCAAGAAGCATTTTTTAGCTTCTTTTTCCATTTAACATTTCAACAATAGACCTAACTTCTAATCAACCATCCCTTTCTTTACAGACCCAACTCTAGCTCTTCTATGTCTTCTTTCTATAATGAGGTTGTATTACGCTTTTATGTAGTTTTTCCTCATTCCTTTGGTTATATGCCTGGACTCTTCCTCTAAAAAATGCACAAGTGCTCATAAACATAATTTTGCGACAATTTCAAGAGGTTCACAGGTTACCTGAAGGTCATCTATGGACCTCTAAAGACTAAGAAATTTTGTTCTAGATTTTAAGACTGTTTTTTCTTCAGGTAAAAGAAATGGGTTCTCATTCCATCTATACAACATTACCTTGTGATAATTATTTCTGCTGTTTTATTTCCAATGTATTTCTTGAGGAAACCTAGGACTTCAATGAATAAGTTCACTGGGCCACTATTCACAGCCACATAGTCAGCAAGTGGTCGAGCCAACCTCCACCACAACCTCACTTCCCAACGGAGACAGGACAAAAGTCCATGACATACGTAAAGAAGGATTTTTTTCTTTCACCACCCCTAGACACTTTTTTAAGCCCAACCCTATTACGAGAGAATAAAGGCAGGTGTTAAGAGAGAATTAGGTCCATAGCAGTGAAATATTTTCAATTTAAAAAATATGGAACAGGGGTTGGGGAGAGGAAAGAGATAAATTAGAACTTTGGGATTATCATATACAAACTAATATATATAAAATAAACAAGGTCCTACTGTCTAGCACAGGGTACTAGTATTTAATGTCTTTTTTTTTTTGGTCGTTTTAGGGCCACACGTGTGCAGAGTCCAAGGCTAGTGGTCAAATTGGAGCGGTAGCTGCTGGCCTACATCACAGCCACAGCAACGCAGGATCTGAGCCACGTCTGCGATCTATACCACAGCTCATGGCAATGCCGGATCCTTAACCCACTGAGCAAGGCCAGGGATCAAACCCGAGTCCTCATGGATACCAGTCAGATTTGTTTCCACTGAGCCACAAAGGGAACTCCCATATTTATTATCTTATAATAAACCATAATGAAAAAGAATATAAAAGAGTGTATATATGTATAAGATCACTTTGATGCACACCAGAAACTAACACAACACTGTAAATTTACTATATTTGAACTTAAAAAATAAGTAAATAAATAAAATTAAAAGCATGGTAAAAGGTATCCAGCAAAGGAACAGGCTTGAAGTGACTCTCTCACAAAGCTGAACGGGTCCACCATCTTGAATATTTGTACCATAAAGGTTTGTTTATACCAAAATGTGCTGGAAATGTTCAGGGGTACTATTTGGTTGTCACAATGACCACGCTGACATTTGGTAGGGTGGATGGGATGGGACATTCTGCAATGTACAATTCTTCTGTACAACAGAGCTGCCCCGCATCTGTGCTAGATACTGAAAGCAGGTGAAAACCCTGCTTATAATTATCTAAGCCTAGAATTCTGTCTGCTAAATACAAAAAAAACTGTCTTTTTAAAATATGAGTTTAAGTATACCCTACATTTCCAAGAATGTGATTACTGTAAATTAATGGAAGACTGACTTTGTCCAGAATGTTGGCAAGAATGTCGTTCACTGTTTCTGAAAATCAGACTGCTCTAAGCAACACCGCCATTTCAGTTCCGTATCTTGCTGCGTGGGCTACATGTACCTTCTTTACAGTTTAAACTTTGGCTTAATCTTTGCATTGGGAAGTGATCAGTCTCCTCTACACCTGCTAACTAAAAATATATGATTTATCTTCTCACCTTTCTGTGAAGTGCCATTGATAAAAACTTCATTAAAATATTAGTAATATCGATAATACGGAAACACCGCTGCCCAACATCCTGTGATGACAGAAACATTCTATATAATGTGGTCACTGAGCACTTGAACTATGGCTATTATGATTGAGGAACCAAATTTCCAGATTTTATTTAATTCCTTTTTTTTTAAGACCACACTTACAGCATATGTAAATTCCTTGGCTAGGGGTCAAATTGGAGCCACAGCCACAGCAACGCCAAATCTGAGCCGCATCTGCGACCTAGGCTGCATCTTGTGGCAATGCTGGATCCTTAACCCACTGAGCGAGGCCAGCGGTCGAACCCGCATCCTTAGGGACACTATGTCGGGTTCTTAACCTGATGAGGACAAGAGGAACTCCCAAATTCTACTGAATTTGAATTAAAGTTAAATAGTCACTTGACAGCGCAGCTCTAGACAATTTCAAATTGGCACTAAAAATGGTAGGCACACTTGTCCTACAATACATAACACCGTGGGAGAAAGGTGAGTTTTATAAGAAAAATAGCACTTTGAAATAATTTTTTGTAATAAATAGCTATTAGCAATTAGATCCAGCAATAATAAATCAACAGATCTATGTTCGCTATTCCTAACTCTTAAAGTATTTGCTTCCTTTTTGTTACTTTCTATATTTTTCCTCAAATCTGTGTGACATTGTACTGGACATACAGCAACAGGACAATCTTTTAGATATTTAGAGGTTAAAACAAAATTCTCCGTAGAGAGCGCGTCTTCCATGTTACAGATATAAAATTAAGATACATGGAAGTCACTTGCCTAACACCACAAAGTTGTATAAAAGGATTCACAGATCTTTCTTCTTTCTTGTCATTTTCCGAAGTTGTCAGTTATCTCTGACCTATTGCAAGAACTATAAACCTAATCCCTTCAGGGGTGATAAGAAGTTACCTTTTCACATGGTCTCATAATGTCTTCCCTTTGAAATAAAACGTAAGCCATGTTGCTGCCATTTAACTCATTATTATCACTGTTCCCTATGAGAAAAATTGTTACTTTTGGTGGTAACAAATAATGAATTAAATTACCAGAAAAAAATCTCCATGGCTTTATGCAATGCTATCTTTTACAGCTGGTTTTTAATTAGGAAAAAAAAAAAAAACCCAGACATTGGCTTTTTGGAAATGTTGTATTTCATATTAAAGCCACTGAATATTGCTGTCATGAAAGCGAACAGAATGTCTCCAATGAGCATGGTTCAAAATGAAAACAGCCCGTGTTTTCTTTGCTTGGCGTGTTTCTTTAATTTCAAGTGCTTGCCTCTGATTGATCTCTGTGAACTCCAGCCTAAATGGATTCAGTCTCGGCCTTCACCAGGACTGCTCTCTTCCACTGTGCGCTTTCACAGACCATATGCTATAGTAAGTGCGCCTGCGTGTCTGAGCTGTTTAGGAAAAGGGCAGTTAAATCTGCTTTTGTGTTTCTGTATTAAGGACATGGCTTAAAGCCTTTCCTTTGGAGAGGTTTTTGACACTCTTTCCACAGGCATTCTTTAACATCTGTCAGTCCATGCTGCTAATCATCCTCTTAGACTGAAAATAGAATCTCTCTGATTAGTTTTCTGAAATACATATAATAAATAATACAAAGCCGACAAACACAAGGCTTGGACTGAACCTCAATATCGAGAGAGAATCTTGTGAGGGATCTGGTCTTTGCCAGTCAATTTAGCTGTCTTGCTGCAATCATAACTCTCAGAGGTTTTAAAAATAGTTCTTTTGAAATCATTAACCGTCTAAGTTTTCATTCCAGTAAGTTAAGATACTTCAGAACTTTTTCTTTCTTACAATTCTTTATTTAAAGCTTTAAGACTTTAGAAGTTTTCCTTTTTGCAGAGAAAAAGCTAAAATATTTCTAGTGGTTCAGTTAACACCTATTTGCTTTTTCTAATTCATACAAATGCTCACAGAACTGTCGATCTCTCTGTGAAGCCAGTCCGTGTGTGTGAAGGAGGGAGACAGAGCAAGAGCGCTCACTCCTGCGCGTGAGGGAATCTGTGTACTTTGCGCTTTAAATGAACTGTCTGAGCATCAATTTCTTCACCTTTGAAAAGGACAGTGTAAGAACAGACTTCAGGTCTTTTGCAGTTCTATGACTGTACTCTACTTTCCTACAATGTTAAGTGCTTGAAAACTGAGATAGAGAGCTCTCAAGAGCAAAACTGATTAAATTACATACAGAATGCAAAATTTTAAGACTTATTAGTTATATAAAATACTGTTATAGTTTTAAATATTCAATTAATGAGTAAACTTTTATATGCAGATTCTGCTGTATTTCAGACCTGTCTTCCTTTATCATACCATCCGCTGTGTTTCCTTGACCGTGTTTCCAGCCTATGGCTTCCTTCTGTTCAGTCTGTAAGACTCCTATCAAGGCTGTCTCATCACCATACTATCCATACTGTATTATCAAGCACAGCACCCATGGTTAACAAAATAAAGGTAGAGAGTGCTCATAAAGTTCTACAGTTCCTCGGTATTTCAAGTCATTAAAATTAAAGATATAAATCTTAAGTCCTAATTTACTATCCCAGGCCACTAGAAGATGTAAATGGAAAACAAAAATCATGATCATAACTTCTGCTACCTGAATTAGCCCTCTGAAAAAAACAAATGATTACCTCTTTAAAATGCTACACAGAATGTGCCTATGACTAGGCCAAAAGAAACAATGCATATCAACCAACAACTGGAAATTTACATGCCCTCATGGAAATAGGCAACAAATATTGCTCATAATACAAAAATGCATTTCCTAAAATTGCAATTTCCTGAATAAGGATCTTAACCTTTTTTGCAATTCTAATATAAATGTATGATTTTGTTTTTCCCTTAAACCAAGCTCTTTTTAACCTTCCTCTGCTAGTTAGTATTTTGTGCCACCACATGCAGAAGTTTTGTCTCTTATTCAAGCATTGATTTATTCTGTGAAATGTAAAAATGGAACATTTAAAAACAGCCCACAAATAATTTCATCTTTCAGTAATGTGGAATACGCATATAATGTAACACATTACATATAGCATCAATAACGAGCTATAATCTTTTCTCAGAGTTAATAGAGTAAGATGGGTGAAGAAATTAGGGAAAAGAGAACTCTATAACCTAATAACCATACCAAGTCTATTTCTGTAACACAAAAACCCACTGCTGGTCAGAATATGTATATATATTTAGAGGGGGCAAAAAAATTCCAAAGGAAGTGGAAGGAGTAAATGTTTTCGGGCACCTGAGATGTGCTGATGACTAGCATTAGATCTCAGCTGGAGCCAGAATGACAGCATCTAAGCAAAAAGGGATACATTTTTGTGGCATATATAATTTTTATTTTATGAGAGACGAAAATATACACATTTATTGCCAGAGATAAGTTTTGTCAGTGTAGAACAGAGGAAGGAATATGGGCTTGAAAAAGTTATAGAAAGGTGTAGGTTTGCCTGTGAGTGAGTACAAGAAATTTACCTCGGAGTTCCTACTGTGGCTCAGTGGTTAACGGATCCGACTAGGAACCATGAGGTTGTGGGTTTGATCCCTGGCCTCTCTCAGTGGGTTAAGGATCTGGCATTGCCATGAGCTGTGGTGTAGGTTGCAGATGCAGCTTGGATCCCGTGCTGCTGCGGTTGTGGCGAAGGCCAGCGGTTACAGCTCCAATTAGACCCCTAGCCTGGGGACCTCCATATGCTGCGGGTGCGGCCCTAGAAAAGGCAGAAAGACAAATAATAATAATAATAATAATAATAACAATAATAATAAATAAAATAAAATAAATGTAAAAAAAGAAATTTACTTCATATGGATTGTTTTCTCATCTGTAAAGTGGCGGGTTCAATACATAGCGACTGGCAAGCTTGATGTGATACCTAATGTATTATAAGGTATGGGAAATGCCTGGTACATAATACACGCTCAATAAACAGCAGTTATTATGAAATTCACTGCCTTGATCATTATATAAGGGCTACCTGAAAGATAATAACTTCAAACATAATTTTATTAGACACCTAGAATACCATACAAATGGACAGGTCTGACAGCAACCTTCAAAATATATAAAAGAAACAAGGAAAATGAAACTTATTGACGGGCTTCTTTGAGTCTGAATCTGGGGCTGAGAGAAGAGGAGAATAAAATCCGGGGATTACTTTTTAATTTATAGAGACAGACTTAGTGACATTATAGGGAACTCTGAGGTAAAATACAATCGTCTTTGGAAACTTTTCACAATTTAAAAAAAAGAAAAAATACTGATGCCCCGGGTCCAACCCAGACCCATCCCATCAAAATCAAGAGGGCAGAGCTGGAGGGTCACGCAGATTTGGAAAAAGCTCCGCAAATGGGACTGGTTCAAAAAACACTGGTTAAAATATTCATAGGTTATATCCTCTGAGTCTTTGTCTCAAATTCCAAATGAATGGTTCATGGCAGTTTTGGGGCCAGGCTTAATCTTGCTCCATTCAAGTTTTAATTTCCCGAACAAGTGCATGCAGTGCAGGATAGACATTCCATAGAAGGTCAGATTTAGAACTACATGTTTTCAACATCAAATATGAAACCAGCAAAGTTGTTTTTCCATTATGAAAACTGAAAAGATTAAACAAAGGCCTAGATCATTTTAGGTAGGCCACAGAAGGATTACTGCAGTTACATATTTTCACAACCAAAAAAATTTCCAAAATCACTTCCACAGTGCTTGAAAACCTAACACTTGCTAGCATACACAACAGTAGTCAAATTTAGCTTGAGAATTACCTTCTGGCAGATGCTATCGCCAGATTATCTCATCTCTAAAATGTCCTCCAACGCCAGAACCCCTGTCTGGATTCCTAACACCTGCACTTTTGACTACACTAAGAGAACAGAAGACTTCTAAATTCAATGGACCAACCCACTTTTAGGGTTTCCTTCCTTTTAGTCTTATTTCTGTCTCTCTGAATTCGTTACTTATTAAATAAGTTTACTGAATTTGCAACAAATACCTGCTCATCTGGGATAAGGGGATCCCAACAAGAAAGACAGAAACTATCCCGCCCCTTCCCAATCCATGGAGGCAAAAAACGAGTGAAAAACCATCTTCCACCAAGTCCCTCAGTGGGATGCAGAACTGCTTTAGCAGGTCAGTCCTGATTTCTATGGCCTTTCAACGAGACATTAGACTTTATCGAATGCCTTTTGGAAGGCCAAACACTTAAGAGATTGTTATCACAGTGGCTGGCCTAAGTGGGCTAAGAGGGTCAGAGAGAGAAAAATCGTTCATAAAAGAATCAGATCCATGCTTGCCGATTTCATGCAATCCAGGGTATTTTAAATGGACTCTTCTGTAGGACAAGACCCAGTGTCTGTGAGGTCGGGGGCTGACGTAGGGAGCCGGCTGAGGAGGCAGGGGTGGAGCACAAAGACTCCCATCACATGCTGACCAGAACCGAAGTTAGGTAGGTTTTAGGAAGATCCTCAAGGCTTGGACTAGAGCTTGTGACTTGACACTCATAGGCCCTGGTTGATATTTGCCCTTGGCACCCCCAAATCTGTATGCATTAAACACTCTAGTTCTTGCCCTTTATTAAAACTGAGGGCAATTAGCCTAGAGAAGTAACGTGAAATTCAAAAGAAACTAACTACATAATTGCAGAAAAGCAAGCAGTTTAAGGGCACTTCATATGAAAGGTGGTTTTAAATCACTGCAAGCACAGTAAGTCACCAGTGTGGTTTTGTTTCCCAAAAAGTTAATGTAATTTAGCTGAGTTAGTACAAGTATACATCCCACATAATAATTCCAACCTCCTTTCACTTTTCTGATCATGTATAGAGAATTGTCATCTGTCTGAAAGAAGATGGTGAAAGAATCTTGCATTATGTGAATGAAGAATTAAGGGAAGGAGGGCACTGAACAGGTTGAAAAAAGTGAAAAAAAAGGGGCCTCGTATTTGCCTGAAGGCTTTAATATTAAAGAGGTCACAATATTCACTTTGGTGCATCTATTTTATGTGTCTCCAAAAAGTAGAGATGAGAAAAAATGGTTAGAAGTTACAGGATGGCAGACTTAAGTTTAACATGAGGCAGAACTTCTAAGGGAATTGGCATGAGAGGGAATCCGTTGCTTTGTGCATTCATGGAAGAAATCACAGAGAATTTTCAGGATGGATGACCACTGTGGCAATGATGAAGTTTGAATGCAGTAAGAGCTGAATTAGATGACTTCCAAGATTCCGTCCATCTCTAAACCTTTATGATTCTATGACTCAGAATACTTATTAGTTCTTTTACCATCAGGAAGCACAAAAGCTGGAGAGCAAGCTTAAGAAGAGCGGCCAGTCATAAGACAGGTCAGGTGTACAGTAAAACATTTTAAATCAGATATTTATAGTCTCCCTTTCATCTCTTTTAGACCATGAAGTACAGTCACTCTCATTAATGACTTACCACAGTCTTGACTTATTTCCAGATAGCAATATCCATTAGGCATGATTAACTTATCCGTCAGGCTCAAATCTGAAAAGAGGTGATTCTTGATGTGACTGCTGTCTAGATGGCCAGCTAAATTTTCAGATAGAATACACACTTAATTCACTAGGAAAAATAGATGTTTTACCCCTTCTCCTTGTTATTTCCCTAGGTAGGCAATTTCTAAATTACCCTCCACTTGGATACAAATGAGAAAAGTGACAAAGAGGCCAAACAGTTACCCTTTTTGCTGCCTGTGGTATACTTGTTAATAAGTCTACCTTACTTTACGTGATACTTTTGAAATTCTATTCCACAGCACTGCGCTACACTATTCATAAGGGGCATCTGATAAACGTTTGTGGAAGACTACGGTGAATACATATTCTGAAGTGCTACACAAAACTTCTGCAACCGGTTCTATAAACAGGGACTCTACTTAAGTAGACCACAGGGCCTTCCACTGCCAGTCATGTGTGCGCCTTAAGCTGGCTCCCAATCTCAAAGCTGCATTCATTTATTTTAAAACCTGAGCAGAAGCCTAGTATTGACAGTATGTTACACAGAATGCTGCAGGTACTCCCTGATCTCTGGGTCATTCCTATCAGACCAGGAGTGTGACTGCACAGTGACCAAGGGCTTGTGCTCAGCTGGCTGATGATGTTTTGGCTTCTCATCTGAGAAAAGAAATTGTTTCTGAGCAGACTGGTGTCTCTAGGGTGACTGCTCTAAATGCTAACAGAGGAAAATACTGTCAAGAGTCAAATGTCTTTGGAATAAAATTCTGCCAAAAAAGAAATACTACACACTCCAGAGTTTCTGGATCAAAATTAAAGCATCTCTTTATGCTTTAAAATTGTAAATAAAAGCTTTATTTTTCTTTGGTAGGAAGTTGTGGCTATTTCCTTGGGATTAGATAATACTATTTTAGAACTCTTACTACCCAGAAACAACAGTCCAAAAATACGAACATTCCAAAAGAAACTGTGTTCGGTTAGCATTTAATTAATATTAGCATCTCTGAATGAACGCTTATGCCTTTTTTTTTTTTTTTTTTTTTGCTTTTTAGGGCCACACCTGTGGCATATGGAGGTTCCCAGGCTAGAGGTCTAATTGGAGCTGTGGCTGCCGGCTGATGCCAGCGCCACAGCAACACAAGATCCGAGCCGCTTCTGCAACCTACACCACAGCTCACGGCAAAGCCGGATCATTAACCTACTGAGCGATGCCAGGGATCAAACCCGCAACCTCATGGTTCCTAGTCGGATTTGTTTCTGCTGTGCCACGACGGCAACTCCACGCTTATGCTTTTAAAGTAAAGCAGAGATTGGATTAAGATGGCGGAATAGAAGGACTGGAGCTAAACTTCTCTCCCGAAAAACAGCAAAACTACAAACAAATGCCGAGCAGCCTTCAACCAACTGGACTGTAAACTTCCAAAAAAGATATTCTACTCCAGAAGACAAAGAGGAGACCACATCAAGAGGTAGGAGGGGCGATTACGCGATAGAAGCAACCCCA
>PVHT021183585.1:1106635-1157354 GCA_004024745.2 Catagonus wagneri
GAAGTGGAACCAGTCAGACAATTAGACAGCAACACCCAATGCTACCGCTTACATGTGGAAACTAAAGAGACACAATGAACTTCTTTGAAGAACAGACAATGACTCACAGATTTTGGAAAACCTTGGTTTTTCAAATGAGACAATCTGGGGGGTGGGGGGATGCACTGGGGATTTGGGACACAAAATCTATCGTATTGACTTATGATCTTTGTACACCTATAACTGAAATAAAATTCATTGTTAATATAAAAAAAAAGTAAAGTAAAGCAAAACAGGGTAGAATAGTGATTAATTTTTTTCCCTTCACTATTAAAAAGGGGATTAATGGTCCCCAATAAGACATTCAGCTTTGATAAGCATTCATTTTCCCTCTCAACTTCTGTTTTATAGAGGTTAATTGTATGTAGCTTTCCTTGCCCATGTAGATGGACTTCTTAAAAGAGTGTCTACAAAATGAAGGGAAAAAAAGAAAAAAAACTCAAAATCCTATACCTTTTTAAGTTGCCAAGAAAAGGTGAATGAACAGCAGAATTCTGTTCAATGAGAATACATCATGTCATATTAACAGCTAAAGAAAGCCATAGTTTGTTTATTGTTCAGTGATAACTAAGATCATGGATAAAAAATTCACAGTGTGTGTGAACAATTCTGTTTCTAAATTTAATCATTCTATGTGAACAACTCTATGATCATTATGTAATCTTGAGCAAGGTTACCTTTACTGTAAAATGGGAATCACCACAGTACCTACCCTCCTAGGACTGATAAGAAGACTGCACAAGACAATGCATATACGGGACTTAGGGACCTACGAAATGCTCAGTGAAAGTCTAATCAGGACAGGGCTTGATTTAACAATAAAATAGCTCTGGCATATAACTAGCTCTCTTACAATTAATGGAGGTCTGGCTGAAGGGCTTACTGGGGCTGGCAAAGTGACTTGGCAGGAGGGCTGATTCCTGCTGGGCATGGATAGTAGTTGACAAGAAAGTTTTCAAAGATCTCTTGTTCAAAGAGACTGGGTTTAACTTATTATTATTATTATTATTTTTGCTTTTTAGGGCCACACTCCCAGCATATGGGGGTTCCCAGGCTAGGGGTCTAATCATAGCTACAGCTGCCGGCCCACACCACAGACACAGCAATGCCAGATCTGAACCACGTCTACGACCTACACCACAGCTCACAGCAACGCTGGATCCTTAACCCACTGAGTCAAGCCAGGTATCGAACCTGCAACCTTATGGTTCCTAGTCAGACTCGTTTCTGCTGCACCTTGATCGGAACTCCTGGGTTTAACTTTTGATGGATGTCAATTGCTAATCTACTAAATAATCAGCTAGACTTCTGAGGAGGTTGTTTCTATGCCCTAGAGGGCCTTTTGGATGAGAGCAGCACCTGTGTCACAGCACCTGTGTGACAGGAAAAGGATATGAGCCCTGAGAAAGATGGGTCCAGCATGAGGGCTTGCCCTGGGTCTGGGGCTCCAAGCTGTCAATTTGTTCACTGGTTTGTTGGTTCATTCATTCAACAAATATTTCTTATAGGATCATCTGTGTCAGGCACTGTTCCAGGTGCTGTGGTAAGCAATGTACAAGAGAGACAGGGTTCCAGTACTCGCAGAGCTTACACCATGGTAGGGAGAAAAAGACAATAAGCAGACAGGAGTAAGTGCTATGCAGAAAATTAAAATAAGGTGATATGAGAGAGAGGGATGATATTCAGTTGGGTGGTGAAAGAAGGAATTTCTAAAGAAGTGACATTTAAGTGTCTTTAAAGTATAAATTTTAATCTTAAAATATGGTCAACATCTAGGGTAACTGTTCTACTTCAAGAAAACTGCATGGAAAACAAGGACAGGTAATACCAGCAAGCAAATTAAATACTTAACTTTGTTTGCTAGTGATTAAAGACCTGGTTTAAGCATCGCACATCATAGTACTTATATTTAAACAAACAAAAAAAACACTCCAGCTATACACAAAGACGTGGCTAAAATGTAGGACATGTAAATCACACACCTTCTGTTTTGTTACAAAATCTCATCCCCAATGAACAAGTGAGTTAAGAAGAAACAAGTCGGAGTTCCTGTCGTGGCTCAGCGGAAACGAATCTGACTAGTACCCATGAGGACACAGGTGCGATCCCTGGCCTCGATCGGTGGGTTAAGGATCCGGAGTTGCCGTGAACTGTGGTGTAGGTCACAGACTTGGCTTGGATCCGGTGTTCCTGTGGCTGTGGTGTAGGCCATCGGCGTTAGCTCCAATTTGACCCCTGCCTGGGAACTTCCATATGCCAAGGGTGTGGCCCTTAAAAAGAAAAAAAAAAGGGGGGGGGAGAAGAAACATTAAAATTAAAAAGATATATTTTCTAAAAAAGTCTGAAATCAGACTAGTTTAGTAATTTCTTTAAAAAAAGTTCCATTTGAAAAGCTGGTTACAGTTCCGACCTTACAGTCACAAACTTTTTTGTGGGATCACATTAAATAAATTGGTTGTTAAAAACTAGTGCATGCAAAAGTAATTCTGATGCCCAAGTATGGTGCAGGCTCCATGATCACAAAACTATGCCGGCTCTACCTTTTTAAAGAGTTTGCCAAGATGAGTGTGTTATTAGCCAGGCTGGGCTGAAACTATCCACTGCCCACAAAGCCACTTTAATGTACTGTCTCTATTGAGAATCACAGTAATCCAACAATACATTACGACACTTTCCCATCACTGCAGCAATTCCCACCACAGGCAACACTTTGTCTCCAACAAAGAGGCCTCACATTCGACGTCTGCACAAACCCCGATCCTGACCAGCACTGTGTGGCTGCCAAGACGAACATCTGTGTGCTCGACAGGACACAAAACTGGCTCTTTTCTCTTTTCCTTCTTGCTTTTCCTTTCTGTTTTCTTCTTTTTCATTTGCTAGACAATCAACCGTGTGATTGCTGGTGAGGAAATGGTCTTTCATTTCCTTCCTCTTCCCTTTTATTTATGTTTGTTTAATATGACGAACAACTACATCTGCCATCCTGAAAACACAGTATTTTAAGTCCAAATCCTGAGTCCCTATGAGCTTACACTTGGGATCATTTGAAGACTGCTGACTTAAAGATGAAGATCCTTAAAGGTATATTAACAAAAAGAAGTTACCTAATTCTAAGAACATTCTAGAACTTATTTATATTTATAGAGTGAGTGAAAAATACAAATGAAAACTAAAACAAAAATGGTAAACTCTCGAGAATAAAAAACTTTTAAACTGTATCTTCTCTGTAAAAAGTTTACAACAAAAGCCATTATTTCCATAGGAATATTAAATTTTGGTGTTTCATGCCAAAGAAAGACTTTTCGATTATGTTTGTCTTCACTTCAAATCAGTATTTGGGCTTAAAGAAATTAAGACACAACAAGAGACAAATGCACAAAGAATATGACTAGGAATTCACCAGAGAAAAGTTACATATTGAAGACCCACAACTTCTATCTACTCCACAATCAAAAGAAAAAAAAAGTGCTCAGTTTCATGAATGACCAAGTAGATACAAATTAAATCCAGACACTTTTGCTATCAATATGGTTAATATTTAAAAACAGAGTACCCATGTTTGCAAAGGAATGAGAAAAGGTAGTAGCAAATTGGTACTAGTTTTTGGAGAACAAGTTGGCAGTGTTGAGTGTTTACACCAATTGGCCTAGTAATGTCACTTTTAGGATCTTATCCAAAACAAGTGAGAAGAGCTAGGCATTCAGATATTTACTATAGCTTTATTTAAAATAGAAACAATTTAGAAACAGATAAATGGTCAATTGTAGAGGCTCTGTTAAATAAATTATGATACATCTCTTCAAGGAGCTCTATACAGCCAAGAAAAATAAAGTTTAAGGGAATATAAAATAGAAAAATTCACTGTAAAGTGAAAGTAGCATTATATAGCATATAAAATTTGCTATATAATGACAGTCCACCCTTAAAAATGTATGCCTGCTTAGGAAAAATAAAAATGTTAACAACCGTATTCTCTCATGGTGGTGTGATAATGAATTTCTCTATTTTCTAATAAACCTGCCCTTAGTTTCAGAACCAGAAAAAGGTCCCTGACTTATTTCTTCTTAGAATTGAAGGCAAAAATTTAGTTTACTTATCATTAAAGAGATAAAGGGTAATTCACTTTTTTCTCAAAGATACATTAACATTTTCCTGGGTTTTCCAAAATTGTTCCATTGAAAATCATGTAAAATTTCACACGAGAGCTGCGGCAAGAGACAAACAGGAAGAGGGAATCAGTATAGTAATTTAAGAGGCTGAGAATGGAAAAATTACTTAGATTTATTACTTTACGTAGTAGTCGGCAATCACAAAATTATAGCGCAAAAAGATTAATGAAGATAGAGCTGACTGATACAGATTTCACAGCCTGAAAGATCAGTCCATGTAAAATGCATCTCTAATTTTTAGCAGACTGAAACAATGAAACAACATGAACAACAAATAACTACAATTTACGTTAGGTGTGTGTATGCATGTGTAATTACTGGTGGAAATGAAATAAATGGAAAATAATGAATTTTTAATTTAAGCTGAAGACCGTATGGAATGCATTTTTATCTATCTTATTTTACTATAAAAGATTAATAGGGAAATCACTTTCCAGTTTTATTCTAAAAAGATGAAAGGAACTGTCCACTGCCTTACATTTAATATGTCTACCCTTCCCTGATATCTCACATAGGAGCCAGGAAACTCTACAAGAAGATCTATGAGTTCTGGAAGCAGGCAAAATGTGGGCCCCATCCCTTGAATGACATCCCTTTTTTCCATGACACATTCCATAAACTAGACTTAAATTACTAAGCTTATTTGTGATTCTGCTACGGTAACATATCCCTGTATTTCTCCTGAAAAAATATAATCTGCTTAAAATGGCCCCCTCCCTCCCACAAAATAAAAGTGTTTGTAAAGCAGCTGTTAAATAACGAGAGAGAAAGAGTTGCATGCTATTAACTGACGCTAGTTTAATGGATGGTTTTTAAAAACCATCACTGGAAAAACAATAAAAAGTGTCCTGCTTTGTGATATCCTCACTGCATATACCAAGCAGAGTTCATGGTATGTTCTTAAAGTATTAGTATCCTAGAAGTTAATTCATCTGTTCTTTGTGTTCACTAGCATCTGACCAAATAATGTTCATAAAATTAAAGGCAGAATAGCAAACTAGATATGTGAAGCCGTGTCAACAAATAATGTACCATCTAAAGGATGTAGAGATTCCTTCTGATTTAATTACTGAATAAACGTACCGGGGGGAATGTTTGTCTAGCAAGTGAAATGTAAAGGCCGTGTTACCAAGACACAGCTGGGGAGCTGTGCCACAGACACACACATGCCTGTGCTGAACACTGGACTTGTTTTTTTAAGAGTTTAACTAATTCTTACTATTTGCCACACCTGGTGCTTTGTGCTTTACATGGTATTTCATTTATTCTCACACAAACTACCATAGAGGTAGGTGTTACTATCATCAGTTTCCAAAAAATGGAAAAACTCTCCCAAAGTCACATAGCTAGTAAATAGTAGAGGTGGGATTCAGCTTCTGATCTCTCTGATTCCAGTCTGTGCTCTTTTTCTTTTTTTTTCTTTTCAGGGCCACACTTGTGGCATATGGAGGTTCCCAGGCTATGGGTCAAATCGGAACTGTAGCTGCTGGCCTACACCACAGTCACAGCAACAGCAACGCCAGATCCGAGCCGCATCTGCAAACTACACCACAGCTCATGGCAACGCTGGATCCTTAACCTACTGAGCGAGGCCAGGGATCGAACCTGCACCTCATGGTTCCTAGTCGAATTTGTTAACCACTGAGCCACAGTGGGAACTCCACAAAATTAATCTTTATATACATTCAAAAATATTAATAAAATCTCTGAGTAGGGGATTCTCTGGATGTGCTGAGCCACCTGTGGGAAGGAGGGAATGGCAGGATGCCTGTGGTGACAACTGCCTCCACTTCTAGTTTCTATCGATACACACCAGCAATCCCAGTTTCAGAGATACTTATTGTAAGATCAGATTCCTTAAGACTGGATTCAGTTACCCAATCCCATGAATGATTTTCATCCTTCCCTTTGCTCACCCTGAAAGAAATACACCACATTCTTACACTTTTGCAAGCAGGTCAACATGCCTGCGGCAAAGTCATTGCTTGCTGAGAGGCAAGTGATTCCTAAAGTTTCATCACGATGCAGTCATGCAATCAAACATCTTCACTGTCATCAATAAGCTTTTTTTTTTTTTTTTAATACTTTGCCTGCATGGTGATTTTTTTTTTTTTTTTGTCATTTTAGGGCCACACCCGTGGCATATGGAGGTTCCCAGGCTAGGGGTCAAATCGGAGCTACAGCCGCCGGCCTACACCAGAGCCAGAGCAACTCCAGATCTGAGCCACATCTGCAACCTACACCACAGGTCATGGCAAAGCCGGATCCTTAACCCACTGAGCGAGGCCAGGGATCGAACTCGCAACCTCATGGTTCCTAATTGGATTAGTTTCTGCTGCGCCAATACGGGAACTCCTGCATGGTGATTTTTAAAGCAGAAAGCATACCTAATCAGTTGCTTATAATACACATAATTTGTTGCCCTTTTTAGGTCACTGAGAATATAACTGCATTTTAAGTTTTAGCGCACAAGCAATACTGTAAGAAATACAACCCAAAAAAGCCCAGCCTGGTCTCAGTCACCATTAAGATGACTTGGTACTTGTCCAAGTACTTGCCTCAATTTCCCACATGGTTATTAGAAGTAAACCACTTCTGATCTCTTAGGTGAGAAATCAAAAAATCGTATTAAGAGATACAGGTTAATAAGGCTTGGTGAAGTTCTTTATGAAGGCTGGAAACACAGAAACATTCATTTTCAGTAAGTGCTTGAAGTAGCTGGGGGCTGTGCTGAAGGCTGATTTCTGGGCTCCATCCCCAAATAGTGTGATTCTTTACATTTGGGGTGAAATTAAGAGATTACATATGGAGCAGAAATGTCTAGTAAAAAGATATTGGATTTTAATACAGAGGTCTTGTGGCCACTGTTTTTAGAATTCCATGTCCCAATTTTCAGGTTCTCTGCTCTATTCTCAAGAGCTGTCATTATAGGAGTCTTATTCTAGACAAATGCTTTTTAAAGATTTTCTTATAAATTTTGCTTTTGACATCAGTCTTGCAGGATGGGATGTACACTATAAATTTGGAAATGACAATGGGCAAGTGATTAAGGAGCCCTGGCTTTATTTCGCAGCAAAAGAAACTATACAGCAGAACCTTTCTTTCTTCACCATTTCCAAAGGGGGCGCGTGTAGCTTTCCCACAGTGTCAGGTTGCTGGTCTAGGGACACACACAACCTAGGTGATAATTCACTTAGATTTAAACTACTTTTTTTCAAAGCCAACTTTTCCAAACAATGCATCATTTACATTTTAAATGGCAGGTGAAATTCTACCACCACTCTCAAAAAAAGGGACAAGGAGGTGTATTGTCCTGGACAAAAGAAATGGAGAAAAGTATTGACAGTACAAGCAATCTATAGTACAGTACCCTTGGGGTAAAAAGAATTGCTGAAAGCTTTCTCACACATGAAAAAGCAATGAAGCATATATCATTGGTTACATTTCATTATTTTTTGAACCCAGTTTTCGAAATGTCTGAAAAGAAGCCACTGTTTTTGAATACATATAAACACTTTCCCCCCACTAATAGATAATTCAGTGATATAATCCTATGCTTCGATATACAATTAAAATGCTAAATCGGATTGGCAGGACATTAGAAAAATGTGTCTTTAGAAAAGGTGAGACATATCATCTTCGGTTGTTACTTCATAAATTTAATCATTTGGAGAAATATATGAAAATCTTCAAATATTCCAGCCCTTCCCTTTTCCAAATGTGGAAACATCTTGATCCATCGTTCTATTCCTGCAGATCACCAACTGAGGAAAGATGCTCTAAAGAGCATAAAAATGTAACTATTATTTTCCATACCCTCTATTATTCTGTTTGTAACATATCACATTTGTACAATCTTAAAGCCAGAGATCTTCAAAGCTCAATCCCCTATATTAAGCCATTTTTGATTAAGAAAGATATCTGCAGAACCAAACAAACTGTATAAAGAATGCATTTTTGAGGCTTTCTGAGAAGTCACCCAGTCAAACCTCCTGCCCCTAGTCCTCCTAAATCAACATGCAGGAGCTTGAAACACAGCTCTTCCAAGATTTTATTTTATTTTGTCTTTTTATGCCTCACCCCCAGCATACGGAAGTTCCCAGGCTGAGGGTTGAAGTGGAGCTGTAGCTGCCCGCCAGCCTACACCACAGCCACAGCTACGTGGGATCTAAGCCTTGTCTGTGACCTACATCACGGCTCAAGGCAACGCTGGATCCTTAACCCACTGAGCAAGGCTAAGGATCGAACCCATATCCTAATGGATACTAGTCAGATTCGTTACCGCTGAGCCACAACAGGAACTCCCTCTTCCAAGATTTTAGACTCATTTTTTTTTTAAGTTGGATAGCATGAACTAATGAGGTGGAAAAGAATTTGAGAAATTTGATGTTAAATGTTGAAAAGTTAAGTTCATTGTTGCTTGCAAAAGAAAAACGGTCAACAATTTAATTAGATCTAAATAAATACCTTCCAATGCATCATCCATCAGAAGAATATATAACTTCAGTACTGTATAGTAAGGAGAAAGGAGTTAAGATGAAAGAGTCTATATGCGTTTAACTTAGTTTAATGTGGTCAGGTGGCAAGGAAAGTTGTTGAAGAGGTTAGTAAATAAGCTCCACCAGATAAAGCGCCTGGAGGCCTGAGACTCAGTTTAGACCCCCTAGTGCACACAGAGTTTCTTACTGAAGTGACAAGATGTTTGAGCCTAGTGAACTTAAAATTTGGGGGTAAAAATAAGAATATTTCTGACTTGCTTGAGGAGGTTAGGGGACTGTATTTTAATCCCATAGGAAAGCAGGTAAAGAGAAGGTGACAGAGATTGTACCGACTCCCTGGCCAGGCCACTTAAGGAAGTGATACATCTAGAAGACGGGTAAAAATAAAGCCACAATTTCAAGAGAGTGTCACAGAGTGTTATTAGCATAAACTATGCTTTGGAGCTATCTCGAGATGGCTTGGTTTCAAGAACTTACTCTGCTCGAAGTGAAAGCATGTCATCTCTGGGATTTTGAAGATGAGTCTCAAAATCCCAGAATTATCTCTAAATTTCTGGCTACATAACCGATTCCAGGCAATGTCTGTATCCATCTGGTTCTGTGACACTAGTTTCTTTCATGAAATTTCTGTAAACAAAGCTGAGAGGACCAGTACCAGAAGCCTGGAGTCAGAGTTGTTACAGGTCAATGTGAATTTATCCAACAGTTCCGAAGAATACCAGCATGGTCACTGACTTCATCAAAACTCATCTCTGGGCAACAAGAGACCACTATTTTCACATTTTTATCATTTAAAGTTAATTAAAACTGGTCTTGCGATTGCTTTAAAGATATGAAAAAAATTAATAAATTACCAAAAAATTTCTAACAAGTTATTATCTCCGGCTAACGTAAGATAGAACCTCATGGGCTGTCCTACAGATAAAAGGGGTTTTGAATATGTGGCCTACTTTTGAATAAAATAAACAAGAACTCACAGTTGTATGTCCCTGTCCTAAATAACTCAGGAAGGGGAGGTTGTGGAGGGGAAAAATGGCTAGCAGGAAATGCAATTAAAACTACTTCAGTATCCTTCCATTCATTAACTATATTTTTAGGAGGAATCAATAGCCCTATTCCATTTGAATTGGCCGAGATCTAAGATTAAAAGACACCCCCCCCAAACCCCCACCAATTGTTTTTCTCATACTTCTGTTAAATTTTGTTGTTAATACCAAGTGCTATTTCCAGCTGTGAAGTCGGGCTAGCAGCTGCCTTAGCAAACCATGCCAACCAACACTACACCAATGCATAAAGACAGCTGCCTTGCCTGTCCTTACAGATGAAAGAAGAGTGCTAAAGGCCTAGAAAAATCTCTAGTACTGGCAGTGGCTTGTGTAGGCAGCTGCCCGCCTGTCATACTGCTGCAGAGTGTGCTATGTGACAACAGATACAAGAGACGGAGGAAGGGACGACTACAACTAATTTCTACTGAAATTCTCTTTCCAAATTCTTTTCTTTATGGGATATTACACTGTTCTTGACATTGAAAGTTTAGATTTTTCAGCATGCTATACACAGAAGCCAAACCTCACTACTACATAAACCATATTGATTTCTACTTTAAGAATAGGCAACAAAGAATCTTAAAGATTTGTGTCCAAAAATATAAGAAAAATCAACAACTGATTTTTCTAACATTAGCACTGTTATAAAGCTTCAAAGTAATCTGAGAATCACCCAGGATACAAGTGAATTTGAGGCTGACGATTTGGAACTAATGGTTGTAAGAAACAGTGTTTCAGTTTCATTAAAACTGGCCACTCAGAGGCCCCTGGTGGCCAAGTGGCTAAGGATCTGGTGTTGTCACAGCTGTGGCATGGGTTCAGTATCTGGCCTGGCAACTTCTGCATGCTGTAGGTATGGCAAAAAAAGAAAAAAGGAAGAAAGGAAGAAAAGGAAGGAAGGAAGGAAGAAAGTAAGGAAAATAAAAGAAAAAAGCCCTCTTTGCATACATTTAATAAGGATTAAAAGTCCAGATAGAGTTTATAAGAAGAGTTGATATTTATATTTCTCTTTCAGAAAACATTTTTACTTTAATAGAAAATGTGCATACAATAGTTGATCACGATGTCTGCAATTTACTTTGAAATATTTAAAATATACTTATATACATTTCAGTGGCTGGTCAATTGCAGTTATAATAAAAATCCATATTCTAAAGGTGGCTACTCTAAGTGCCTCTATTATCTGTATTTCAGTGGACAACTGACCTTTTGCTAATTACCAAACTGAAAGTCAGAAAAGGTTTCACTGGTGAATACCATGGCCAATATCCAGCACGATGAATATTACAAATGGGGTCCCATATGTACAATAAAAAGCATTAAGAAACATGGGCTGACTAGGAGTTCCCGTCGTGGCGCAGGAGAAATGAATCCGACTGTGAACCATGAAGTTTTAGGTTTGATCCCCAGCTTGCTCAGTGGGTTAAGGATCTGACGTTGCCATGAGCTGTGGTGTAGGTAGTAGATGCGGCTCAGATCTGGCATTGCTGTGGTCGCGGCGTAGGCCAGCAGGGGTAGTTCCGATTGGACCCCTAACCTGGGAACCTCCATATGCCACAGGTGTGGTCCTAAAAACAAAAAATAAAACATAAAAAAGAAATGTGTTGGCTAAATAGTATTTTAATAACTTGTCCTGTCCTTTCACGAGTATAGCCTAGGAACCAACTGGGCCCAGAAGCTTTTCCCTTATGATTAAACACTCCTCTGAGCTTGAAATGTGGAGGATTCTGTTTGTTTGCCTGTTGCTTGTACGATAGAGGCAAAATGCCACTTTAAGTGACCCCTTTTCTGCAATGTGTGGGTCAGAACCCCTGTGAGGACTGAGAATTGGGGTTTCCTCCTGTTTTAAGAAATGCCTCATGCCTGCTTGTTTATACTTAGCTAACAAATCTCTACATGTGTGTTTATGTGCAGCAGAATCGGGTCTGAGATTTGCCTTCGTTATAACTTGATAATGAGGTTGTAAGAAGCAGCTAGTCCTCACCTACTTCAAGTTTTTTTTGAGGTTACCATTACCTCCAAAAGGAATCCAAGAGCAGGGCATGATCACACTGGCTTAGCTCAATGTGGAAGAGTAGTAAGGTGTGTTTACTTAAGAATAATCCCACACAACCTTGACAAATACAAAATTTCAAATAACAAACTATTACTACCAAGTGGTGTTTATTAATAATACAGGTAGACTGATCTGCATAGAAACATATGATTTCATATAAAACATGTAAGTTTCAACAAAGCCAGTATGTAATTTTGGAAAGTCCTAGCATCCATCTCGGTCACAAAGAAAGGCTTTCCAGAGATCTGTTATATATAGTATTAGAGAAAACTATACATATATAACCATACAGAGAGAACAACTAAAGAGATGTTGGAAAGAAGCCTAACCAAAAGGCAGTATGTTTATAAATATAAATTTACTTTTCTAAAATTCCTGGGCAAGAAGACTAAGATGAATAAATAGTCCTGAAACAAACCTACGTATACACAGGGAACTCAGTATATAATATAGAAAGCATTTTAATCTTATAGGAAAAAGGGAGGGCCATTCAATAAATTATGTTGGGAAAATTGGCTTAATATCTGGAAAAAAGAAATCATGTCAACCTCCATATCAAACCATACATAAAACTAGACTGTGTATCTGTACAGACAGGTATCCTTTTAGGGTGATGAAAATGTTCTGGAAGTAAACAGTAATGATGGTTGCATAACACTGTGAACATACTAAATGCCATCAGATTTTATATTTTAAAATGGTTAAAAGGGTAAGTTTTATGTTATGTATATTATCACAATAAAAACAGTAAGTTGCAGATACAGTACAGAAACTAAGTGTGAAAAATCAAGTTTTGGAATATATTGTATAAAAACAGAAAAAGGAGTTCTTGTTGTGGTACAGAGAAAAGCAAATCTAACATCCATGAGGAGGCAGGTTCGATCCCTAGCCTCGCTCAGTGGGTCGGGGATTTGGCGTTGCCGTGAGCTATGGTGTAGGTCATAGACGCAGCTCAGATCCTATGTTGCTGTGGCTGTGGTGTAGGCTGGCAGCTGCAGTTTCAATTTGACCCTGAGCCTGGGAACTTCCGTATAAGGCAGGCGTGGCCCTAAAAAGCAAAAAAAAATAAAAAATTAAAAAATAAATCAATAAAATAAAAATAAATAAACATAAAAAAAAATAGGGGACATATCTTTTTGACCTCAAGGTAGGAAAGGCTCTTCCTAAGAAGACACACAGAAAACAACTGGGTAACAAATTATCATGGAACAGTGCCTTCAAATAATAGCAATTATTTATTTTGCTCGAGAATCTAAAATTTGGGCAGGACTCAGCAGGGACAGCTCATCTCTGCTCCAGGCCATGCCTGCTGGGGTGGCTGGGCTGGTACTGGAGATCCGTTTCCAAGGCGGCTCACTCACAAAGATGGCAGGTTAGAGCTGGCTGTTGGTTGTTGTCCATGGGTAACTTCCTATGGGCTTGGGCTTCCTCACAGGACGGTGGTTGTATTCAAAAAGCATCCCATGAGACAGGAATTGGAAGTTGCCAATTTCTTAAAGCCTGAGACCCCAAACTGGCACGATGTCACCTCTGCTACAGTCTATATTGTTCAAGGAATCATATGGTCCAGGTTCAAGTGGGAGATACAGACTCTTTTAGTGGGAAGAATGAGCAAAGAATTTGAAGGCTGTGTTTAAGACTACAACGGCTACTCCTGAAGGAAAAGATGGGAAGAGTTGACTACATCAAAATTTAAAACCTTTGCATGACAAAAGTCACTGCGAAAAAGGTGAAAGATGAGACAGTTTGAAAAGAAGTAATTTATAACATACATAAGAAAGAATTAATATCTAGAATATTAAAAAATATATAAATCAGTAGGAAAAAGAAAAATCAAGTGGAAAAATGGATGAAGAATATCAACAGTCAATTCATGGGAGAGGAAACCTAATTGGCCAATATTTATAAAAAGACGTTAAATGTCACTTTATAGTAATTAGCAAAAAGCATAACAAAATACATCATCTATTAGACTGCCAAAGTTTTCAAAAAACCCCAAAGTTTGACGAATATGAGAGAAAATGGGAACCACCATAAACTTTGAGTTTAAAATGTAATAATAATGTTAGAAAGCAATTTGGGGAGTTCCCGTCATGGCGCAGCAGAAACAAATCCGACTAGGAACTATTGGGTTGCAGGTTCGATCCCTGGCATCGCTCAGTGGGTTTTAATGATCCAGTGTTGCCGTGAGCTGTGGTGTAGGTTGCAGATGCAGCTCAGATCTGGCATTGCTGTGGCTCTGGTGTAAGCCGGGAGCTATGGCTCCAATTAGACCCCTAGCCTGGGAACCTCCATATGCCACACCTGCGGCCCTAAAAAGACAAAAAAAAAAAAAGCAATTTGGCAGTACCTAATAAAACAAAATGAGTATATATATTTTTCAACCCAACAATTAAGCTTTCAGATAATATAGGGAAATAGTGTGCTTGTCTCTGGAGACATATAGAAGAATGCTAATGATCATGATATTCATAATAACTTAAATTTAGAAGCTAACTAAAATCAATAGGGAAAAGTATAAATAATAACTGAGGTATATCTATAGAGTAGAATCTATACAGCAGTTAATATGAATGAACTGGATCTTAATGTAGATTCTTGAACAGATATCAAAAATACAATTTGAGTCAAAATGTAACATTTTAAAATAAAATAATACTTTTAGGTTAAAAAACACACAGAAAGCAATACCACATATTCTTTATGGCTACATACACAGAGAGCAAAAATATTAAAAACTTGAAGTACATGCTACATATTCGAGACGGTATTTGTCCCTGGAAAGAAAGCTAAATGCAACGGAGGAGCTGAACAAAGTACATATTAAATATCCCAGAGAATACTGGTCCTTCGCCAGAGATTTCTCTACCCTCTTCATGTTGTTACCGGGAGGTCAAGGATTATGTTTCCCAGCACCTTTACATCCAGGTGAGGTCACACAATACTTTCTCACCAATGGAACAGGAACAGAAACGAGACCGGTCACACGAAGACAAAGACCAAGGAACTTAAGTGTTTTTTCATCAGCTTGATACATATGAAGCACTGTGACCTTGGAACATGTGTTGAAGATGGTACAGCCATAAAATGGAAGGAGTCTAGGTCTTTATATAGCCAGCCACCAACCAGGAACAATGACACAGCAGTGTTGTATCAGTGAGAAATGGAAGCGATTAGAATCCTGGGGTTTGTTTCCGTTAGCTTTACCCACCTACACAAGATGGGGCTTGAACCAGGTTTGAACCTAGGTTTGCCTGGCTTCACAACATAAATAGTTCCATTATAACCACAGTGCTTCCTAAATGCTCCTTCCCAAATTAAAACATTAAGAGTAAATTTCACTTGGAGTTCCCTTCATGGCTCAGTGGTTAACGAATCCGACTAAGAACCATGAGGTTGCAGGTTCGATCCCTGGCCTTGCTCAGTGGGTGAAGGATCTGGCGTTGCCGTGAGCTGTGGTGTAGGTTGCAGACGCGGCTCAGATCCTGTGTTGCTGTGGCTGTGGCGAAGGCCGGCAAGTACAGCTCCTGTTAGACCCCTAGCCTGGGAACCTCCATATGCCACGGGTACGGCCCTAGATAAGGCAAAAAGACCAAAAAAAAAAAAACCCAAAAAACAAAAAACTAAATTTCACTATAATAAAAGTTAAAGAGATAATTACATTGTAGAAAAGTTACATTTATTTTCAAAGTTAGCAAGAATCTTTTTAATAATAAGTTCTAAAAGATAAAATTTTAAAATACACACCTACATATATCTGATGTATAAGTCTACAAACTAAAGAATGTTTTTCATCATGAATTAGTAGTTTTCTTATATCAGTTCACTGAAGTTGAATACTCAAATAATATAAGATTAGGTACTAGGTAGAAAACCCCCAAAACACTTAGAAAATCCTAGGACAGGGAATTCCCTTTGTGGCTCGGTGGGTTAAGAACCCAGGAGAGTGTGAGAATGCGGGTTTGATCCCTGGCCTCCCTCAGCGGGTTAAGGATCTGGCATTGTCACAAGCTGCAGCATAGATCACAGATTTGGCTCGAATCCCATGTGGCATAGGCCAGCAGCTGTAGCTCCGATTCAACCCCTAGCCTGGGAACTTCCATATGTTGCAGATGTGGCCCTAAAAAGGTTCCACCCTCAGCATACGGAAGTTCCTGGGACAGGAAAAGAACTCAAGCCACAGGAGTAACCCAAGCCACAGAGGTGACAACACCAAGTCCTTAACCGCCAGGCCACCAGTGAACTCCAACAACAGGCATGTTTTGTAATACTATCCTGTGGCATTCTTAGATTGCTCTCTTAATATGTGTTTGCTTGAAGTGAAGAAGAAATAGATGTTGGAACATAAGCTCTTTCTGACTAATGAAAGAACAAACAATCCTCCAAACCAAGAGCCTTACTTTCTAAAACTGAAATCTAATTTAATATCCCTCTGAGGTTCAAAATCTTATAGGAAGAGAATCAACTTGCCAAAGTTATAAGTAGCTCTTAAAAATATCACTCACTACATATTAAAATACATCCTCTCTTTTCAAGATATCCTCCTTGGGAAACACACACCGTTATATTTCCAATAATCATCTGCAAGTGGTAGGATTAATTTTCGTTTTTCTTTATTCTTGTAAATTTCCAGTTGCTTTTACAGTAAGGAAAAAGTTCATCAGCATGTTACTAATTATAGATCTCCGATGATTATTTTCCACTCAAAATGATAGTTTTTGTAGCTTTTCTTAAAAGGCACCATTACAACTTAAAACTTCAGAATGTTCTCTAAGTATTTAAAAAAATCAGCTTAAGTAAACAGATGAAAAAGAAAATCTATAACTTAGTACTCTTGTACTTAATAATGAGAATTACCAGTGTATTTATAAAACAAAGAAATTTAAAAAATAAAAATTAGAAGGCGGAGGTACATTTTTCATTTTTTTGTTCACGGTGATGGTTAATGCCTTCGGAAAACCTAAAATAAAGTAATAAGCATTACAAACAAAAGTGACTAGATACAAAGTTAACATATAAAATCAAGCAGTTTTCATATACGCAAATAAAAGTTAGTATGAAGACATAACAGACGAAAAGACACAACTAGTAATAACAACAACAAAAAGATAAAATCTAGGGATAAACATAAAACACACGCAAGATCTCCATGAAACCAAAAAATAAACCCTTTAAAACCTTGGTCTGTCTTTTCTTATGTCAAAACCAAACTGTGTCAGTTACTATAACTTTAAAATAAGTACTGAAATCAGGTTAAGAAGCAATGAAGATTGTTTTTGGCTATTTGAGCTCTTTTTCCTTTCCATATAAATTTAAAAACCCAACTCATCAATTTCTTCAAAAAAGTCTGTTAGAGCTTTGGCTGAGATTGCACTGAATCTATGGATTAATCTGGAATATTGACATCTTCATTTATTTAGGTCTTCTGTAATCTCCTGCTGTGATCTTTTGGTGTGAAAGTTTTGCACATCCATCTTTCACTAAACTTATTCCTAAACATTGTTATGCTACTATAAACAGAATTTAAAAAAAAAATGTCAAGACAAGTATTAACCAATGGAGACTGAGCATATCTTTACTGCTCACCCTCCTGGAGCTCCCAGTGTGGATTCAGAGCACATGCCCTGTGAGTCTCACTTTGGGACTCGTATTCGACATCACTGGACCTCCCCCACCAGACATTGCTGATACCCACCCCACTACCCGCTCTTCTCTGTCACCTCCATGTCCGCCTTGCTGACAAAGTCTCATTTTGTTTAGGCAGCCACCCTGATATATCTCCGCCCGCAGTTCCACCCCAAGGAGATCTCAGAGCAGATTCCACGGGTGTGTGACCAATGCAGTCACTCAGGGCCTCATGCACAGAAGGGTCGTGTGTTTGGGGTTCAGTGCTCTGTGGTCCCTGACTTGAAAATTGTAATGTATTTATCTTCACATTTGTATTTTTTAAGTGAAATATGATGGGACAATGGTATACGTACTTGAGGCTTCAAGCCTTGGCTTGTGTGAGGTCCTGTCTCCTCGGGACAGGTTCTCAGCTACTTTCCTCTATCCCAATATCAGTAGGGAAAAGTCCCCATTCCACTGCCACCCTCTGCCCACAGTGGGGGCCTGGACACAGGCACAGGTTTGTGAGAGAATAGGCAGGGGCCTCTCACCCATCCACAATCCACGTACCCAAGCTCACCCTGGCACACAAGCGGTGCTCCCTTGGGGTTGCCCTCTACAGTGGGGTAGGGTTGTGGAGCCATGGGAAGGGAAGATTAATTTCCTTGTCCCTGGCTTGGGTATCACTTTTTCAGTTTGCATTGAACCCTGAAAACTCTCCTGTCAGCCACAGCAGGTCTTGCTGAGTCTGAATCAGTAATGGTGGTCTCTCCCCCTGCTAATGACTGCTCTATATATCTTGGCATGTGATGAAATCCCAACCAATTAACATATGAAGGAATATCTGCAGGGGAATTTCTGGAAAAGTTTCCATATTCTTCAAAAAGACACAAGAAAGATGCTCCTTTTTTGGCATCTGTAAGTTGTCAGTTCCGGACGTGACATCTGATATCGTCACCAGTACTTCGCAACCATAAAGGGATCGGCCTGAGTATAAACCAACATGGGGAGGAAGGCTAGTCTAGACTAAAAGATTACAAAGAGGAGGACCCAGAGCGCTTATCACACCTAAATTACAACTGCCGCACCTCTGAATTCTTTGTTATGTTAGTTAATCAATCTCCTTATTGTTTAAGACAGTTAAAGTGGGGTTTTCTGTTAACGGAAATAACTGCCTATTCCAAGTGAATTTTATATATTACACTGCCCATATTTTATTTTATTTATTTATTTTTTTGCTCTTTTTTTTTTTGCCTTTTGTCATTTTTGGGCCGCACTCGCGGCATGTGGAGGTTCCCAGGCTAGGGGTCTAATCGGAGCTGTAGCCACCGGCCTTCGCCACAGCCACAGCAACGCGGGATCCGAGCAGCGTCTGCAACCTACGCCACAGCTCACAGCAACGCCGGATCCTTAACCCACTGAGCAAGGCCAGGGATCGAACCCGTAACCTCATGGTTCCTAGTCTGATTCGTTAACCACTGAGCCATGACGGGAACTCCAACACTGCCCATATTTTAAAACAAATCATTCAGTCCCCTCCACACACACATTTAAAACTTGTCAGACTATTTTCAGTGGTTCTAGGATCAGATAATTTTATTTATATAGATGTACCATCGTGATGGACTTAACATGGCATATTAGAAAGAAGCTAACTTTCTAATAAGCCTATTTTCTCTTTCTACCCCAGCCATCCAAAATCAAGTTCATCAATGAGCTGTGTTCTAAAACAGAGAATAGGAACAAACGTATTTCCACTGGGAACAGAAATGTCCTATACTCTATTGAGCAAGACAGTGACATTAGCTTTCATGTAGAGTTAGAGATGTTCTTCCTGTGGAACGTTCTGGTGCCAAGATCCAAGCGGTCTGGAACCTCATCTTCACAGAGCAAATCCACCGTCACAGAAAGTGCACCAGCAGATGCATCTCTGCTCGCTCAAGCTAAACTCTTCCTACATCCTTGCATCAGGGTCCCCCACATCAGAAAGGGTCCCCCATCCTCAGCAGAGCTCCTTATTTCCCATGAGCAGCTCCTGCGCTACAGGGAACCGGCTGTTCAATGCGATGGATGACTGGGCGCCTCTCGAGGGATGCCTAGGTCTGCAAAGCAAATGATTTATTCCCAGATACTAATCAAGAGAAGAGTGGATGGGAACATTCGCAATTGGATAAATTTGATAAATTTGTAAAGCGTCCAGGAGCAGGCCAGGGACAGGAATTTCACCAGATTTGGGGGGAAAATCAGAACTGCTCGTAAGAAACTAAACCAGCTAAAACACATGATTACAGCTTTCTTAGAGATAACTTTTGGTAGTGAGAAAATTAATTAAACATTCCTCGGAAGCCATGGAGCTGAAGTCAGTGCACTGACTAACGGAGCAGCTGTCAGTGTAAAGTGGGTTCCTGTCCTAATCCTGTTCTGACCTCAGACTTGAGCCTGAGAACCTGTCAGAAAGGTGCTCTCACAGTGGGAGACATCAAGCAGCAGCTGCTTGCGCTTAGCAGGCTGCAGCCGTTTTCTCTTGGCTTAAAAAAAAAAAAAAAATACAAGTTCACTCTGGTTGCGTATTTCATAATACAAGCAGTGTGCATAATTCTCTTGGTACCACAGAGGACAGTGAGGTTTCAGTTCCGTTAGCACACTGCTGTCCGGCGACAAAAATGAATATAGTATGAATGTCACATACGGGAACATGGTCATCTCAGCAGGCTAGCAAGAGCCAGGCACAAAGGTCACCCGCTCTATGATTTCACTTAAATAAAGTTAAAAACCAGCCAGATTAACCTCTGTTACAGATGTCGGAAGAGGGATGCCCTCTGCAGGGGGGAGAGGAGGCAGGGATTGGGAGACACCTGGCAGACTAGCAGTTTCCTGTTTCTTAAATTGGGTGGTGGTGACATATGCGTGTTCCCTTTGGGATAATTTATAGAGCTCTATTCTTAGGATTGGTACATTTCTCTTTACGAATAGTATTTTTCAATTAAACTGAAGAAAAAAAAAAAAAGGCCCAGATTGTCAAGCAAAATAAAACTCAAAAAACTACTCTGACAAAGCAACTGGTTACCCCTAAACCAGCAAGTGGCTCTCACCTGAGCTTTCCCACATGGCTTCCTCAGCCGCAAGCATGGTATGTGACCCTGGAGGTTGGCTGGGACCTCAGCGAAGGCTGTCGCCCAGGAGACCTACCTTTGGCCTCTCCGTGCGGTCTGGGATTCCTCACAGCACGGGGGCTAAATTCCAGAAGAGAAAGCGCAGGAGAATCGCCTCATGACTTCGCCTCAGAAATCCTGTCACCGTCTCAGTGACGTCCACTGCATCCCTTTATTTATTTATTCCTTCGTTTTTAGGTAAGAAGGAGATTCACTGAGAAAGATAGAGGGTGGGCCATCTCAAAGGGTGAGAGGGGCCTGGAAAACGCCCGTTCTGTAGACAGAATGTGGTCCATTTCAAAAGGCGACAGAGCAGCCCTGGGGGAAACACGCTCCACAGACAGAGGCAAGAGGCCACGTCCACTGCGTTCTGCTTATGAGAAGTGAATACTGCAAGGACAAGCCTAAACTCAAAAGGAAGGGAATCAGTCTTTACTTCTGGACGAGAAGAGCATCAACACATTTGTGGAAATGTTTTAAAATCACCGCAGTCTGAAGCAGACCACAAATTATTTGCATATCTCTCATAAGAAAAATATATAGGCGTTTCCATCGTGGCTCAGCAGAAATGAAGCTGACTAGTACCCACGAGGATGCAGGTTCGACCACTGGCCTCGCTCAGTGGGTTAAGGATCTGGCGTTGCTGTGAGCTGCGATGCAAGTCACAGACGTGGCTTGGATCTGGCGTTACCGTGGCTGTGGCGGAGGCCGGAGGCTATAGCTCTGATTCGACCCCTAACCTCCATATGCTTGCTGTGAGTGTGGCCCTAAAATGACAAGACAAGGCAAGACAAGACAAGAAAAATATACCCATTTCCTCCAAGAGCTCCATAAAGTCTCATTTATTACGGTAGCATCAGGCTAAGGTTCAAAGTCCAAGATCTCATCATCTAAATCAAGTTCAGGTTAATCCTTTATTACCGTTCCTCTTGATATGAAAATCTATACAACTAAAAAAAACAAAATACATGCCTCTATAATGTAAACACCCAACATACACTGGTGGGACAGGCATAAAGATAACTACTCCAGACCCTCTGTCCTAAAAGGGGGAAATCAGAGGCATATAGCAGATTCTCGCGCCTAACAACTCTGAAAACCAACCAATGTTGCCGATTGTTTGATTAGAGCTTAGTTCCATTATCTGGGAATGACTCTCTAGGACTCTTCTCTGCCTTCTGTGTTCTTGGTTCCATCTTCTGAACTATCCTTCCCTTTTTATAAAATGTAGCCTGCCCTTGCAGTGAAATAGTTTTCTCAGCCTGCTTCCTTCACTTGTAATCCAGAAGTCTAAATACCGCTTTAGACAGTTTCTGTCCCTTTTAGTCAAAGCCAGCAATGCTTCCTCCAATACAATTCTCTTAAAAATTTTTTGAGTTTTCTATGAGTCATAATGGAATTCGCTCCACACCCCTAAATCTTAATGCGATAAGCCCTTCTCTAACTTTAAAACTGCTACAGGATAATATCCTTAAGAACATGAGTAGCTCTACTTAATCTATGTAATGAAAGAAGATCGGTGAGGCACGCCCTCAAGATCTTAAGAGGACCTCTGTTCTATTTGAAGGGGTCTATAAGACACCATCTGATTGAATCATCCTGAAGTCTTGACAAAGAGTTTTACAGTGACATCCCTGACTTCACCTTTAGCTCATGTTTCCCTGACAAAACCCTTGGATTTCATTTTTGCCCATAAGCCATTTCTTAATTTATTAATTTATTTTTGTCTTTTGTCATTTTAGGGCCGTACCGCGGCATGTAGAGGTTGCCAGGCTAGGGGTCTAATCGGAGCTACAGCCACTGGCTTACCCCATAGCCACAGCAACGCAGGATCCGAGCCATGTCTGCAACCTACAGCTCACGGCAATGCCAGATCCTTAACCCACTGAGCGAGGCCAGGGATCGAACTGCAACCTCATTGTTCCTAGTCAGATTCGTTTCCGCTGAGCCACGACAGGAACTCCCTATTTCTTAATTTTAGAATCACCTACTATCTGAAGAGGCTATGGACAACAAATTTATTTTTGAATCCAGCAAGTCATGGCTGGTTTACGGTTAACATCCTGTATTATATTCTCTCTACTCTCTCCTCGTTTTATTATAGAAGATAGAAGAGGGTCGCACTTTTAACCCTCCACATGGAAAGTTCCTTTGCTAGATCATCTAGTTTGAGAGGTGCTTTTCCTAATTTCCATATTATTGTGATTATGCTGTTTCCACTTTATAGAAAAGGTGCCCCTTCCTTCAGCTTCAAATAATAACAAGCCCTCAGTGACAGTCTCCTCGATGCAATTCAGGCTTCTGCTGACTTATCAAGGTCAGTACACTTCCATCCACTGCCTGGTCCTAAAGCCAAAGTCACATTTTTAGGTTATTTTTATATCAGCATTCCTCTTTCAGGTACTAAAATTTATGCCAGTTACCTTTTTCCATGTAAAATATCACTCCAAAACTTAGGCTTTAAAACAAATAGTCATATACTTGATAAATCTACGATTCTAATCAAATTTCAAAACAAAGGTTTTGGTTGAAACATTTGTTCTGTGGGTAAAGTTGACATTCTATATGTAAAGATAATTTTTCAGTACTTCTTAGTTTTCACTGGACAGTATTAGAAATGTTTCTGAAAATCAAGAATAGCTAGTATTTACTGGGTGCTACTCAACCTTGCAGCCTCTGAATTGTTAATTCAGTATAGGTTTCAGTACTGGTTTGACCTCATCCTACCTGACTTAGGACAAAGTTCTCTGATTCTTGATTAACTCACCTTAAAAAAAAAAAGGCTGAACTGAATAACCTCCTTTCTGCACTTAAACTGAGTGATCATAAATTAATTAAACAATAAATAAACAGTTCTTAGAGCTGTTCTTTTGTGAATTTAGCAAAGCCTATCTGGCCCTTGTTGGTAGGATCTGTGCCTGCCATCCTGGTGCAAGGTGGCCTTGCGTGACAGCTCCCACCACATGAACCCTGACCTCAGATGAGAACTGGGTCACTTGGAGTTCTTAAATGGTTTGGGCTTTCGTTTTCCCTTCACCCCGTGCCTTGGCGTAAGACATTCGTTTGGCCTGGAAGGCTTCATTTCATTTCCCCTGGCCCACTGTCTTTTTCTTCCAACTTAGATCAAACTCCAGTTCTCAAAGAAACTGCCCTCATGCCTTGAGGTGGAAAATGGCATCCTTGAAATACACTCTAGGATGTTGATGGGCAGGCTCTTCCTTCTGCCTGCCTATCCTCCTAGCGGGGAGACTCTGAAGGGCAGAAATTACACTTCGGTCATCTCTAGGTCTTTAACATGTAGGACCATACTTGGAATACACTAGAAAGTCAACGAATATTTGCTGAATGAATGTATTTTAACTCTGCTGATAAGGGGATCCAAGAAGCCACAAAGTCATTTATATGGTCAGCTTTCAGGACTGTATAGATTAATACCGTTATACTGCGGGTATTATTACAAGCTATTAAAAGCAAGCGAGGTTAATGGCTTATTTAGTTCACATAGAAATTATATTTCCTGTGCTAAAGTGGGGTACTTTGGGAGAGGTTAATTATAAGCATAGAATATTAGTAGTTTTTTAATCTATAATGTTTCCCATTACTACAGCTTTTTAAAACAGCTTTATTGGGCTATAATTCACATATCATAAAATTTACCCATCTAAAGTATACAATTCAGTGATTTTTAGTATATTCACAGAGCTGTACCATTATGGCCATGATGGACTTTTAGAATATTTTTATCACCCCAGAGAGAAACCCTGTACTCATTAGCACTCACTCCCCCTTGACCCCTCTTCTAGCCCCAACAATAACAGGTCTACTTTCTGTCTCTATTGGACCTGCCTATTCTGGACATTTCATGTAAATAAAATTATACAATTTACGGTCTTTTGTGACAGGCTTCATTTATTTAACATAATGATGTTTTTAGGGTTCATCCAAGTTGCATTATTACAACTATCTCTTGCAATGTTTTAAAAAGCAAGAGGTAGAAGAGAAACACATTACCATTACTTTTGAAAATTTCCCCCAGATAGCATAATGAAAAGAGATCCCTAAGTGAAGGATAAAATGTTGAAATCAGAGGAACTCAAAGGTTATTTAAAAAATAATTTTTATTTATTGGTAATTAATTTTATTTGGTACATCAACAATTTTTTAAAGACTTTTTTAAAAAAAAAAGAAAGAAAAATCACTAATTGATTTTGTCGCGTTTCCCCTTAATGCAAAAGGGAGTTTGGAGACTCTGCTGATAGGTATGTATCAACACAAACTGATTTACAGAATGACAGCTGCCCCCTTGCTCCACTCTGTTCACAAAGCTAAAATACTCACAAATGTGACATGTGCTCAAAACCACAGACACTGGATTCTGCTCGTATAAAGAGTCAGGACAGATTTTTCTTAAATCTTGTGGAAATGTTTCAAATTTAACCGCAAGTATACCAAAACTAGTTTGGATTTGATTCACTTGAATCAAGCAAATTACACAACTGAAGTTAATAAGGGCTCACTGTTGAGTCTCTGTACAACACTGCCTTAAGGATAGATTTGGGTGACAATTTACTGTGGAGAGTTAAATAAATAATATAAGCCCATCTGTGAATGAGTACTTCCTCCAAAAAAAAGGTGTGGTATAGGGAATGGCAGAAGCCCTTTAACAGCTAGAGCTACATAACAGATTTCAAAATGAAATTCTTTCCTGTCTTCACATGCAAGCTCATAAAACATTATACAGAATTATGTTATTTTAACTGCAGCAAAGATTACTCAATATTCAATAATGGCATTCTATTGTCAATCTGACCTTAATAAGACTAAATCAGCTCCTAATACTGTTACTAATTTTCTTATGATGGTGAAATAGTACTATATTAAGTAGCGCTTCAAAGGGCGGGTCTCAGGCTGAAAGCTGGAGATCTTTGTTACACAAAGGCTATAAAACATGAAAAAAAAAGAGAACTGTTATTCCTAGGGGGGTACTCTACCTATTTTTAACAGTTATAACAAGACTGGCTTTTCTAAATAAAAAGACAAGGTAGCCTTTTCTGAGATCTATTAAGATTTTAAGATATATTTTTGTTGTAGTTACAGTTTATAAAGCTGGATTTTATCTTGAGAGATTAAATAGTATGACTCTAAATAAATGAGATAGAAGGAAGTTTCTAATGCAAGGTTGTTTCCCCATCTAAAATAACTACCCAGTTTAATTTTTTTGGCAGGAAGAAATTCAAGAATATTTATAATATGGATTTTGTGTGTAAAAGAAATATTACTATAGAAGCTTTAGTCCTAAAAACTTGAATTATGATTTGTTCACATAACAAATCAATTTATTTTAGCTAAAAAGAGAAGTAGAAAATATATAAAAGCAAACCTTGATCCTTTAGATCTGCACACTTCGCAAAACTAGTCTATGTTTTTAAAAATAATACATTGATAATAATTTAGAGGCTCATAATCTTATGATCAATATTAATTTGATCAATAACAATATTAATTTGATCAATAACAATGATAAAACTCTAGTACTTTCTTTTTTAAAGAAACACTGAGGCTAAAAAAAAAACATTGACCGAAATTTCTCAACATTGCCAAGTCTCCCCAGGGATCATTCCTAAACGTCAAATCCTGACAACATCCTGTTTTACAGGGAATGCTGCTTTCCATACAGTGCAGTCTCAGAAAGAGGACAGGGCTTTCCTCAGGGGGTTTAAGCCAGTCCCTCCTTGCACCGTGCAAAGCAAGGTGCAGTGAACCACTGCAGTCATGCTCCATGACAGGTACTCTTGCCTCCTTTTTAGAGAGACAAATACAACAAGAAAGCTGGATGGGAAAGTGCCTGGCTGCTTTGTCCCTTGTCTGGACAGCCTCTCACTTTCCCACAACAGGTAGGCACAAGCACAGACTGCTGCTGAATGCTCCAGACCTTGCCAAGATACTGAAACCCACTGGTTTCTGCAGTTGTCCCATTTTCTACTGATCCTGGCTCTTTGCCAGGGCTTAATTAAGCCACTGAAAATGCAGGATAGTTAACCCTCTCTGTACTGTACCCACCTATAATTATTTGCAAAGCACTTCAATATGCTTTCACTCTTCCCAAAGATAAAGATACAGATCAGACTGCACCAGCGTGCAGCAAGGGGTGTGGGTGGGTAGGTACGTGCAGGTATCCACAATCCAGTACCTGCTACCAGAACTTAATGTAAAGAAGGAGAAACTCAATAGGTAAGGCTAGGGTCTGGGAAGCCACTCCAAGACATATGTGGAGTTTGGTTTTATCTGTTAGGGTTTGAAGTAAAGTGCAGAATTCTACAGTTTAATCATGTCTAATCTCAGAGAAATAATTTTCCATTAAGAAATAGAAAACAAGTATTCGGATCACAATGTCTGCAGCGAATCCTTTTTACCATATGAACAAAACATTACAGAGCTTTTGAAATTCCCGGAGCCACTGCGTTCATTAAAAAAAGAAAGCACCCTTTTTTACGACTGAGGTGCTTTATCTTTTATAAAACGAAAAGATCAAACATAAAACCTTATTCGTAAGCAAAGCAATAGTGTCTCTGGGTCTCTTGCTAAGATCGCCGGCAGTGAGGATGAATGAAGGGAAGCAGTGACAATGGTCAAAACGGGTGAAAGGAAACTCTCTGTTGGGGCCAGCCTGCCCTGATTGCGATCTTGAGACCGAAGCCCATAACTCTGTTTAACTACCATATCCTGAATAAAAAGTTAATTCTGCTCTAATGAGAAGCAAGTGAAGTTGCATGATGAGACGAAGACTGAGTAACCTAATTGAGCCCCTACAATCTGATATCGGAGAAGATCTGTATTTGAAGATAATTTAAGAATATCTAAATTGGATTCAGGAGAAATGCAGGAAATGGATTCATCGGGCTAATTACTTTCTCTTTTTGACAGAAAGTATCCCACCACACAACAGATAATTAAGTAATCTCTCGTTCTATTTTCTTTAGCAACAGACATCTACAGATATTCAGCTTCCATCTTCCTAATAACAATGAGACAGTTTTAAAGGGAGCAAAGTGACAGGAGTCACTTTTCAGCCATCCAATGCCAAATCCACAGTCCCATTTTATCCCAATAGTTTTTCCCCATTCATTCTGTGCTTCGAGTACTTACTTGTATTTACAATTCCCATTACTTTATAGGAAAACAACACCAAAAGTTGACTGCTTTCCCTAATAACCATCATAGATACACAGGAATATTCCTATTTGGTGAAGACAGAAAATTTCACACCTATACAACACCACAATGCGGTCAAAACAAAAGAGTGGCTCAATTAATTGCTGGCCAAGAGCCATACTCTTTACAAATCAAGGCTTCTGCAAGATGGCATATGGTTTATTTCTTACAAATATGAAAAACCTTTTGAAGTAACTACACTTAGTATCTGTCAAAATAATTCTATATATGAAACAGTACTAAAAAACTTAAAAGATTTCATTAAAAGAATGTGAAAATAGTTTTTATTTCTAAGAGCTAAGACAATGACTGGCATGTGTTTTAGTAAACATTTTAAATTCACATAGTGTTCCATGTAGAATATGCCGACTTCTCTTAGCATTAATGGTAAATATTATTTTTAAAGTGAAAAGATTATTTCCTCATTATTGGCCCACATTTTCAAAGGTAGAATATATTTAGGATTTGTTTTTTTATTGTATTATTTATCCTGTTAAATTCAATCACAATGCCACCCCCCCCCCCCGCAATTGTGCTTCTATTGAGGATGGTTAAAAAAAAAAAGTTGTTTAATCTGAGTTTCTGGACAGTAAGGGTTTATATTATTCCTCATTATGTCTCCAGTACCTACGACACGGAAGGGAATGATGACTTGCCATCCTCTGAATAAGCAGCACATCATCTCAAAGAACCCGGTGCAGCCAGGCCTAGACACACTCGGAGTTGTGCACAGCAAGAAGGCATGGACTGAGCCTGGTCCACAGGACTCTGGCTCAAAGAGACGGCACAACCCAAGCGCTTGGGCATTTGGAGTGCCTTCTCCTCAAGGTCCCAATGGAAATTTAAGTATCCACTTAGGGAGACACTGCAGCAAAACATTTAGGAGACAGAAACTGTCAAAACATTAGAAAAACCTAGAAGTTACAAGATCTTAAAACTGTTTTCCTGTTTCTTTTATCAGTTCCACTCCTGATACACTTTCTAAAGCCACTAGTGTTGGTGTGAATCAGAAAAACTAAGATGGCAGATTTTTATTTTTAAATTGTAACCCAGTACCTACCACAGAGCTGACCACCTACTAGGCTTTTAATAAATATTGTTAAATAATGAATTACAGAAGTAAATGAAATATAGGTGTAGATGCTCTACTGGTATATGGATTTTCATGGTTGGTGGGAATACATTTCTAAATATTTTGTTTCTTCTATGAACATAAATGTATTTTGTCTCCAAAGGATACTGAGGATGTGATACACCAGGATTGATTTATTCTTAACTTTGGGTCCTTAGAATACCGAAAGAAACTAGAAAGGACGGCACTTATTAACATAATTGATAGCCATAAGGCCTCAATTCACTCCAATGCACTTGTCGTGACTGGGGTACATGGACTTCTTGCAAATACCATCCTACACCAGGGGGGTCAGGTCAATGAAATACAACGGGTAAAACCAGTGGGCAAGCGAGACGAAGTTATGAGAGGCAGACCTTTCAAAGTGACTTATTATGATGGGATCATATGGGATGGAAACGTAAAAGTTCTTTACCTTACACAGCTTAAAAACTAAAACTAAACCAAGATTACTCAACCTATAGTCATGGGAATGCACTGTGTCATCAAAGGAAAAATACATGTGAACAGCTGTGGCAGAGGCTATTTTCAAGTATCTACCTTGTGGCTCTTTGAGTCCTCCTAATCCATTATCTCTTTTCAGTTAAAAATCATTAATGTCCAGCATATAAGAACCTAGACAGAGACAAAAAAAAAAAAAAAACAAGTATTTTTTTTTTCCCTATGGGGGTGGTAACCAGATGTCAATAGCTGCAGCTGTGACTATATAATTACCTGTTTGCATTAACGGAGACCACAGTTTAGATTTAATAGGTCAGATGACAATGCAGCAAAATGCATTTAGCCTATGATTACCCCCTTTCAAACATTCTCTCACTCGCAACTTCGACCCTGGGAACATAGCAGGCACAGACTTAGGTCAATAAGAAACACTGGCCAGCACAATAGGCCTTGCCTCAAACAGCGCTGTTGACAGACACCAGCACAAAGGAAATGAATAGAGTTCCCCTCAGTTCTCACACAGAGCGAAGAATGACTCAGTGTGCTGCTGCTTTGGTGCTCTGTTTGTACAGTGTATACAGCTTTTGTCCTCAGCCACTGTTCACAGCTCAGTGGGGGCTAAAGAGCCGAGGAAGTGAAGGCGGAAGAATGCTCCACACTCTTCCCTGTGGCCAGCAGTTGTATCTATCTGCACAGAACAGGTCAAGAGAGAATTGGAAAGTCACTCACTAAAACTCCTCCTATCCCAGCTTACACAAGGAAAGTGATTTTTTGAGCTAAAGCACAATGAAGGCATTATGTAGAGTGCCTAGCAAAGAACAGAAAAGTCACCATTTGATATCAATATGGTTATTGATTGAATTATTGGTCTTTTGGCATTTTGTTTTCTGTTAGATGTCTCATATTTCTTTTTCAAAACCTTACGTTAGGTGCAAAGAGAAACTGGGACTGGCTCAATAAGTAGGGAACTAAAGTAAGATAGGCCAAGACTCAATAGAGACTACTGGAATTGGGCCAGAATGCTGGTGAGGAGGCAAGATCCAGGTAGGGGGCGTGAGGCATTAGCAAGGCTGGCAGTGGCATCTCTTTGCTTGTAATATTAACAGCATACAGTCCCAAGTAAATACACATCTCTCTTTATGCCTACTTTCCAAGGTAGAAAGAGTGTAACAATAAAGAACCCAACTCAGGGATAAAACAAGAGTTCAAAGACAATTCAGTGGAGACTTTGACTAGACAGTACCATAAGGCTTAAGACTGGTTTCTTTGATACTGGTCAAGAAACCTAAAGTAAAGGACAAGTGCCAGAGATGAATGAAATGTCATTGCCCTGAGAAAAAACCATCTTGGTAGAAATGCATCTGTATTTATGTACATATTTTGTTTTTTTGTTTTTGTTTTTGGCCTTTCAAGGGCCGCACCCATGGCATATGGAGGTTCCAAGGCTAGGGGTTGAATCAGAGCTACAGCTGCTGGCCTACACCACAGCCATGGCAATGCCAGATTGGAGCCACGTCTGTAACCTACACCACAGCTCACAGCAATGCTGTATCCTTAACCCACTGAGCGAGGCCAGGGATTGAACCCATACCCTAATGGATACTAGTCGGATTTGTAACCTGCTGAGTCACAACGGGAACTCTGATGTACATACTCTGTAATTAGACTGTGTTCAAATTCTAGTTCTGCCAATTACTAGCTGTGTGACTATGTATGGCCCTCCATATCTTAATTTCTGCATCTATAAAATGACATTTCCCTTCATTTTTTATTCAAAAAAATACTGAGATAATAATAGTACCTATTTCATTGGTGGCTATCAAGAAAAAACGTGTACCTAGAAAAAGACCTGGTACCACGTAAGTACTCAATAAAGATTAAGTGCTAGCCCCTATTGTTATAACCACTACTACAATTTTCTAACTAGTACAAACATCATAAACCATCACCACTCCTACAGAGAGGGAACTGCTTTTTCAAGACTCTACAGAAGATTCTTACCAGATGACAGAGATCACTGATCCCTGAGCCCGGAAGGAAGTCTCATATACCTGGAGGCTGTTTTTAATGATCTCTAGTAAATAAATTCAAACTTCATGGATGTAATGTATGTGATAAGAGTATATATGACACATAAGCCTATTAATATTAAAACTTTAAAAAATGTATATGATTTGAACTTTTCCCAAATCTATGCCAATGTACAGCTTAATAATTATTTCTAAGGGGTAAAACAATAGCAAATTTAATTAAGTAATTGTTATTCTAGGGTCCAGATACTCTTCTAAGTGATTTATCTAAGGTAGTATTATTTTTACAGCAAAGAAATTAAAGGACAGAACATTAAGTAACTTGCTTAAGATTACACTGTTAAATAAGTAAACCCAGGCAATATGACTTCCCATCTTGTACCCATAAACACTGTACTATAATATTTAATTAACATTCCTATGAAAGCATGGATAACAACTTGTGGGGTTTTTTTTTTTTTTTTTTTTTTTTTTGCTTTTTAGGATAGAGATTCCCAGGCTAGGGATCTATTCGGAGCTACAGCTACTGGCCTATGCCATAGCCCCAGCAAGGTGGGATCCGAGCTACATCTGCAACCTACACCACAGCTCACGGCAAGGCAGGATCCTTAACCCACTGAGTGAGGCCAGGGACCAGACCCGCAACCTCATTGTTACTAGTCAGATACATTTCCCCTGAGCCACAACGGGTACTCCACAACTTGTTAATAAGCGTACTATTCTTATTCTTACACTTAGCAAAGGAAAGAAGTCATTTCCATAGAAGATTGGGCATAGAATCAAACCATACACCCACAGTAGCCTCATAAATGTTAATACACTGTGAATTAAAATACATTCAAGGTACATCCTTTTAGAAGAACAGGCAGTTGCTGACCGCATCTAGTCTAGAAGTCAAAAAGTAAAATGTCTTGTTTAATAGCTTTTATCACCACACAACCATAATTAGTTTCATGTTTACAAATTTAATCTTACATGTTAATTATATCTGCAATGATTCTGAGAATGCAGAGAAGTTAATGAAAAATAACTGTCTTGATAGATGCTTTAAGCATATAAATGATTACAAAAAGAAAAAAATGCCCCCCATTTCAATAATTTTCAGAATGCCTACTCACATTTAAATCTCCCATGGTACTGGTCAACGGAACAGCAATACCAAGCAAGAACCATGTCAGAAGTTTAAGAAAAATTTTGTACTTATTTACAAGTGCATTCCATTTGGCCCTGATTTAATTTATTCTTCAGAATCTAAACTTACATAAACATAGAGAAATATTCACGAATGACCTTGATTACAATTAAATTAAAAATAAAGGTAACAGACTTCCATACCCAGTTGTATGTTACAATGAGTAAACGGACCAAGGAGCCTGATAGAAAGCAATAAACACGGTGGTTAAAATACCGAAAAACATTTTCTTTAATTGTATCATTTAGTCAGTAATTTAGAACTGATTATAGAAAGGCAGAAAAAGGAAAAGAGAGCTGGAACTCAAAGAATAAACAAAGCATTGAAGTTGCAAAGTTTGGGCTTCTTCTAACATTTCTATAGACACAACTCATCACTATATAATGGGGAAAAAAGGAGAAAATTACCTAGAAGGTAGGAAAATTCTAAATTTGTTTGAAAGAGGTAAAAATGGCCTCAAGTCATATGCAGTAAAAGTTAAAAAGATTACTAGCAGAAAAAACAAGCCATCAAAATTGTTTTTAAAGTGGCATCTTTATAAAAATTGACCAAAGAGTGGGCTAAAAAGGAAGTTTTAACAAATTTCAAAACTTTGGTATCCTTTCCTCTGGTCACAATATAATTATGCTATAAAATAATAATAAAAACTTCTCACTTGTTTGCAAATTTAAAATACATTTCTAGGAGTTCCCTTCGTGGCTCAGTGGTTGGCGAATCCGACTAGGAACCACGAGGTTGTGGGTTCAATCCCTGGCCTTGCTCAGTGGGTTAAGGATCCGGCGTGGCCGTGAGCTGTGGTATAGGTTGCAGACGCGGCTCGGATCCAGCATCGCTGTGGCTGTGGCCAAGACCAGCAGCTACAGCTCTGATGAGACCCCTAGCCCGGGAACCTCCATATGCCGCGGGTGCGGCCCTAGATAAGGCAAAAAGACAAAAAACAAACAAACAAGCAGAAAAACATTTCTATACAACTAATGAGTCAAAGAAGAAATAATGGAACTTAGAAAATAATGTGAAAATGTATTAACTAGCCAAGTTGTTCAAATGTACTATATAACAACATAATATATGCTAACAAAGTACTTTTAATTCTTGTAAACTAATTTATTTAACAGCTTGCAGCTTGTTTAGCTTTAGTTCTTTTATAATTTATAAGAATAACTGATTAGCACAGTATGATCATGCATGCTATGTATAAAAAAAGTGATTGATTTTTTTTCATTATTATAAATTATGTTCTATCTTACTTTACATTTACTAGGAATCTTCCTTGACTAGGCTATTTCAAGGTATAATTTGTTTGAGTTAGTTTGGCATCTTAAAATTTTCTCTCTTGAAGGTATGTATTTATACCTTTATATTCTTTGACTTCAATGTACATATTCTTTTCAAAAAAACTTCTAGGGAGTTCCCTTTGTGGCTCAGCAGTAATGAACCCAACTAGTATCCATGAAGATGAGGGTTCGATCCCTGGCCTCACTCAGTGGGTTAAGGATCCAGTGTTGCCATGAGCTGTGGTGTCGGTCACAGACACGGCTCTGATCTGGCATTGGTAAGACTGTGGTGTAGGCCGACAGCTGTAGCTCTGAGACCCCTAGCCTGCGCCCTTAACAACAACAAAAAAAAGGCAAAACAAACAAAAACTTCTAAGTAATTGCACACATGCATTTCAAGCAATCTTGGTTCCTGAATGTTACAGAAAGAATGTTTATGTCCCACCAAAATCAAGTTGAACCCTAACACCTAAGGTGTCTGCAGATGTGGCCTTCGGGAGGTAACTGTGACCCAGGGCTAGAGCCCTCATGAATGGGATCAGTGACCTCTTAAAAGAGGCCCCAAAAAGCCCCCCTGCACCTTGCCATATGAGAATAGAACATGAAGACAGTGGCTATGAACCAGGAAGCAGATCCCCACCACACACCAAATCTGGAAGTACCCAGACTGTGGGACCTCCCAGCCTCCATGACTGCGAGAAATAAACATCTGCTGTTTAACCCAGTATACGATATTTTTGTTACAGCAGCTTGAAAACAGTCTGAGACACTCAGCTACATTTCCTTTATATTTAAAAACTGGCTAAAAAACTTGGCAAAAATCAAAGAATCACTCGAAAAAAGTTGGGGGGGGAAACAGTAAAATTAGAACCCTGAATTAAATGTTTAGAGATTGACTGGAAATGTACCTAGATTCAAAAATTTGTGTTGGAAACCAGGCTACTGTGTTTCCCACTCTAAATAGCTAATTCTGGTAATGTTCAATCCAAATGCCTAAGCTGAACTGAAAATATGACCTGACCTGTATTTTGAATCACTGAATCCAAGGATGCTTTCTGAAAGTCAACTTTTTCAAAATCGGTAGCTCAGTGTGCTTGACAGCATATCCTGGTAGCATATCTTTTGACAACAGCCAAAAAAGAAAATGAGAACAAGAAGGATTTAGTGTGTAGATATTGACTCTTGACTCCCCAAGATAAAAATTAACCTAAACTAGCTTAAGTAGAGAGAAAAAGGGAAAAATAAAGAATCCATTATAAGGAGACATGGGTGCCTAATGAAACTCTAGAGCAGACTACAGGAAGGTCTGGGTCCAGAAACTTTGAAGCCACGAGAGACTCGAGCAGTGAACTTTCTGGAATCTCACCCCTCTTCACTCCATGTGTCTGCATAATTCTGTTCTCTTCTTTTCAACTAGCTTTCTCTGTTCCCTAACATGGCATTCTACAAGGCTGCTCAAAGCCCTTAAATTTACAAATTAATGCCCCAGACACATGAAGAGACCAATTATCTTTCTCTTCTTCATAATTCCAAAATCTAGGGGCTAGAACTTGGTTTGGTTCCAGCTTGGTTCTGGCGACTACTCTGGTCTAATCAGATGGAAGGGCCACATGGCTTTAACCTAGCTACCCATGGGCCACTGCTTGGGTGGTCAGGGTGGCTGAAGGTGCTGTTGTGTGCTGGAAACTGCAAAAAGCACTTGCATAAGCAAGAAACGCTGTGCATGACCAACACCCTTTTTTTTTTTTTGTCTTTTTGCCTTTTATGTAGAGCCGCACCCACGGCATATGGAGGTTCCCAGGCTAGGGGTCTAACAGGAGCTGTAGCTGCCGGCCTTCGCCACAGCCACAGCAACGTGGGATCCGAGCCACGTCTGCAACCTACACCACAGCTCATGGCAACGCAGGATCCTTAACCCACTGAGCAAGGCCAGGGATCGAACCCGCAACCTCATGGTTCTGAATCGGATTTGTTAACCACTGAGCCACGAAGGGAACTCCGACCAACGCCCTTTTTGATGGAATATCCTATCATCGCGTGCCTGGTCAGCCGGAGTCAGATTGGATACCCAAAGCTGAAGGCACTGCCTGAGGCTGGGGGGAGGGTTATGGGATACTGACCGGGCTCAGGCAAAGGTGAAGGGTAGATTTCCTCAAGCAGCAAAAGAATGTAAAGCAGAGAGAAGTGTGGCCAGTGCTGCCAGTACTGTTTGAACACAACCCTCCAGGTTCTCTCCATTTGGCTGAGTCAGAGAGACTTCTGACCCAACAGCTAAAATCCTTCTCCCTGGAGCCTTCACAAAGTATCTTGAGTTTTTGTCTCCTATACTAGACATTGCCTGGCCTCAGTTCATATAATTTGATGCATACTATTTATATTATCTTGACTGCACAGATATTTAAATAAGGACAAGTCAGTGTAGCAAAATGATCTTGCTCATTTCTCAGCTAAAGAATAACCATCAACTCATTTGCTCAGCCTGTTAATCCTCACATAATCCTCCGTCTCTTCCCTGTCTCCTTCCTGTTTATTGACCTATTGATTCGTAGTCTGAAATATCTTTTTAAGCATCCCCCTCAATTTCATCAATAATGCCAGTTTTAATTCAAGATTTTATCATGTTTAATGACTTTTTAGGATAGCTAAATTGCCTGCCCCCAAAGGTCCAATATATTTTGTACTAGCTTCAACTTCCCTTTTTTTTTTTAGGGCCGCACCCGCGGCACATGGAGGTTCCCAGGCTAGGGGTCGAATCGGAACTGTTGCTGCCAGCCTACGCCGGAGCCATGGCAATGCCAGAGCCGAGCCGTGTCTGCAACCTACACCATAGCTCACAGCAATGCGGGATCATCAACCCACTGAGCAATGCCAGGAATCGAACCCGCAACCTCATGGTTCCTAGTCGGACTCGTTAACCACTGCGCGCCACACGGGAACTCCAATAATTTCCATTTTTAAAGCAAAATTGTGCCCTTGTCACATCCTTGCTTATAAATCTTGAACAGTTCTTCACAATAGCCAAGGTCCCAAGCACACTTGTACATCAGAACCACTTAGATTCCTACCTGCCATCCTCAACTTTCTTAATCAAAATCTCCTAGAACAGGGCTTAGGGATTTGCCTTGTAAATTATCTCCCCACTTGATTCTAAAGCAACCAGCCTACAATCAGTCTCTGGATTGGTACTATGGAACTCCTCTATAACATAAAGTCCAGACTCCCTGACGGGAATACAAATCAGTTCACGATCTGAGTTCAACCTCTTTCTAGTCTCATCCCTTCCAACTTCCCTTCCCAAACTTCATCACAAGGCAGGACCCTTTCAAACTACTGGGCATCCATACATTCTACCTTCTTCTCTTCTCTACTTAAGAAATTTCTACTTACTCTTTAGGAATCAATTTAAATATAACCTCTTCTGTGAAGCCTTCCTTGACTGCCTCTTGATTACAAACTTTAAGAGGCAGTCTAGAGGTGGTTAGGAGGGCTTTGCAACCATGGACAACTTACTGAACCTCCCTGTGCTCTCAACTGCTGACACTGGAAAGCAGGAATAGAAATATTGTGCGCCGATTATAATTGTTGTAAGGGTTAATGATTTTATGCATGAAAAGCATACGCCTGGGTCATAGCAATTGGTCATTAAACATCAACTTCCTGTTTAGAAGTTACTCCTATCACTTAAGACTATGAACCAGCTTTTTATATTAAATAAATCAATTTAAGAATTTCCTTTCTTAGTTGTGGTACAAAACCAAAAAAAAAAGATAATTTATATATAAATTTCAATGTATCTTCATTTACCTCTCAAAAGGTGACTGAAGATAATGTACTAAACCTATTTTAAAAAGAAGTATTTATAAGAGGATTGTTTTCCGACAATTCAGTAGGGAGGTAGAAAAAACTTAGAAATCTTAGATATCTACTTGAATTTCACAGAAAACAAATATTGAGCCTAGCTTTGGACTTTTTTTTTTTTTTGGTCTTTTGAGGGCCACAACGTGGCATTTGGAACTTCCCAGGCTTGGGGTCAAAGTGGAGCTACAACTGCTGGCCTACATCACAGCCACAGCAAAGCGGGATCTCAGCCACATCTGTGACCTGTACCATAGCTCACGGTAATGCCGGATCCCTAACCCATTGAGTGAGGCCAGGTATCGAACCCAGGTCCTCATGGATACTAGTCAGATTTGTTACTGCTGAGCCACAATAGGAACTCCTGGGCCAATGTTTTTTAACTGGATAGGAAAAAAACTTAAAAAATATGGACTGAATAAAATTCATTGAGAAATTAAAACCAATAATAAAATAAAACAAGATGGACTGATATCTCACAGAACAAGTTTTCCATTATTTATAAAACCAAAATTTTAGTCAAAAGTATATTTCGAGAAATCCTGTAGTTTTTCAAAATAACCACAAATAATACAAAAACTTTTCATTGATCCTACCTTTTCTCTAATTACTAAAACCATGTCTGAAATGGAAAAGAAAGAGAGTGATAGAAAAATCTGGTTATCTGCAACAAAAGAAAAACATATTATGGTTATGCAAGGTAAGAAGTAAATGGGAAAACTAAACTTGTGCTCGAATGCATCCTCTGTAATATTACTAGATGCAGTCTCATTTTTTCTTATTTTCGTCTGCATTAGCAGCTATTAAGGAAGGGTAGGAAACAAGTACAGTGAAATCTGGAAACAGGCATCAGCTCTCCTTCCATGGAACACATACCTCCTTGCATCTCTCACTCATTCACTAAATATTTACTGAGCACCTACTATTATACATGTTTGGACACAGCAGTAAACAAAAGAGCCAGGCACATGTGGTGCCATTCCTCTGGTGCCTATCACAGGAACAGTGTCTATATTTCAACAAATCCAGCACACCTTATATATCGCCATAAGGAACAGATGGCTCCACCTCCAAATTATCACCATTAGTGACTCCAGAAGATAAAAACTACCTTGCTCCTAGACTTCCAGAACATGGGTTTTTAAACCTAAAGGTTTCTAAACCTAAAGGTTAATGAACGTGTTGGGGGAACCTGTGAACCTTGTACTATCACATGCAAAATGTGTGTGTGTACTTATATATGCGTTAAGGTTTCCTAGACACACAATGTGTTCTTACTATATTCTCAAGCGGGCCTATGACCCCCAAAAGTATAAACCATCACTGTTCTAGGCTTAGGAAAATTCCTACAATTTGGTACTAATGAAAAGACTGCTGCCATATACCAACACGAACAGCAGTTGGCAACTTCTCATTTGACATTTTATAGCTCAACATTCAGCAACTTTTATTGACAAGTTATGTTTTGCTCATCTAAATTCGGTCCTCTCATGTTCTGAGTACCAGTAATGTAGTCAGTCAGTCCCTTAGACAAAGACTTCTTCCCAAAAAACTGTTTATAGAATTTGGGCTCCAGGAACTCTTGCAATATAATTCTTGTGTGTAACTGAACCACAAAAAAAATAACTCCTTAATTTGTGGCCAGAATAACCAAGGCAGAACAACCTACAGTGGGTGGCATGAAACTTTCACAATTATAAAGTAACCAAGCAAATAATATACTATGTCTATAACAGATAAAATGTTATAAATCCAAAACATACATTGCTATAAATAACATCTGTGGTTATTTGCTGAGATTCTCTAACATTGCAGGGTCAAGGGCTTCTGTTGGCTTGTTTTATAAAAGAGTAACTAACGCTATTTGACAGCAGACTCTGTGGCACCACATGCATTGTTTGGGCTAAAAAATGAGGTGAACTACACTGTATAGTAACTTTGGGAAAATGCTGCCTTTAATATAAACAAACAATGGCCTTTCCTCTAGAAGCTATGATAAGGGAGAGGAGGGTAGCACGACTAGTCCTACTATATCAGCATGCCTGCAATTTGGGAAACCAAGAATAAGAGTAGTCAGTGTGTCTAAATGCATATTTGTTGACAGCTATAATCAGATCATTTCCCCCAAAATTAAAATCATAGATTTTAGAGTCGGTAAGGCTCTAAAAAAAAATCAACAAGACACTGGGCCTGAGGACTAAAGATGATACGTGACTTGCTCAAATTCACCAACAGAACAGAAAGAAACAGTGTTCTGACTCCCTTGTGTTTCCATTCTTACACAGAAAAGTTCTTTTTTTTGAAAAATTAAAATTTTCTTTTTTCTTTTGCAGGGGGTGGGGGGAGACTATTGCTCTGTGTTTGCATTTGCTCGGGATTCCAAATAACTTGATTTGGGGAGAAAAGAGGAGCCTCGCCTAGCTTTTTGGCAGTTGACACAATGCTTCTGAATCTTTTATTTGGCAGAGTTGGTCAAGTGATTAATATACTACTTTCCTAAATAAAATAATCATGGACCATTTGAAAATCTTAAGTTTGAATCCTTTTAAAAACTGCCCTGTAGAGCAAATTAAAAGAGAACAGGAGGTTAGAAATGCAAATTCCAATGTGTAGCCCCAGAACCACACCTTGAAAATAAGCAGAGCAACAGAATGTTCTGTTGGCCAGGTGCCCGCTGAAATGTATAAAGAATTCCAGAAGACAGTGAAGATGGGCAGTTCTCTTCAGACAGTATGGGGTCCCAGAGACCCTTTCAGAGTACTTATGAGGTGCAAGCCTGTAATGCCACTACAGTATTACCTGGCCTTCTTCACGATTCTCAGGTAAACAGTGGATTTTCTAACTATATCACTGAATGAATAGGAAGCAGAAGCCAGTGAAAACCTGAATTATTTTTTATTATCAGAGATCTATATCAGTTTCTAATGGACTCATGAATTATAATGGAGATAACTATATTAAAAGAGTTAAAATTCACATACCATACAATACACCCATTCAAAGGAAGTATTTCAATGGCTTTAAATATACTCATTAAAAACAGTTGTACATCCATTATGACAACCGATTCTTAAATATTATCATCACTCCAAAAAGAAACTCTCTGCCCCTTAGCCAGCAACCCCTTAAGCCTCTTGCCTCATCCTCCTATCCCAAGGCAACCACCAATCTACTTTCTACCTCTAAATATTTGCCTATTCTGGACATTTCATGTACATGGAATCATATAGTATTTGTGACTGGTTTCCTTCACTGAGCACATTTTCGAGGCTTGGTAGATACTCAGCCAAGCAGTATCTTTATTACTTTTTATGGCTGAAATATTCATAGATACACACAAACACAGACAAATACCACATTTTCTTTATTAATTCATCAGTTGGTAGGCATCTGGATTCTTTTCACCTTTGGCTATTACAAATAATAATTAGTGAATATTTGTTTACAAGTTTCTGAGTAGATATATGTTTTCATTTCTTTCAGTTATTTACCTGAGAATGGAACTGCTGGGTCATGTGGAAACTCTGTTTACGTATTTAAGGAACTACCAAACTATTTTCTAAAGTGGCTACACCATTTTACATTTCCATCCATCAGAAAGCTCTTGCTTTTAAAAATCGTAACAAATGAACAGATAATACAATCTTATTTTCTACTACTAAGTAACTGAAGAAAAAACCCAAGTATTGACAAATACAAAGTACTGCCAAATGTACTTTTTTAAATGTGCTTTTTAAATACTATTAGCACGTAAAATTCAGATGCAGAGTTAATGACACAGAAGGATAGCTTTAAACTGCTATTTTAAAAAGAACCAGTTACCATGTAGTAATATTTCCTGTATTACTTCAACCAAATGAAAATAGTATGCACGGGCTACAGCTATAATGTCAAATAATCTAAAATAGGGGGAAATCTTAAACATGAATGAGAAGGAACAAATTAAATTTTCTCAAAAACTAAATTAGAATTTATCCAATCGGCTGATGGCTCATACTCTCAGTCATTAGAAGGAAAAAAGATCTCTTTAAGATGGAAAAATGATGGTTATTCAACAGGGCAAAGTATGCTGATTTTGAAAAGAAAATGAAAGCTAGCTTCTGCAACCATGTGGTAAAGACAATAAAGAGTTATTGTCCAATGGTTTGTGGTAAACAATCTGGGAACAATAACTTTATAAACTATGCAGTAAACTCTGTATTGTGGACAGCAAGAGGCTTTGCTTCTATATCCTGAGTGTGTTTCCTATAGAGGAAGGCAAGGCAAGTTAGTGCCTATGACTACTCAGTGTGAAGCAGAGATTAAAGGAAAATCGGGCTAAGCACCCCACTAACTCCCACTGTTGCTTCCACCAAGGAGAGAGTCCCCAACACTGGGAACAGCATCAGGCAAACAAGTGGCCCAGGGACAAGTGTGATTAGGAGCAGAAGAGAGGGTGAAGATCTTCAGAATATATACATAGGCGTGTACAGAAATCTGAACTTGTAACACATTCCAGCATCAGTCACTTTGTCTTTTCTTGTCAGTGGTGGTTGCAATCCTTCATAACTGCCTATAAACTCACCATTACAATCTCTGGACAATGACGGCTGACAAAGTAAGACACACAGCTTACATCATAAACCACCACTATCATAAGATCTCTGGAGTTCCCGTTGCGGTGCAGAAAAAACGAATCCGACTAGGAACCATAAGGTTGCAGGTTTGATCCCTGGCCTTGCTCAGTGGGTTAAGGATCTAGCGTTGCCATGAGCTGGGGTGTAGGTTGCAGACGCGGCTCGGATCCCGCGTTGCTGTTGCTGTGGCTGTGCTGTAGGCTGGTAGCTGTAGCTCCAACTGGACCCCTAGCCTGAGAAACTCCATATGCCTTGGGTGAGACCCTAAAAAGCAAAATAAATAAATAAATAAAAATTAAAAATCATTGCAATTCTCACTTAAAAATAAGAAAATGAAAAAAAAAAGATCTCTTTCTACATGCACATAAACACACAGCTGAAATAAATTTCCTTAAAGCAGTAATCAGTCTTACTATATGCAGGACATTCTAATATCTCCAATTCTATTTCAGTAAAGAAAAAATGCTGAGAATGACCCGACAGATTGTGGTTTACAGTCTATCAAGGACCTAGCACAAAAAAAAACAAGTTAATAACATAAACACTCAAGACCAACTTTGCATACGGGCAGGGATGACAACCATATCACAGGTATCACCTGGACAACAGTGATTTCAAGGAAGTAAAACAGGTTCAAATTTAAATAAATGTATCTTAGGAACAATAAAATAAGGTAGTATGAACTCAATGCATATTGGCAGTTATTACTATTGGTTGGGGTGAGCAGAAGTCCTGACCTATATTAAATTTTAAATAGTTTAAAATAAATTAAGATTGAAATAGAAAACTAAAATACTAGAAGGAAACATATGCCAATATTTCCATGGGGACAACGGTTTTTCTAAGTATGACAACCAAACTAGAAACTATAAAGTAAAAAAAATATATATGTAAATTCAATTACATAAAACAGAAATATATTGTATAGCAAATATAACATAACAAAACAGGTAGTAAATAGTTTTAACAGTGTGACAAAGGGTATAAATTAAGAAGAAAGTGATAAATCCAAAAGACTAATGAGTAACTGGAACAGGCCAATCCAACTGCAATACAACATTCATTTCAAAATTAAATAAATGGCAAGATGTTCACCATTGCTAGTCATCAAAAACACAAAATAAAACAATGACAGTATTTTTGTCTGTTAGACTGGCAAACATGAAAAATAAAAGTAAAATTAAACTGATATGGTTACTAGTGTTAGGGACAAATAGTTCCTTGTGGGAGTGGGAAATAAGTATAAACTTTCAAGGAATGTATATCCTTTCTGGTCTTCCCACTCCAAAGAATTTTTATCAAGGAAATGATCAGATAATCATACCAAGACTTATGCACAGAATTGTCTCAGAAGTGTTGTTTATAAAAATAGTGAAAACTGGAAATGTTAATATACATCAAGATGGGACTAGTTAAATAAATTATAATAACAGAATACTATACCTTAACGATTTTATGACATATTTAGACAGCTATTTGGAAGGAAAATGTGGTTATAAAATAGTATTCAAAAATATGATTTTTTTATTAAGAATTTTTTTTACCCTATGTTTTCAAGAATCTTTTTTTCCATTAATTTATTTGAGTTTGCATTTTGCAATAAGCCTGATTACTTTTGTAACAAAATGATGTTTTTTAAATAAAAAGATGAACAACCTTAATTATATCGAGCTCATGTACCTAGATCAGGAAGAAACTATAATCTCCCAAAAAGATAAATAAGCTAAGCAATGAAACTGACAACTTACAAAAAAGGAAATACTATTAATAAATAATATGATGGAATGTTCAATCTATTTGCATAAGCATGGAAAAGATCAATAATTTTTTATTCCAGTTATTCCACTTAATCTTTCCTCATGAAATGGTCCTAGAAATCTTACCCCTCAAAGATGTTTAGAGATATCACTTATAAGAGTTAAAACAGTAGAAACAACCTAAATGTCTAATACATAAGACTGATTTTAAAAACTATTCTATTCAGTGATATATAAAGCATCCTTCATAATGAAAAAGGCTGTAACACTAAATGAGAAAAAATAAAACTGATAAACTTGTGATTCAAAATTATTTAGGGAATACGATTAAAACAATATACAAATGAAACAAAAATCTGTGTCTAGATGAAAAGCCTGAAAGGAAATTCACAAAAGTAACTGGGAGGATCTACGTAGGGTTTGCTGTTGTTATTGTTGTTGTCTGTTTTGTTTTTAGAGTTTTTGGAGTTTTTAAGATTGAGATATAGACATATGATGTTACATTAGTTTCAGGTATACAAAATAATGATTTGATATTTGTATATACTGCTAAATGATTGCCACAAGAATTCTTATAGGTAACATCCATCGCCATACATAGTTACAAAACTGGACCTATGAAGTTTTAGGATTTTCCTCCTTAGCAAATTTCCCATAGATTTTTTATGAGGCTGAATTAATTTTATAATATGAAACAAAAAGAAAAAATTAATAACAGAAATACCAACATAAATATAATTTTAGTAATTTGGTTTGCTCACTGAGGAATATTAGCTTTAACACTGCAGTGATCAATATACAGATTAAATAAATGAATTAAAGTTTTAATCTAAAATGAAAAAAAGCAACAGAATTAATTGGGCTAGGTTTGGTCGGTAGCATATTTTTGATAATAAACAAAAGAGTACATAGAAAAATGAGAAAGAACACAGTTTTTGAAAATATTTACAATGATAGATGTATAAATACTTCTGTTTTCTGCTTTCCACTTTTTTATAATAAAAATGCAACTCGAAATATTTTGCTAGGTTAATTATCCAAATCAAAAATATGAACCAGAAAATAGAGAAATGTACACAGAAATGTATACAGACTACAAAACAACATTATTCGTTAAAAAAAAATACTTTGCAATTCAGACTTAGAAAGGTCAACATGAAAACAGTCCATTTACTTTTAGTCAAAGTTTACCATTGACAGTGTGGCTGAATTTATAATACATGAGATAAATATTATTTGATAACACTCTGGTAAAATGATTTGGTAAAACAAATCAAAAATATGGCTTACTATGGAAAGCAATATAAAGGTTCCTCAAAAAAATAATAACAGAATTAACATAGGATCCAGCAATCCTGCCCCTGGGCATATATATGCAGACAAAAATATAATTCAAAAAGATAAATGCAGCCCTATGTTCATAGCAGCACTATTCACCATAGCCAAGACATGGAAACAACCTAAATGTCCATCAACAGATGAATGGATTAAGAAGATGTGGTACATATATACAATAGGATACTACCCAGCCATAAAAAAGAACAAAATAATGCCACTTGCAGCAACATGGATGGAACTAGAGATTATTACACTAAGAGAAGTAAGTTAAAAAGAGAAAGACAAATATCATATGATATCACTTATATGTGGAATCTAAAATATGACACAAATGAACCAATCTACAAAACAGAAACAGACCCATGGACACAGAAAACAGACTTGTGGTTGCCAAGAGGAAGGGGAGTGAGAGTGGGAGAGGGATGGACTGGAAGGCTGGGGTTAACAGATGTTAACTATTATATACAGAATGGGTGAACAACAAGGTCCTACTGCATAGCACAGGGAACTATATTCAATATGATAAATCCTAATGGAAAAGAACATTGAAAAGGATATATTTATATATATATATATATCCTTCTATATATATATATATTGAATATATATATATCCTTCAATATATATATATTGAATATATTCAATATATATATCGAATGTATATATATCCTTTTCAATATATATATTGAAATATATATATATTGAATATATATATTGAATACATATATATATCCTTTTCAATATGTATATATATATAGAAAAGGATATATATATATATTGAAAAGGATATATATATATATATATATATATATATGAATCACCTTGCAATACAGGGGAAATTAACATAACACTATAAATCAAGTATACTTCAAATTTTAAAAAAAAATGGGACATTAAAAAAAATGGTATGGCCTAAGATAAACTACGGCTTATACTTAATAATGTTTCGTGATTATTTTACACAAGATTATTGCAACAAAAAGTTCAAATGTAAAAAGTGACTGATACCTAGAGTATGTTTTATTTCATGAATGTGTCATTTAACTATTTTCAAAGAAATGGAGGAGTTCCCGTGGTGGCTCAGCGGCTAATGAACCTGACTAGTATCCATGAAGACACAGATTTGATTGCCAAGTATCCGGCGTTGCGGTGAGCTGTGGTGTAGGTCCAGACGCGGCTCATATTGGCACTGCTGTAGCTGTGGCCAGCCAGTTTGGATTCAACCCCTAGCCTGGGAACCTCCATATGCCGAGGGTGCGGCCCTAAAAAGACCAAAAAAAAAAAAAAAAAGAGAGAGAGAGAGAAAAGAAAAGGAACAATCTGTCCCAAGTGAACACACTGCTGAGAACTCTATCCTCCCAATGCATCGTGCAACAGGTTGGGCTCCAATCCAGACTCCACTGTGTACTAGTTCACTGATTGCCTAAGTTTCCTAACTTCTCTAGGCTTAGTCTCCTTGCCTATAAGGTGTGGATAATTATTCCTAGCTCAAAATGTTACTGTATCTTATCTGTATCTTATCCTTTTTTCTTTCTCTACAAAATTCAATGTAACATCTCAAATATTAAAAAGATAAAATAAAAGAGTAAACTATAGCTACATATTTGAGGGCTGAACAGAGAATTTGGATTATGACCTTCATTTCACCCACTCTTCATGCCACCCCCCTCTCTGAAAAAACAAAACAAAAAAATATATATAAATATGCAGTTTCCAAGAACTGTGGCATAATTTTATTCCAGAAAATGAAATCAGTGGATAACCACCCCTTAGGAAATGAGCATAGAACAAACTCATTTACCATGAGTTAAAACATAATAATTAGAATGGAAAGAGGCAAAACCTCATTATCTTAAGTATGTATCATAGGGTTTTTTTTTTTACTATAAAAAGTTGAAAAATGTTACCAAAAATCCCCTGAAATAAAGATATCTTGATAATCATTTCTAATAAAAAAATCATTCAGTCACTAATTTTCATTTTATATTTTTATTGGAAGATAGGGAGGGACATATTATCTACACCTCAAAATTCAGCCAGCCTAATTTTGTGGGAAGCAGCAGTCCACAATGAAAAGATTAAATGCTCTCTTTCAGAGCCTTCTCTGCAGTTTTGGAGGGCCCATCTTATACAGGTCTGACCAAGGAAAGGTGAGCTGAAATTTCAAAGATGCGGCGTATATACCCAGTGGAATACTACTTGGCCATAAAAAAGAACAAAATGATGTCATCTGAAGCAACATGGATGGAACTAAACTAGAGATTCTCATACTAAGTGAAGTAACTCCAGAAAAGAAAGACAGTGGGTTAAAGATCCAGTGTTGCTGTGAGCTGTGGTGTAGATCACAGACACAGCTGGGATCTGGTGTTGCTACAGCTGTGGCATAGGCCAGTGGCTGTAGCTCCAATTCAACCCTTAGCCTGGGAACTTCCATATGCCGTGGGTGCGTGTGGCCTTAAAAGGACAAAAATAAAAACAAAAAAACAAAAAGTACAAAATAAAGCAAATTCAGGAATTCCTATTTCAGAGCCAATGAGCTCACACCACTTCGATGATGATTAGAAAAGTGACTCAATATAGTAAAAGCTAAACTCATAATTATTGGCTATAAAGCTAAAGCTAATGATTGTTGGCTATAATGATTATAATGTTTATTAACTATGAAGACAAAAATAAGTGCTTCTAAATTTTCATTCTGGATGATAAATTTTTATTTAATTCAACATTAATTTTATCTTTCTTCTTAAAATTAGGACAATCTCATTTCTTTTCTGAAACAGGAACACCCAATACTCTTCACTGAAAGCAACTTTGTTCCTTATTCACACTAAAGAGCAACTAATTACAGTACGTGTCAACCAACAATTGCAGCATCTACTGTTAGCTAAATGCTTTTGTGACTACTATCAAAAAAGTAAGCAATGAATATTTAAGGTGAACTTATAATCTACAAAGCAGTGGGCCAGATATTTCAAAATTATTTTTGCCAAAAGATATACCATATGTTTATTTTCTTTTTTTTTTTTTTTTTTGTCTTTTTGCCTTATGTAGGGCCGCACCCGCGGCATATGGAGGTTCCCAGGCTAGGGGTCTAACAGGAGCTGTAGCCGCCGGCCTTCGCCACAGCCACAGCAATGCGGGATCCGAGCCGCGTCTGCAACCTTCACCACAGCTCACTGCAACGCCGGATCCTTAACCCACTGAGCAAGGCCAGGGATGGAACCCGCAACCTCATGGTTCTTAGTCGGATTCGTTAACCACTGAGCCACAAAGGGAACTCCCATATGTTTATTTTCTTGAAGTCACTTAAGATTGCTTTGGAGTCAGGATTTCAAAAGAGTACTAAAAATCAGGAAGCGGCTGCTGCTGTTATCGGTCATCAACGACATCATCACCATTACTAAAATTTTATATAGTACTTACATTACAAACTAGCATTTACTAAACTTTATGTGCCACCTTTGGAATGTTTTCCTTCAAACTTCAGAATGTTTCTTTCAGTAAAATAAACAAAATAACTTAAAAAACTCTTTGTTGAAGGTACAGTATTTGAATAACAAGCAAAATTCAAAATTAAAGTTTCTAAGTAAATTACATTCAGGAAACAGGCAGCCTAAAATATCTGCAATTAGGAAAAAATATTAAGATTGAGATTTTAAAAGTTTATGTTTAGCTCATATATTACTAGTAAATAAAAAATAAATGTAAAGACTGAAACAAAAGGGTGAGTAAAACAGAAGTTCTGAGGTAAGGTTAACTCATATAAAAATGCTAAGTCTCAATATACGTACATTCACATCAATATATCTTGGAAGCCAAATCATTTCAAATCATATATTCTACACTGAAAGAAGTATATATATCATAACAAATTATATATCATAACAAATATTGATAACCCCATTTTCAAAAAAGTACTGTATATAAAAGAAAATGCTTTCAAGGAAACTACAAGGAAAAAACCATTTGCTTAATAAATTCAAAAATGACACAGGCAATAGTATAAAATCCACACGAATATTATGCTATGCTCAATCAGTACTAATTAAGGATCTAATTATACCTATTTTAATAGCTAATTTGCATTTTTAAAATGAACACAAAGTGTTCTATTTTAGGTCCAAAATTAAGGTTCTGAATTAAAACTTCAAAGAAATCCAGCTATAGTATATTTATAGAAAAATTAAAACAAGCTGAAAGCAAAGCATCATATTTTCAAGTATAGGACTATGCTAAGCCTGAATTTACCAAATAAAAGAAGGAATACATATAAACGGATAAATTTATAAGTGTCATTTACAGGGTTATAAAGTATTTTCAATTATTACAATGCTTTTTTTGTTTTGTTTTGTTTAAATAAGGGAGCTGTAAAACACTCCTTTTTGAACAATTCTCTTGGTTACATTAGCCTAGGCTTAGACTCGGGTAACCGAGCTTTTACAGCACATACTGCCTGATGTAGGATTACAACCCAGGCCTCTTGCCCTCCACGCCCATATTCTTTCTGACACTTGTTTTGTTCAACTTCCTGCACATTCTAAAAACACTGTTATCTCCTTCCTACCTTTTTTATCATCTAAAATTTTATAAAGCACTTGTAGAGGAATTGTAGAAAAAGAACAGGGACATAGAAGGAGAACCAAGAAGATGAAGGTATATGGCAATTTCAGAAAAGGGAAAACCAACAGTGTTGAGTACTCCAGCGACCTTGAACAGAAATGACTGGGCATGGGACCAAATGGTCACTGATGAATTTAAAAGGGTGCTTTCAATGAGTACAATGGCGAGGGCAGAGTCAGGTGAGCTGAACTGAGGAAGAAGTAGAAACCTAGAAAATAAGGGCAATTTGGGGGACAGGGAGGAAAAGAATAATAATTTGAAGGGTAAAATGTTTCAGATTTTTATCAACTGTCTAGAAAAGATGATACAGAGAAAATTTAAGGTAGAGGATAGGAAAGCCAGGGAGTGTTAAGGCTGAATGATGAAATTTCAGATATTCAACTATTTTTTTACCTTAAAAAAACAGCAGTTTTGGAGTTCCCGTTGTGGATCTGCGGTTAATGAATCCGACTAAGAACCATGAGGTTGCAGGTTCGATCCCTGGCCTTGCTCAGTGGGTTAAGGATCCGGCATTGCCGTGAGCTGTGGTGTAGGTTGCAGATGCGGCTCAGATCCCGCGTTGCTGTGGCTGTGGAGTAGGCCAGCAGCTACAGCTCCGATTAGACCCCTAGCCTGGGAACCTCCATATGCCGTGAATGTGGCCCTAGATAAGGCAAAAAGACCAAAAAAAAAAAAAAAAAACCA
>PVHT021183585.1:1157454-1194632 GCA_004024745.2 Catagonus wagneri
AAACAAAATACTCAGCTCTAACAGGATGCTAAACCTGAACACTGCAAGATTTCTTTTTGGGAAAAAAAGAAATCACTTTCACTTAGTGTGGCACAAACACAAGTCTGTTCTGATGGCGTTGCCTTTGTTTTTTGTTTTGTTTTGGTTTTTTTTTGCTGATAAAGGCAGGAGGCATAGAAACTTAGAGCCCAATATGAAGTTAATTCTAGGTCTACTTTTATTCCACAGCCCAATTTCCCAAGAACCCAATTCCTACGACCAAAAAACAAATCTAAAACTGAGCCCCATGTCCTGCCCTGTGAGCAGCAACAACCTCCCTTTTGCTGTGCCCTCCATTTTTCTGGTCACCTGGGCTGGAAACCTCAAGCACCAGTCACTGAAGCCTATCAGTCGTTTCTTCAAACAGTCTGTCCGAGCTTTCCTTTCCCATCTCTTCTCCTACCAGCCTAGCCCCGAGGCAGCCCCTGCCTGGATTACTATGACAGTCTCGGAACTGGCCCTGCCTGCCCATTCCAATGTACATGGCACCACCAGTGTCAACAGCCCCAAACACTAATCCCCAAGTACGACTCCTTTCTGACTCCTTTCTATCGCCACCATCACAACTTTTCAGCTAGAAATTCAGTTTCCTGTAAGGATTCCTGCCTGTCTAGCAAAGCAAATATTTCATTACTACTTAAAATTTCAGCCAAGCCAAGGGCTCCTGACCCATGGTGGTTTTAAAATACGTACACGTATTCTGTACACACTTCCCTCTAAAAGGCGGGGACTATTTCCTCTCCCGCTGGATATGGGCTGAGCTTAGCGACTTGCTTCTAATGAACAGAATATGGTGGAAGCGACAATGTGTGACTAGGTCAGAGAACACATCACAACTACCTCATGCTCTCTCTCATTTATTTACTTATTTTTGGCTCTGCCCGCGGCCAGGGATCGCACCCAGCCACAGCAGTGATAATGCCAAATCTTTAACTGCTAGGCTGCCAGGGAACTCCCAAGCACTCTTTTTGATTACTCATGCGGAGGGAAGCTAACTGTTATGTCACGAGGACACTCAAGAGGCCCACCAGAGGGGTCCATGTGATGAGGCCCGAGGCCTCCTCCCCACAGCCAGCACTAAGTTGCCAGGCATGTGAGCGAGCCACCTGTAAGGAAACCCTCCAACCCCAGGCAAACCTTCGAGTGACCGAAGCCTGACCTCTACCTGAACCGAAGCTCATAAGAAACCTTGAGCCAGAACTGTCCAGTGAAGACACTCATGGATTCCCGACCCACAGCAATGTGTGAGATAATAAATGTTTATTGTTTTAACCTGCTCAGTTTTGAATATGTTACACAGGTGGAGACGACTAATACAACCCCACCGAGCTCATTCTTAATTCTGTGCCATTGCTCACACCGTCTCCGCCACCACTGTCCTCTCATTCTTCACCTCCCGATGCCCCTTCCTCTAGCCTTCAGAATCTAGCCAAAGTTTGATCTCTTTGAGGAACCCCCTTTTTTTGTTCATGAAACCATTTAGGCTTTCACTTCTCCAGTTCTCTTCTGAACACTTCTGTGCTTAAGCACATCATTCATTTAGGCATTTACTCATATGTTCCACTGTGTCACAAGGCTCTATGCATCTTCCTCCTAAAGATGTCATATAGTTCTTCCAAACTGCATTCAAGAAGACTGTAATTAAGATACTCAATAAATACTTGCTGAGAACACTGGCAAGTCAACATAAACATGCACCCTGGAAGTGTCTTTGATGACTACGGATAGAGCAGTGGTTAACAGTATGGACTTAGAGCTAAGGTTCTCTCAGCTCTGCTTACTTACTAGCCACTGTCCTTGGGTAACTTACTTAAAATCTCTATAAGCCTTTGTTTCTTCAGGCCTTTTTAATGAGGATTCTAATAGTATCTACCTTAGGTTAATGAAAAAATTTTTAAGAAGCACATGCAAATCTCTTAGCAAAATCCCTAGCACAGAGTATTCAACAAATGTAAGCTCTTACTGCCCTTACTGTGAACCACAAATGACATGTACATGTTGAAATTCTGGGTCACTGAAAGTCTCTAGATGTTATCAAGTGGCAATCTAAGTTAATATGAGGAATTCCCGTCGTGGCTCAGTAGTTAACGAATCAGACTAGCATCCCTGAGGATGCAGGTTCGATTCCTGACCTTGCTCAGTGGGTTAAGGATCCGGCTTTGCAGTGAACTGTGATGTAGGTCAAAGACGTGGCTTGGATCCTGCGTTGCTGTGGCTGTGGTGTAGGCTGGCAGGTACAGCTCTGATTAGACTCCTAGCCTGGGAATTGCCATATGCTGTGGGTGCGGCGCTAAAGAAAAGCTAAATTAATATGAAATCCCACAAACTAAAATGGAACTCGCACCCTCTATTCAGATAAATTTTAATTTTTCTAAAATCTACTTTTAAGTCAGCAGAACTACAGCCTGAACCAATTGTAGGAGTGCAGCCTTGACTTTTTCTCCTTGTTGTCCTATTAAGATATTAACTTCAAAGCTTTCGTGGGAACACTTAATTGCTTGCATTCCCTAACAAGCAGCCACCAGAGTACTTTCCAGATTCACTTTTAACCATTACAGTCCTGGGGAGGCATATAAGGCAAACTGACTAGACATAATTTATACAATCTCTGAGATAAAACAGCTGTATGTATGTGAATATGCTATATAAAGCAAATCAATTTTATACATCAAACAAAATAGAATCCAATAGAAACAAAACCAATCCAAAAGGACACTGCTATGCCATATATCGAAGGGGAGAAAACCTTTATTGCTATTCATTAAAAAAAAAATTTACTGAGTCATAACTGACATATGACATTATATTAGTTTCAGGGGTACAACATAATGACTTAATATTTATGCATATTGTGAAATGATTATAAGTCTAGTTAATGTCGATCACCAAGTACAGGTACAAAAAATTTTTTTTTGTAATGAGAACTTCTAAGACCTATTCTCTCAGCAACTTTCAACTATGCAAGAAAGTACTATTAACTATTGTCACCGTGTTGTAGATGATCTCACCATGACTTATTCATTTTATAACTGGAAATTTGTATCTTTTAACCACCTCTGCCCTCGCCCAATCTCACCTCTGGCAACCACCAATCTGTTCACTATCTCTATAAGCTCTTTTGTCTCATGCTATTTAAAGTTTGAATTTTACATGAGTTTCATGAACTCAGATCATTTCTGGGACATTTTACAATTTACATATATTCTTAAGGTTTCTTATTAAAAAGGTAAATACAGCAGATACTCTTTCTTTCTTTCCTTTTTTTTTTTTTTTGCTTTTTAGGGGTTTGGGGTCAAATTGGAGCTGCAGCTGCCAACCTAGACCACAGCCACAGCAACACCGGATCCGAGCCACATCTGTGACCTACACTACAGCTCACGGCAACTCCGGATCCTTAACCCACTGAGCAACACAAGGGATCAAACCCACATCCTCAGAGAAACTAGTCAGATTCATTACCACCGAGCCACAATGGGAACTCCTAGCAGATGCTACTTTATCCTAAAATATAATCGGAGATTTCTTAAGGAATATCTAAAAGAATGATTTTCAATCAACACTCTATTTAAAAACATGCATATTTTTTAATTATGAACCATGTCCTCTGGAATAAAAAGAACTACTTAATTCAAATTCTTATTTTCTCTTTTCTCCCACCAATACACCCTGAAAACTTTAGTTTTTCAAACATTCAGTATCCATCCTACTTTCTATACGACCCTACATATCACACAACCTGAAATAGAAACAAAGACTGGGAAATTAGCTTGTTTATTCCACCTTAGTGTCAAACAAAAGTACAAATAACATTCAGTGCACGTACTAGTTACCTTAGAAGTGCCAATCATGCTTGTTTTGAAATGCTTCGATTTTCAGAGCTGTCAATCACGTGTTGTGAGAGAGATATGAATGTAGAAATAATGCTTTAAGAGACACAATCTTCATGAAACATTAATAAATCAGTGGGCTTTACTTGCAACACTGAACTTTAGGAATAAGGTTCTTTAACCAAAAAGATAAGCATGGTTTAACCACAGGGATTTTATATTTCAGTAAAAAGAAGAATACTCCTTAACTGATACTAATCAGAAGTATTGGACTATGAATGGAAATGGGAGAATCAAACCGATCTAAACTGGGTATTTTAATTTTTAAAGCAGGCAAAAATATCCATATAATACATTCCCCTCTCAATCTCCCTAATAAAACCCAACTTATTATCTACCTAGTCATTCATATTGAAATCAAGCATCATCAGAAAATTTTCCCTCTGCCTTACAACCCACAATTACTCAGCCACCAAGACCTGTTTCTTTTATCTCCTAAATTACTAATGAAAGTCTCCTTTCCTGACTCTCAGACTTAATTCACATTCTTATAATTTCTTTCCAGAAGCTTCTTTACTGCCTCCCTAACTCCAGCTTCATTCTTCTAATACATATTCTACACCACTGCCAAAATGATCTCGCTGAAACATAAGTACGGTTCATGCAACCTGTTACACTATTTCATGTATCTTTTCCACTTTCAGAATAAAGCCCTAGCTTTTTAGAATGGTAAATAAATCCCCTGAAGATGTGGCTCCTGCCCGTCGTCCTGCTCTCCCTCATTCCTCCTAAACTTAAGCCAACTAAGCCACCGGAATTCCCGGAAGAGTCGAGCTCTCTCTCAACTGAAAACTTGTGCAAGGACCTCTCCCTCCCATTTTCTGCACTTTGTATCTCCTACCCATCCTTTACAATTCAGTCCAGTTCAGTTATTGGTTCCTCTGGGAAATCGTCTCGGAAATAAGCTGCCTCCATCATCGCTCCCCTCTTCTCCATTCCCGCAGAACACAGTAACAGAACTCATCGGGTACTGTGTATATTGATTTACTTCTCTATTCGCCCCTGACTGAATCATTAACTCCCTGAAAGCAAGGACTGTCTTTCATCTCTAGCATAAAACACAGAGGTAGTATATAAATAGTTGCTCGTTAAATGTTTGCTGACTCATTGCAAAATTGTACCGTGGCCCAGTTTATTTAAAAATAAATTAGGGAGTTCCGTCGTGGCTCAGCGGTAATGAACCCAACTAGTATCCATGAGGATGCAGGTTTGATCCTTGGCCTCACTCAGTGGGCCAAGGCTCTGGCATCGTTGTGAGCTGTGGTGCATGTAGATCACAGACGTGGCTCAGATCCAGCATTGCTGTGGCTGTGGCGCAGGCTGGCAGCTTCAACTCCATTTCAACCTCTAGCCTGGGAACTACATATGCCACAGATATGGCCCTCAAAAGATTAAAAAATAAATAAATACATAAATACAAATTTTAAAAAGCAATAAATAAATAAATAAATAAAACACATACAAAAAAATAAAATCAGTAGCTTAATTCTTGAGACTGACAAAATATATTACAGGCATATTCCAAGCCAACCAAACTAATCAATGCCATAAAGCAATACTTTGGGCTTAACAACGTTCTTAAGGAATTTATTCGTTTACCTACAAATCTCCTATAAGAATTGACACCATCTCAAATAGTATTTGAGATCCAATGATCCTATCTTATTTTCACTACTGTTCCTACTGGAGGTGTGAAAGTCTCCACCATGACAACTGTTCATGTCCAAGACACTCAGCACCCTGATTAGTTCAACAAACATGTTTCTGATATGTGACAATCCCTTATCAGGGCATCAGTGAACAGGCAGTCAACACAGACAAGAACCCAACCGGGTTGCCCTTCACTTATCAGGAACTTAGTTATCTGGTGACATCAAGTCTCCATAGAGTCCAATGAGAGTTAAGCTGAAGAGTTTAGTAGCTGTCAAAATACATGTTGAAGTTCATGTACTAAAAGACACACTTTACTTACAGAAGAGGATGTGAGGTTGTTCTTACTCAAACTCTAGTTGTTCTTATTTTAAGCACAGCAAATTTAGTGACCAACTTCCCAAGCATCAGAATTTTAGAAGAAAATTAGGAAGTCTAAGAAAGTTAAAATGCAGAGACATAACAGTAGAAAAAGGAAGATGACATCCAAAGGTGAAACATAAAAGCTACAGAAATGGAGGGTTATGGGGCTGAGGAACAATCATTCTATATATTTGAGTTATGATACGATACAGGACTTAATGTTTATAATTATGACCTTGGGTCATCAGAGACAAAAAACAGGTCAAACTACTTTATATACTTTAGGTCTACCAAGGTTCAAAGAAAGTAACTGACATACTTTACAAAAAGAATCAATTAGAAATTAAGTACCACGTGCATACAGCCAAGTTTCTACTATTTACTACACACACGATTTTGAAATATATCACTCCTAAATAACATGAGGCCTGCTGACTCTAAGCTTCCAACCATCGCCAGACATTAACAAGTTCCTATGACTCCAGGTCTCACAGCAATTATGATTTACATCCATTCTGAAACAAAGCCTGGACCCACTGGTCATTAGCTTATTGGGGGCAATAAATCCAAACACACTGTAATACCATGGACACCATAACTCAAGATATTAGAACAGGCTACCTAGCAGTCTTTGACAGATCTCTACAGAACTTCATTACCACACTGCTTCCAGGGTCTTTGGTATAAATCTGGCTCATATGTGAGACTATTTTAGGAGTCTCATGAAAAGTCTATGGCTTTAGTCACCATATGTTGTAGGATTTAGAGAACAGCACAGCAGAATGAAAAGAATGCTAGTGGGTGACGGATACTCACAGCCCTAGGTTTGAACCCCTGCCTTGTCAACTACAACTGTGTGACTGCAGCATGTTATTTATGCTCAAAAGGCTCATTTTCTTCGGTTGGTAAATGGGGTGAACTTCTATTTTCTATGCTTCTTGTTAGGAATAAACCAGACATGAAGTGCCAACTTAAGATTTCAAAAAACTAGCTATTAGGATTATCAGGTATAGAAGGGAAATGAACTTAATCCACACTAAGACAAATTTTGTAAAACTGCGCTGTATTAATAACACACATACAAAAATGCTTTATACTTTTAAGTCACAGTAGAAGCCCTTTGACTCACAGGTTGGTTAATGGAAAAGTAGGTCAAAGCGAGGACTCAGGAAAAAAGTATACATCTAATACGCGGCACAAATGAAGCTTTGCACAGAAAAGAAACTCTTGGACTTGGAGAAGAGATTTGTGGTTGCCGAGGGGGAATGGGAGGGAGAGGGATGGACTAGGATTGTGGAGTTTATAGATGCAAACAACTGCATTTGGAGTGGATAAGCAATGAGATCCTCTGCATAGCACAGGGAACTATATCTAGTCACTTGTGATGGAACATGATGGAGGATAACGTGAGAAAAAGAATATATATATATATACACACACACACACACATATATACATATATGTATATATGACTGGGTCACTTTGCTGTACAGTGGAAGTTGACAGAACACTGTAAATCAACTATAACGGAAAAAATAAAAATCATAAAAAAGCATACACATACACTGTAAAGATATTAACTTAGCAATTAATGCATATATTCGGATACAGGGCCAGGCCTTCTTGCTGAGTAGAAGTCCACTCATTGGAGGTCTCCACTGACCTCCTTCAATAAATAACACCTACACTGCAATGTCTGGGTTTGCCAGAGTCAGTCACTTTAAAGTCACACAGGGACAGAAAGACACTTGGAAAGCTAATTCTTCTAGATTTTTATATTTCCCCCTCATCTTTATGATTTACTTGCTCAAACTAATTTAATAGCGATTTCATTAAAAAAAAATCCTCTATAGAGCTGTTCCAAAACATTAAAATTAGCTTTCACAAGAACAAAAACCCTTTCCATACTCATATTTATTAATTACTGCAATAATCAAATAAATTACTTAACAGTAGCATAAATGGGTTTTGGAATAAACACAACTACTTTTGCCAAACATATGCCTCAACTGGAAGAAGCAAAAGTGCCCATATAGTATAGTAAAGGACCACTAATTTCTAATTGTCCAGGTAGTACTGGTGTGAGTCAATGGGCTTTATAGAACAGAGTCTTAATTGAGCAAGTCAGTCAATTCAATGATAACCGCCAAAGAAGTTAATGGCAGAGTCACTCTGATTCGTCATAACCTTATTTCCGATTCCAAGTCATAAAACAGTATTTTTAAAAAACAATAAAATGGTTACAATTTTTAGGATACTACTACAAGTTAGGTCCCATCCACACTTCCAAAATTTCTGAATTTAATTACAATATTTCTATTTTGCAGCTCGCTCTTAGTAGATCACGACACTACTGTTTATGCTTAACTACTACAGCTTATAGCCTAAATGTTACTATTAACGTAATGTGTTTTAATTTTTCTTTTAAAAGATTTCAAACTCTTTTTTTTTTTTTGTCTGTTTGCCTTTATGTAGAGACGCAACCGCGGCATATGGAGGTTCCCAGGCTAGGGGTCTAACAGGAGCTGTAGCCGCCGGCCTTCGCCACAGCCACAGCAACGCGGGATCCGAGCCGCGTCTGCAACCTACACCACAGCTCACGGCAACGCCAGATCTTTAACCCACTGAGCAAGGCCAGGGATCGAACCTGCAACCTCATGGTTCTTAGTCGGATTCGTTAACCACTGAGCCACGAAGGGAACTCCTCAAACTCATTTTTTTAATGGCAGAAATATTCATCACCACTCCCCTCATCTCTAAACACTTTAAACAAAATGTTCCCCAAACTGTAACAGATAAAATAATGAATGCAAAGCTGCTCTGAAATAGGGCCTAATTCCCTATCTACTCCCAGAGGGATCCCTGAAGACCTTCTGCAGATTCTATAGCTTCTCGGGACAAAGGCTGAAAACCTGTTCTTTTAAACAACAATCAAAAATGAATACTAAAACAAAAGAGTTATAGAACTTATTAAAAAGCTACAACTTGGCTAATTAGAATATTCAGTTAACCAAAACAATTTGATTCTTATCAGTTGCTCTAAGTTTGAAATACCATCAAACTTACTAAAAGCAATAATGAAAAAATTTAAACATTTTGCTAAACTTGTAAATTTCTTAAATTTGGGTTATTTTTCATTGCACATAATTAACCTCTGAATTGTCCTAAAGTAAACAGCTTCAAGCACACAAAAGCCCACATGAAGAGAAAATAAAAATTAAAATAAAAAACAAGAAAATAAGAGTTGGCATGAAAGGAAAAAATGGTTCTCAAGAGAAACAAAAACAGTTGGATCAGGCTGATGAATGATGAATAAATTACATAAATATCTAGTCCTTATTTAGAGTCACATAAATAAATGTACCAGTGAAGGAAAATCTGCCATTACGGAGCCTTAGCCTCCCAGAATCTGGTCAGAGGCCTGACACCCTGAAGGTAAAGAGCAAACATGTGTCCAGCCTGAGAAGTTGAATATATCAGGTCATATAATCTAAACTTCCAGGTATGAACAGGGAAGACTAGATACCTCGCTGGGTCTCATTACTTTCCCACCTGGTGTTACCATCTTTTCACAAATGATAAAGACAACAGTACGTTTTGAATAAAATATTTCCTACCCACAAATTTTCTTTTGGATAGAGGGAGGAAAGGCAAAGTAACTGAAACAGTAATTGTGCTGATCTGACGCGTTTCTACAGTACTTTCAGAGCATAACTGCCAGGTAGCTATTAGCTACGAGAGACCTAGAGAGAGGTTTTGGAAAGAAACTAAGCATGTCTACATGGAGAAAGTATTTTGTGAAAGTAGAAACTTTCTTTACATGACAGGTTAAAAACTCAACAACAAGAAATATGCTAAGTTAGAAAGTTGTGCCTCAAAAACAATGCATGGAGATAAAGAGTAACAGTTGTTTTCGCCATAGACAGAGGATATGTATGTAGCCAGGCAGGGAAAGAAAAGAAGTAATCAAACTATTCAGGTTAAATCTCGGCTGCCGTGCCTGCAAACTGTTAGAAATAACATTACTCGTCTATAGAACCAGAGAGAAATAGAGCTTAAGCCCTGACTCCTGCTTATTAACACTTTCTTTTAAAAAGAAGCATTCTGATGGCATCTTAGACTTTTAGCAATAGAAGTCGGTATCAAAAGCCTTCTCTGACTACTGTTATCTTCTACTCACGAGAAATTCTGTCACCATATTACCCCCTTTTACTCATGTAGTTACCAATTTTTTTTTAAATGGCTTCAGTTTATCTTTTATTTTTTGTCTTTCTGCCACATCTAGGGCCGCACCCACGGCATATGGAGGTTCCCAGGCTAGGGGTCTAACAGGAGCTGTAGCCGCCGGCCTTCGCCACAGCCACAGCAACGCAGGATGCGAGCCGCGTCTGCGACCTACACCACAGCTCACGGCAACGCCGGATCCTTAACCCACTGAGCAAGGCCAGGGATCGAACCCGCAACCTCATGGTTCCTAGTCGGATTCGTTAACCACTGAGCAACGATGGGAACTCCCCAGTTACCAACTTTAAAAACTGATCCGTACACTAGTTTACTATCTATCCTGCCTTCTCCCAGTAGACTAAGTGCCCTCAACTTCATGAGAGCAGAAAGCCAGTCTGCCTTATTGACCAGCCCATACAACAAGTGCCCGCCAAACTGAAAAGGTACAGTAAGTATTTGCTGTATGAATGAATGAATGAATGAATGAACAAATCAACTCCTGCACGATTATGGCTCCTCCCTCTTCATGATCCTCAATCATGAATATGCTGATTTTGTGATCGCTTTGGAACCTTAAGTAAGAATCCCTGGTTAGAGTGACTGTATCCTGGGCAGGCAGATGGAAGCAGTCATTGAAAGGTAACTACTTCAGGTAACTACAGACAAAGACATACAGGCATTTGATTATCCTAAGTATACAAAAGAAAGACTCTAATATATACTGCCCCTAGAGAATTTATTTGCAAAATTACTATGAGCCACCCCTCTCCCCCAGAACACTTCTATTAAACAGACTGTGTAACTTAGGAAGAATGGATGTGGACATGGGGGTTTCACATAGTAATCTGTTATTAGAACGTGTGCTTATATGTGGTATGCGTACAGTTTTCAATGAAAAATTAATAAATGTTGCAGAAGATTCCAGTATTTAACCATTTAAATAAAATACACATAAAATAAATTCAAATCATATTACAGCACTGATTAGAGAACTATCTAGTCGCAAACATTGATATTTAAAATTCTGAGATTTGGGGAGTTCCCGTCGTGGCTCAGTGGTTAACGAATCCGACTAGGAACTATGAGATTGTGGGCTTGATCCCCAGCCTTGTTCAGTGGGTTAAGGATCCAGCGTTGCCATGAGCTGTGGTGTAGGTTGCAAATGTGGCTCGGATCCCGCGTTGCTGTGGCTGTGGCGAAGGTAGGCAGCTACAGCTCCTGTTAGATCCCTAGCCTGGGAACCTCCATATGCTGTGGGTGTGGCCCTAGATAGGGCAAAAAGACAACAACAACAAAAAAAAAACTGATGAAATCTAAATAAAGCCTGCAGTTTCTTTAAAAATAAATAAAATAAAATTCTGAGATTTGGTTAATAAGACATGAGAATCAAATCAGAAATTCTAGCTATCTAAGGCATTCTGAAACACTATGTTCAAGAATATAACATGAAATGGGGGGGAGGGAGTATAGATAAAAGAATATCCACAAAGAAATAAATATCCATGAAAGAAATATCACAAACAAAATTCCATCCACAAATATAAAGAAACATATATGTCACCGGCATTTTCAATTTAAAATAAGTTTGATTGACAGAACACTGTAAATTAGCCATAATGGAAAAAATAAAAATCATTAAAAAAATAAAATGGATTTACATCCTAAAAAAATAAAATAAGTTTGAGCAGGTGAAATATCCATAATTCAGCAGAGCTATCAGTAAAATATATCTTTTCATAAAGTCAATACCTGATGTGTTGCTTCACGTTAGGGCGACTTGTAAGAATAAGGATGTGGCCAGTGCACCTGGGTAGCACCCACAGAAGCATGATATAAAGCTTATCAATTGTAGGGAGGAGAGGAGAGGCTTTCTTTACATAAAGTAAAGCAACACTTCATTTTCAAGTTACTGATGTATTTTCTATTAATGAAAAATGACCTACTACAGATCCTGCTGACAGTACCTAAGAGTTCAGGATGCTTCTCTTGAAGGATAATTTTATCTTTACACTTGCCTGGTGCATAAACCCTCCTCAACAGGAATTCCCTTTTTCTTTTTTTCCAGGACCTCACCTGTGGTATATGGAAGTTCCCAGGCTAGGGGTCAAATCGGAACTGCAGCTATGCCATAGCCACAGAAATGCCAGATCCGAGCCACGTCTGAGACTTACATCACGGCTCACAGCAAGACTGGATCCTTAACCCACTGAGCAAGGCCAGGGATCAAACCCACACCCTCGTGGATCCTAGCTGGGTTCGTTACCACTGAGCCACAATGGGAACTCAACAGGAATTCTTGAGGGATGTCATCACTGGGTCACAAAAACCCTAAGTCACTAGGATTTAAAGCATAAAAACAGAAGCATCTACTATATACCGCTCACTATTTTAAATCCTTACACATTTAATCCAATTTAATATCTTGTACAGATTACACTATTAAAATCACATGTACACTATTAAAACACAATGTACAGATTACATTATTAAAATCTGGATGGACAAACATGTTCTACCTAGATTTTTCTTTAGGTCTTACTATTTTTGATGAAGCTTGTATGTTATTTGATATACCAGGGCAAGTTAGGACCAAGCCATTACCTCCCATGTAGTGTGGCACAGAACCCATTTGTTCTTCTAGGTGTCACCAGCTTTACACCACTCACCTTGCTAAGACACCGTTTAGCTTCTGAATATCTGAAGAAGACGTCTGCGGGAGCTAGACAGCACCAGCTTATGAGAGCTGACGGTGCAAACATACCTGACTGTGTGTCCAACAACCTCACACGGGTAACTTAACACCAGCCACGATGGGAATGTTTCACACCATAGAAATGGGCAAATCAAGCCCTCTTACTTATTGGAGAGCTAGTTGTTAAACATGTACTCACACAACACAGATCAGAGGAAACGTGTACTCAACTAGTTAAGTCTGTCACAGTCCTAATTCGAATCAGGTAGAAGGAGCTCCTATATCCTAACCCGGTGAATCCAGGAATCAAGTAGACCTTAAGCTATCCTGAGCGCTCAGGAGAAAGGCACACATTCTCGTAACTGCTTCCTCAGAGCTACAGCAGACTCTTTCCCTAGTCATCTCCCTGTCTGACTTATTCGAAATCACTGTAATCCATCCTATCTAAGATGCCACTGACTAGTAAAGTCACCACAATTCATGTACTACTAAGAACTTTTAAATTGCCAATTATATTGCGTCAATTGCAAGATATACTCTGGCATCAGAAACATTAAAATCTTAAAAAAATATGTACATTAAAAATTTATGGAAAAAAAATCCATTTCTAGCTTGCTTGCTATTGTTTTCCAATGTCAGAATTTTGGTTCCACATCTCTTTTCACTCTTTCTATTCTATGCCCAGATCTCCCACTTTAGGGGTTTCCATAGGGTATACTGATATTCAGAAATATCTCTATCTACACAAACTATAAGCAGAATGAATTCTGTCCATACAATAGGAGAACTTGTAATCCTGAAAGTAGATGCAAAGCAGTAAGTAAAGAAAATGATAAAGCATCAGAATTTGTTACAGTAAGAGAAAGGAGCATGAAGAAACAAAAAGCAGAGGCTTCCCTGAGAAGCAGAAAGAGACTATGGCACAGAAGAGGCAAAAAATTACTTGTAAAATGGCCTGAGCAGCATGTACTACTACAAAGCTGGTTTTAATTTTATGGCATTATCAGGATGAACTGCTCTCACTCACTGCTTTGAGAAAACATGAATCTGGCTAACCTGACTAACATGACACGGCATGAACCAGGCCTAACTTGACTAGCATATTTTCTGTCTTTTTAAAAATCACCAATTAAAGTCTGATAACACTTTTGAGGGATCTCAACTTTTATGCATACTCTTAAAAAGCACGTGGAAATGATACTACTTACTCTCCGTCCACTTCTGGTCTTTTACACACACAGTGAAACTTGCCGCCAAAATCTATATAAAGATCATCCTCCACAATATGAAAGATTCGTCCAATGACTAGTTTATCCTTGGCAGGTCCCATTTGTGTAAGAGGAGAATGTCTCAGCATAGATGCGAAGGACTCCACATTTTTCGGAGAGGCCTAAATATAAAAAGAGATACGTACGTGCAGATGATTCAATACAAAGGTATAACACGATATGTACAATAGTATCTTACAGGGTAAATTTTTTAAAGTCAATTTGCTGCATATTTACATTTTATGGCAATAATAAAAACACTGAAATGAAATTTTGCTTTAAAAAGTCAGGTACAGTCTTCCAACTTCCTCTTCCTTCCTTTCCCTCTTGAAGAGGAGCCAGGAAACAGCACGCATCTGCGCCTGGTGGGGGATGGTGCGGATGTGGTGGTCCGTGGTAGAATCTGGAATGTGAGCAGGGTCCTTGGACAAAGTCTCAGGCATGGGGCAGGCAGGGAGTAGGGAGGTGAGCACGCAAGGACGGCATCCAAGGAGGGAACTGGCTTCCTTCCTAGCACTGATCATCTGCAAGAAAAAATGCCTCTGCATTCAGGTTTAATGAAAGTGATGATACTTTTAATACAAGTTTAAATAAACATTAAGATAAAAATTAAGAGTCCTTTAATTATTAGCAGTCTGAACACAAGTTCTTGTTATGTAATATTTTTTAAATGACTTCACTTTGTTATAATTTTTCTTCGTTTTCCTAAAGTAAAATTTCAAAGGAAAGACATCTCTAGTTGTTTCGTGCTACTCATTTTCTAGGAGGCGTTTTATATACTGCTACTGAAGAGAGAATTATTAAGTCTGATAATATACTTACTTTAACAGTATAACCTTTTAACATATTCATAACAATTTTTATGCATGGGGTACTCCAAGAATTACAAAATCAAATGTGCAGCCAGGTGGAGGCTTGATAAGCAGAAGAATATGTGCCAAACTAAAAATACAGCCACTACTCAGTTCCAGCTGCAGTTGCAAGTGAAGCCCAGTGTTGCCACATCTTTTGACTTTCCAAGAGATGTCAGAAATTCATATACTACTGTAAATTTTCCAATTTTTAACTTTTTATACATTGAAAAAATCTTTTATTTTATAAATTAAAACGATGGATGCCAAGTTCCTTAGATGGTGGAGGGAGGGTATGGTGATGGATTTGCTTCAGTGGGTTGAAACTCAATGGGAAGGAGTTAGGACATAAGGATGGATCAAACCAAGATAAGTCAGTAGACCTACATGCCAAATAAGCTGAAAAGGTAGCCAGGAATATTACACTGAGTCATAATACTAGCCTGACGATACTACGTAGCATAACATTTAATTCATTAAATAAGCACCTTGAAAATAGTTCTTTTTTGCAAAGAGTCATGGATGAAACAGGCTCAACACAGACCCAGCTACGAACTGTCCTCAGTGTAAAGAAAGTTATACTGAGCATGCTATCTGTGACAAGCGCAGCTACTTTGACCCTCTGCTGGGAGCAGCTGGGACGACTTCACTGCTCCAGGCAAAAGCGGACTATATCGGCCTGCAACCTGGGAAGGTCCTTCTGAGTTTCCCTATAACCTGCTTTCCCATGGTCCCTCTTCTGTGGTTGACGTCTACTCGTCTTTCTTTTTCATCTGTTTCTTTGGATGGAAGGGGTGGACTTGCAATCGAAGCCACGGTGTCACTAAGACAGCATTAGATGAGAGGAAGATACAATAGTAGATCTAATAGTTGCATATTTGTTGAAGATAATTAAGCCATCACTAGTGCCTCTTCCAAAAACAACAATCTCCTCTATAACTGTGCAAAGTTGTTTGGGTTAAGATTAGTATGATAGTAAATGGTATTTCCCCCCAGGTTTTAGAAAATAGAGTCTTCTCGACTATTTAATAAGACCTCCTGAGAATTTTAGTAAATCTGTTGTGAAATAATTTACTACATTATAAACTTTATAAAACTATGAATAATTATTTAAAGGAGATTTTAAAATCAATAGAATGTTACTGCTTTGTGTTCCATTATTTTTGCCTTCACTTAGTTGTATTTTACCATCGAAGTCAATGTGTTTTCAGTGGGTGAAATGATTTTACCACAAGCATAAGATCCCTTGATTAATACCTGAATTTGCTTTTACTTTGTATACTCACTATACTTTTTGGAAAATACAACAAATCATTAGACAAAGCTCTTCTTCAAAAATCATGATCTAGAATCGTCTCTGGATTGCTTATTTACTTCGAATGACTTCTAAAAAGAATAAATGTAGTGCAATCCACGGTAACAACCAACACTTTCAGCTCCTCTCACACTGATGCAGACTATGGAGCTTACAGACACACTGTCACCTTCCGGGTGTATCACAGACCTAAGTGTCTGACCCCAGCTATGGAAAATATTGTCACAAAGCTCATTCATAGAGTTTTCACAGGTAAAGCAGGTGCCTTAGGGTTGACACAGAATTGGTCATAGAGCTCAGATTTCCCAAGTATTCCTGTTAGAGAACTCAGATTTGGTCATAGAGCTCAGATTTCCTAAGTGCATTCCTGTACTGGTTTTGTTTCTGCCCCTTTGAAGCCTGAAAGTTAAAAAGGACTGTCCAGGTAGAAGAGGGGGAGACAAATGAATTACAGATATAGGGAACCTTCCTTCTTCCATTCATTCATCAAATATGTGTTGAATATTGAGTGTCTGTCATGTACCCTAGGCTCTATTCTTGTCTTGATATGAAAAGATATGAGACAGTAGGAGAACAGAGTTAAATCAACATGACAAGAGATTAGCGCCCAAAAACCACTGGGAACAATTGCTACCCTCACTTAGGTTGTAAAAAGTCCTGTACCAAAGGCTAAGTGGTTTAGACATTACCCTATAAGCAGTGGGGAGTCAGAAGTTTCTCATTAATGGAGTGACAGTACTTGTTCTTTGTTTTAAAACTTTGGCAGAAGTATAAAAAATGGACCAGAGAAAGTGGGAAAAAAAATGGAAAAATGGTAAGCTGTTGAGAAGCTCCTCCAGTAACTGGGATAGAGATGATAAAGGGCCTAAACTGCAGCTAAAAATACACACAGAAGGATGAAGCTAAGAAAATCAGTCAGTCTACTCTGGATAATCCCATAAAGGTGGGATAAATAATAATCCCATAAAGATTAGATAATAATCCCATAAAGTCATGCCAGAATTACAGGAAGCTGGCCTGAGAAAAGAGGGTGAAAAGAGGGGAATAATTAAAAGAATATAGGCAGGGAAGGCAATTTTCTGTCACTTACCAAACATCTGGAAGAAAATCCAACTGCACAATACTGAGTAATAAGGCATTTATTGCCCTGGCAAAATAAAATACAGTACAATTTTTTTTCTCTTCTCTAAAGAAAAAATAATAATTGAATAAACTATCTAGAGAAATAACTTTGGAGGATTGGTTGTGTACCAATAGGTAACTCAACCCATCAGGAAAGAAAAGAATCAAAATGTCAGCTGTTTGGGAAGGGGCTAGCAATGAGTACTGCCTGGAGTAGAAGGGCGGGCTCCTAAAGAAAGGCTCTGAAGTCGGACCATGTGGTTCAAATCCTGGCTGTACCACGTACCAGCTCTGTGGCTGAGACAATGCACTTAGATTTTCTGTGCTGCTGTTTACTCACCTATAAAATGGGGTTAATAATAATTATACCTATTTTATAGGGTTGTTGTAAGGATTAAATAAATACATGCCCATATGTAATGCTCTCAAACATTGCCTCTGGTAGGGTAAGAATTCTCTAAAATGTAACTTTAAAAAAATCAATCCATTTCTTACCAACCCAGTCATCACCAAGTTTTACTGATAATCCTGGCAGTTTTCAAACAGGACAATTTTGCCTGCCTCCCCTCTCCCCACTCTCCCCACCCCCAACCCCTCCCCCACCCCGCCCAGGGGACATGTGGCAATGCCTAGAGACATGTCTGATTGCCATGACCGGGGATGCTACTGGAATCTACTGGATACGGGCCAGGGATACTATCAAACTCCCTACAACACAGAGTACAGCCCCCATAACAAAGAATTAGTTGGTCCAAAGTGTCACTGGTCCAAGACTGAAAAGCCCTGACCTAATCAGACCCAGCAGCACACAGCAGGCCAGGTAGAAGAGCAACATGAGTCTTATGTAAAAGGGAGATCTAGGATGGAAGGTAAAATAAAAGATCAAGGGAGTGAGATTCCAGGATAGAATGGCTGCCAAGTAGCTCCAGACTGAATCTGAAGGAAGGCAGATCCAGAAAAAAAGTTGATAGACTTTCTAGCCAACAATATGGTGGGCATGGCTATCATAATGCAGCAGAGCCTAACAGTAATCCAAACAGTCTGACTACACAGCTCTTTTGGTGTTGGCTGGTTGGTTAGGTGTCTTTAGAAGTAAAATAGATGGAAAAACTCTAGTTCTAGAGAACAGAAATGTGACTTGAATCACCACATATGAATGTTAGAGTCTTTTAATAAATTCCCAAACTTGAATCAATTCCCAGATCCCAAGCCTTCTGAATGAAAAAGAAGTTATGTTCCCTTGAGGAAGGACCCTGCTATATAACCAAAAATTTGTAACGGCAGTCTTCCTTCTGGCTTTCCTAAAGGGAGCTGTGGCTATTTACCAGAATAGCTGTCCCCCGGAGAAGCAGAAAATCAGACTTTTCAGGGATTATGTGAACTGACACTAACTCTTCAAGAACCAAGTCAGTGCCAGTCAGAACAGGGGCTTATGCAGATTATGTCATAAGTGGAGTTTTAGCTCAGATCTACCCCATGAACTTGGTCTACAGCTATTTCCCTAGTTCCAGAATGCGCAAGTGGCATAAGGTACACTCAGCAACTGGCCAGAACATAGGTTCCTTGATCTGTGGAGTGAAGGCTATTAAGGTAGGGAAGGCCAAGTGAAAGGCACTGAAACCTCCCCTACCTACCAGACAAGTAGATCAAAGGCAATACTACATTCCTGGGGTGGGGGGGGCACTGCAGCAATTAGTGCCACTATCAAGGGCTTGGAAGATGCAAGGTGTTGCTTCCTACCACATGTCCACTCAACTTGCCTATGAGACCCTGCAGAAAACATCTTAGAGGATGACAGTTTGTTATAATAAACTTAATCAGGTGGTAGCTCCAACTGCAGCTGTTGTTCCAGATGTGATTTCACAGCTACAGCAAATCAAATATGCCCCAGCACCTGGCATGCAATAATAATCTAACAAATGCTTTCTTTTTCTAGACCTACTAGTAAAGACTATATACTTCAGGGTATATAAAACAATTGATTTATATTAATTAATTAATTAATATTAATTCTCTAGCTCTATGTCACAATCTAGTCTGCCACTCCACTGCACTGGACCACATGCTGCTCCATTACACATGTTGACTGGACCTGGAAGCAGAAAGCTCCAATCCTCTCCACACATGGTAAGACACGTGTATGCCAGAGGGTGGGAAATAATCCCACAAAAATGCTGGGCCTTGCAGTTCCTGTCGTGGCTCAGTGGTTCCGACTAGGAACCATGAGGTTGCGGGTTCGATCCCTGGCCTTGCTCAGTGGGTTAAGGATCCGGCGTGGCCGTGAGCTGTGGTGTAGGTTGCAGAGGCGGCTTGGATCCCGCGGTGCTGTGGCTGTGGCGAAGGCCGGCAGCTACAGCTCCTGTTAGACCCCTAGCCTGGGAACCTCCATATGCTGCGGGTGCGGCCCCAGATAAGGCAAAAAAAAAAAAAAAAATGCTGGGCCTTGGTGAAATTCCCAGAGGGCCAGTTGTCTGGGCTATGGCAAGATCTCCTTTCTTCCGTACCACTGAGAAAGCAGCTCAGTGCCCAGTGGGTCTCTAAATTTTGCAGGCAACAAATACCTCATTTGGTCATGTTTCTTCAACTCTTTTACTAAGTAACCCCAAAAAGCTGCCAGTTTTGAGTGCAGCCCGGAACAAGAAAAGGCTCTGCAAGAGGTCAAGGCTGCCAGGCAAGCTCTTCTACCACTGAAGTTTCACATCCCGGCAGATGTGGCAGTGCTTGGAAGTGTCTGAGGCAGCTGCAGAATGGAGACTTTGACAGGCCCCTCTAGGTGAAGCGCAGTGCAGAGTTAGAGGAGCCCTGAACAACAGCAGTAATGGACTTGGAGCAGTGCACTCGAATGATCATTGAATTCTGCCTGGAAGAGAGATGGCCTGAGCTATCTATACTGATTTGTGTGAAGTGACTAATGATTCTACTGGATGGCCAGAGAATTAGCAGGAACATGACTGGGAAAGAGACAGCAAGAAGGTCTAGGAGACGCACACTCACAGAGTGAGAAAATAAATGAGTCACACGTGAATAACTTCTTCAGCAGAGAAGAATCTTAATCAGGGGACAAGATAACCAGTCTTGTACATGTCAGTCAATCTCTTTCCCAGGCCACTCCTGCCCACCTCCCCTGCGGTTTCAAGAACAAAGTTGCCATGACAGCAGGGATGGGCTTCTTTCCTGAGGGTAGGGCAAATATCTCAACCTGTCCCAGACCACTGGCCAACTACAAACTTTACCAGGTGGCAGCCCCCTGAATTTCTGTGGGATGAAGGTTACACATAGATTCAGGAATACTGACTTCCACTCACCCCTGTGAGTAGTGATCTGGCTACAGTCACTGCCAAAAGGCCAATGTGCCACAGAAGAAACCAATCCTAAACTTCTAACACAGCTTCATTTCCTGGGAGGAGCAGCCAGCCGCCTGGTGGCAGGTTGATTACGGCGGGCCACTCGAATAGCAAGGACAGTGCTAGGAAGGGTCACTGGAATGAACACTTCTGCGCGTGGATTTGCCTTCCCTGCCTGGAAAGCTTCCGCCAAAATTACCATCTGAGAACTTACAGGATCTCATATTCATTGTCAGGGTATTCCAAACGGCACTGCTTCTAACCAAAAAAAAAAAAAAAATCACTGTACAGGAACTTATGTGGGATGATAAAGCCTGTGCTTATGGAATCCACTGGTCTTACTGGTGCTGGACCTCCCAGACCAGTGAACTAATCTTTCTGTAAAACAATTAAACTTTCGATTTTGAGACCATTGTAAATTCACATGCAATCGTAAGAAATACATGGAGAGCTCCTGTACCGTTTACTCAGTCCTTCCAGCGGTGACATCTTGTAAAACCAAAGTGTTATATTACAACCAGGAAAGTGATATTGATTGAACCCACTGACGATATTCAGATTTCACCAGTTTTAGATGCTAACACTTGTGTATGTATATTTGGTTCTATACAGTTTTATCATTTGTGAGGGTTCGTATATTCACCACCACAGCCAAGATACAAGGCAGTTCAATCATCACAAGGATCTCTGTGCTGTCCTTTTATAACTTCCCATCTCCCTTCCGTCCTATCCTCTAACTCTTAGCAACCACTGATCTGTTCCCCACCTCTGTAATTTTGTCATTTCAAGAATGTCGCATAAATGGAATCACACCGTCTGCAGCCCTTTGGGACTGGCTTTTTTTCATGCAGCATAATTCCCTTGAGAGTCATTCAAGGTGCTGTTTGTATTAATCACTTGTTCCTCTTAATTTCTGAGTAGTATTCCACAGCAAAGATGTACCACAGTCTGTTTAACCATTGACCAGTTGAAGCTGATGAAGCCATGGAGCATGTGGGCTGTTTCCAGGTTTTAGCTATGACAAATATAGCTGCTATGGGAATTGCCTTAGTGGCTCAGCGGTTTATGAACCCGACTAAGATCCATGAGGATGCAGGTTCGATCCCTGGCCTTGCTCAGTGGGTTAAGGATCCGGCGTTGCCGTGAGCTACGGTAGAGGTCACAGACGCAGCTCAGATCCCAAGTAGCTGTGGCTGTGGCACAGGCTGGCAGCTGTAGTTCTGGTTCGACCCCTAGCCTGGGAACTTTCATATGCTGTGAGTGCTGCCCTAAAAAGCAAAAAGAAAAAAAACACAGATAAAGCTGCTATGAACATTAGTGCACAAGTTTTCATATGAACATAAGTTTTCATTTCTCTGGATAAACACCCTCTGCTCCAGTGTGCACTCATCTCCTTCGGGAGGACCTGACAGCCTCAACCTGGGCAGCTGGGCAGAGACCAGGGAGGGGGTTGTTGAGTCTCTGACTCCTGCACGAGGAGTCTATCATTTCTTGTTTGCCAGCTGCCAGGAGCAGAGTGGCCAAAGTTTAGGGAAAAGACAAACTGTATCATCACCGTTTAATTTTATTTCCAAATCCCTACAATTCAGGCTCCACTCCCAAATATGACAGTTTCCTTTTTTTTCCCTCTATTATTTAATACTAATAGACAAAAAACTTGAGGGTTCATAATCACATTACAAAAATTAATCAAAAGAGAAAATTTTAATATAACCTTTAAAAGAAAAAAACAAAATAAAGTAAAATCCAAACACATTAAAAGAAGGGAGTGAAATTTCTGAGCAAAAATAAGAACTAAGAAAGATACACAACTAATGAAAGCTAATGCTGACTTGGGAAGTCATATGGGTCCCACTGCGTATGACCAGAGCATACAACCACCCACAAAACAAAATACACATAAAATATATTCAGCTTTTAGGAAATGTATAGTATTATTCATAGGTATATTACAGCTGCTCATAAAAACCTACTTTCCTGAGAGATTTATATCTACCTCAATACACTCTTTCATTGTTTGTATATTAACTAGTCATTTCCTCCAAATCTGCTTTGAAAATGCTAGACTTCCCTGTGAAACTAAACATTTCAAAAGATTTTCATTACTAACTCAGGGACAACTCTCCCAGAATTCTATAATGTAAAAACCAAGGAGCACCAGGGTTAAAACCAGAAATATTTCCATCGTTCATCTATATATTCGTTTTTAAAACACTGGTACAATTTTTTAAGTTGTCAGTACAAAACTAGTGAGAAAACAAGGGGTTAAACAAACCTGTATAATACTGCTATTACATGAATTTAGTAGACTTAAAATTCATACCAAAAATAAGAGAATTGAAACAAATCCTTCAAATAAGCTGTTTTTTGGATTCTTCCAGTACTCTGAAAGGATAAAATATCTCTTATTTTTAAATATTCTGTCTTCTGGAATATTCCAGAATTTTGAAATTAAAAAAAAAAGAAGTACTCATGAAAAAGTAAAAAATAATATTTAAAGTATTTACATAAAATCTAATGTGAAACTATAAAGTATAACATCATAAATAAACTAAAATAGTAAAATACTATTCTCCATCTTAAAACAATGAAACGTCCTACTGTGTAGTCTGAAAAACTCTCTTGCAAACCGTTTTTAAAGTAATATGCCACCCTCTACTGTTAAGAAACACTAATATTCATAAAGCAGAAAACCAATTCCTTGTTCAACTATTGCCACCCTGTGGCTATAAGATGGTCTTCTGCTGTATCACAGCTCCCAATTCACTTAACAGGTTCCACAAATCCCTACTGTCTAAGTGACCTAAGAGGGTTAAAGATTTAAAAAAAAATTTTTTTTAAGAAAGAAGGTATTTAACTTAAAAAATATATTTAGCAAACATTTATCACATCCTCTCTATATAAGTATGTGTCACGTTGGTTATAAAAATGAAAAGGAGTTGGTCCCTATCCTAAAATAAATAAATAAACCTTTAAGAGATAGATGTATACACTGATCTCAAAGGTAATGAACCAAAGAGAAATGGATAAGTGAGTACGGATGTGTACATGGCCTTCCAGGTCATTTAAACTTGAGATCTCTCTAACTGGTAAAAGCTCACTGAAATTTTAGGATGGGGAATTCACAATGAACTGCCCTTGATTCAACACCTGACTGCAGGACAAAGTTCCTTTTAAGGATAGCTAGCTTGGGTCTCACTGAGTATCACTTATTTTTGAGATGTACATATAGATACCTAAATCTGCAACTTAAGGATAAGAATTAAATCAATGGAATGAACTTATAAACAAAACAGAAACAGACCCACAGATGTGGAAAACAAACTTACGATTACCAAAGGGGAAAGGCGGGAAGGGATAAATTAAGAGTTTGTAATTAACATATACACACTACTATTTACAAAATAGATAACCAACAAGGACCTATTGTACAGCACAGGAAACTGCACTCAATATTTTGTAATAACCTACAAAAGAAAAGAATCTGAGAAAGAACATATAGATAGATAGATATGTATGTATATGGAATCTCTTTGCTATACACTTAAAACTAACACATTGTAAATCAATTATACTTCAATTAAAAAAACAGTCAAAGAGAAATGCCTCTCCCCAAAAAAGAATTAAACCAATGGGAATGATGTCAACTTTCACTTCTATATATACTTATTTTCATTTTTTTTACTGCCACGTCTGTGGCACATGGAAGTTCCTGGGTCGGGATCTGAATCGGAGCTGCAGCTATGACCTACACCACAGACACAGTAACACCAGATACAAACCACATCTGCAAGCTGCACCACAGCTTTCAGCAACGCTGGATCCTTAATCCGCTGAGGCCAGTGATCCACATCCTCATAGAGACAACACCAGGTCCTGAACTTTATGAGCTGCAACAGGAACTCCATATACTTATTTTTAGATACAATAATATGTGAGATGTTATTTCTCACTTAGAGTTATTCAGACATCAAACTGTGTACATCCTATTCCAATTCATATAAACAAATATATATATTAAACCCCTACTTATGTGTAAGGCATTATGCAAGGAATGAAAAGAGTAAATAAAAAAATGACTGCTGATCTTCAGGAACTACAGTCTAGAAAACAGAATAAAACAAGTTCACAAATGGCTTTAATATAACTTGAGAGCTGTGTGTATACCATAAAGGTAGCATAAAACAAGGCCCTAAGACATTCAAAAGGAGTTTCATCTGCCTGGAGAGATGACTTAAAAGAAGGCTTTAAAGAAGAGGTGATTTTTATAATGGAATTTGCAGGTAGGGAACCTAATTCCAGGGGAGAGAACAAAGGTAAAGAAATAATGCTTGTGGAGTTTCCCTGTGGTACAGCAGGTTAAAGATCTGGCACTGTCACTGTTGTGGCTTGGGTTTGCTTTCTGGCCCGAGGGACTTCCATACGCCACAAGCATGACCAACAGGAAAAAAAAAAAAAAACGGAAAGAAAGAAAGTAAGGTAAAAGAAAGAAAGAATGCTTTGTTTAGGAAAGAGTAAACTATTTAACTATTTATCTTCCAAAAACAGTTTTTTTAAGCAGAAACCATGTTATAATTAAATCTTACACAGAATCCCAATATATATAAAAAGTATACTATTTTATTGGTAAAAATACATTTTCTCAGCTCAAATTGATAGCATTTACTTAATATTAAATTTAAAATGTGAGCATGCATTTTTAAATTAAAGAATTTTATTACATTTATAATTGTACAATAATCATCACAATATAGCATTTCTATCCCAAACCCTCAGTGCATCCCCCACTCCCCAACCTGTCTCATTTGGAAACCGTGAGTTTTTCAAAGTCTGTGAGTCATTATCTGTTCTGCAAAGAAGTTCATCGTGCCCTTTTTTGAGCATGCAGTTATTTGAATAAAAATTATCAACTGGTATCAGAAGTGAGGGATTAAGAAAGTCAGTTCCCAATTTCTGTATTTTTTCTAATGTCCAGTATCAAGAAAATCCACTTATTAATACCCCACATGTATAACTGGGTGAGGAAACAGGCAGTGTCATGCAGTGGGAGTGGGAGTGTGGTGTAAACAATCTGTATCTACCAACTCAAACCGTGTGTACATTTTAACCCAATATTATATCCCAGAAACATGCAAAAAAATGTAAATCCTCACTGTAGCACTGTCTGTGCTAAGGGTGGGGAAAAAAAAACAGAAACAACCTAGAAGGTTGTTAGGGAAGGCTTGATTAAATAAATTACCCTATGTCCACACCACAGAATACTGAACAAGTATTTTTTCAGTGAGGTACAGTGAGCCCTCTGTATTCACGGATGTGGGAGCTGCAGAGGGCTAACTGTACCATTTTTATAAAGAACTTGAGCATCCAGGTATTTACCACAGAGGATCCTAGAACCAACACCTCGTGGATATCTAGGAACAACGGTAAGTACACTACACATATGTAGTGATAAGGAAAATATTCAAAGTTACAGTTAAGTGAGAATAGCAATTTTCAGCAGCAGCAATAAAAGCATACTGGGTGCTTATCAGTGGGTATTTGTCGTAAGGGCTTAAATAATGAATTCATTTAATCTTACAACAATCCTATGACAGGGTTTCCTTTTATAAAAAAAGAAAAAGAAGATTACCACAGATATTAAGTAACTTTCCAAGCAAACAAAATCTGTAAAATCTGACAGAAGAATCCAGATTCAAACAAAGACTCTGAATCCAGAGCTTACATTCTAAAACATTAATAATGTAGTTCAAAACAATACCAAGCAGGAGTTCCCCAAGTGGCTCAGTGGTAACCAACCCCACTAGTATCCATGAGGACGCAAGTTCCATCCTTGGCCTTACTCAGTGGGTTAAGGATCCAGCACTGCCATGAACTGAGATGTAGATAGGAGACGAGTCTAGGATCCCTCACTGCTGTGGCTGTTGCCCTGAATGTGGCCAGAAGCTACAGCTCGGATTCCACCCCTAGCTTGGGAACTTCGATATGCCGAGTGCGGCCCTAAAAAGACAAAACAAACAAACAATAAAGTACCAGCTAACTTGTATGATTTTTAAGTACAAGCTTATATTCATATATGCGTATATAAAATCTCCAGCAGTATGCACTTAAAAAAAATACAACTTCCAGGTTTGAGAAAGTGAAAAGGGTCTTATATATTTTACATAATAACCTTCAATGCTATTTACATTCTCTTCTTGAAACAAGGAAATATTACTTTGATACTTTGCAAACAATTTTTTTTTCAAAAGTCTTGATCACACAGTAAAGACAAACTTTATTCATCTTGTAATATCAGGGTACTCGTTGATTACATAGATCTAGAAACTTCAAAGAGTGAAGCAAAAGATTTTTCACAAAGTTGAATCTTTACATCAGTGCCTACCAACTGCTCATACTCCTCATCATAAATGTAACAGGAAAGCACTAAATGCTTCCTATAAGCACTAAAATAAAACTTTCAGTTCTATTATTACACTTACAACTGGTTTTGATCAGTTATTATTCTGGACTAAAGAATTTAACTCACATGCTCAAGCCTGTACTACCCTCACTTATAAAACTATTTGTAAGCAGTCACACAGAGTCAGCAATTCAAAGACAGCCCAGGCACAATATAAGTTCAAGTGTACACTATGTGTACTTATTCATTCATTCACCCACTTGGCAAATGTGTATGGAGCATCCACTAAGAGTCAAGCACTGTGCTAGATGCCAGGAGGTTTTCTATAATTCAGGACACTACCCGTCTGTGAACTGTTTGATACTGGTTCCCAAGGAGATAAGTACAGAAATTGAGAGTTTATTTATATATTAAATTATAAAAATTATATTATAAATTATGTCTGCTGACTCAAAAAATCTATTTTGTATTTATGTGTATTTCCTCCATTTCATTTTTCCAGTCATTCTATCGTAATTTACAAAATTGTTGCCCGACAGATGGCTTTTTTTTTTAAGTTCATTTACGGAAAAGGAAACTGAAGCGCTGACAAGTTAAATTATTTGCTCAAGTTCAGCGACAGTAATTCTCATTCACCTAGCCACTGAATTAAGAAATATTAATGAAGAGCATGGCACGCCAGACACTAAGCTCCACGCTGCAGCTACTGTGCAGAACAAGACCACCAGCAGAGAGAGAGCCCTGCCTCTGCCGGTGTGAGTCCAACTCCACTCCAGGTCCCCGGAGTCGCCCTAGAAGCCTCATTGGCAGCACTCGCCTCAGGAAGACGCGTGCAAAGGAGTGTGAACAGCGCAGGCCTAGCATATAGATACCGTACAAAAGTACAACAAACGGAGGAAAATCACCACGCGCTCTGTTCCAAGCGCACTGCAGCTAGAACAGGTACGACACACAGCCACAACTGCTCCACTCCCTATGCGGGACCTGCCCTAGTCCCTCAGTCCCACCCATTTACGTCGTGCTCCGCCCTGACCCCAGCGCCACACCCCCTACGCCAGGCTCGCTCATTGCTCCCGGAGGGCCCCAAACGGCGGGCTACGCCTCCAGCCCCGACGCCGGGCTCCGCCCTCCCGCCCGTCGCCGCGTCGCTAGCGTAGCTCCCGCGACTTACTCTAATCCTCCCGAGCTCCGCCTTCTCCTGCAACTCGGAGTGCCGCTCCAAAGCGCTCGCGAAGCCGCCTGGGCGCTGTTTAGGCTCCGTGGAATCAGAACTTTCGCTTCCGGAGCCACTTTCAGTTCCTGTGCCTCTACAGGGCCGAGAGAAGATAAATACTCGCAGAAAATGACTCTTGGCAGTCACGGCACGAGTCCTACACAGCGCCGCCATGATGGCTCTACAACCCCTGACCTTTGGCTTTTCCGCAAGCGCGCAGGTCACGGGGCGGAGCAACAAGAGACCCACCTACTTGCAGAGGACTGTGGGCCTGTGGGCGTGGCCTAGGATGTGCCCGGGAAGGGTGTGGTGTAAGAGGCTGTTAAGCCAAGATTGGTGGACTAAGTCTGATGGCTGGAGGTTTCTTACCGGCAGCAGCCAGCTAAATTTTGCACGTAAAGCCTTTTGGCTCGCAGTAATTTCGCCTTCCTATAGGTTCCCTTTAGGCTTTATTCTGCTGTAAATTCTGGTAATGTGACACCAGCTGGCCCCGCCTCCTGTGAGTCCACCCAGATGGCCCCAAGGCTTGGTCCCCCACCGCTCTTTTGGTCTTTGCTTAAATGCGCCGTTCTTCTTGATTATCTTATTTAAAATTGGAACTCCAGACAGCATTGGGCTTCAGCGATTTTCTCCATACCATTTGGCGCTTCTTAATATGTCATTTCATTTACTTATGATAATTTTGTTTACAAAGTCTGCTTTCTCAATTTGTAAACCACGAGGGCAAGTATTTTGCTGCTGGATCCCCGACTGCGGGTGCATAGTAGGGCTCGACCATTTGTGAAAGCCTGGATCCAAGACCGTCTTTCTTGGCCTATTCTGCAGTCAGTCCACCCACGTTACAAAAATATTAGACTGAGATGTTTTTGGTCACCTCTAGCTACAATCCCTTGAGAAAGTAAGTAATGCCTAAATATGTACCACTAGGGGCCCCACCCTCACTTAGGATTTTCTCCCTTTTTTTCTCCCAACGTTGATTGCCAGAATTTGCCCACCCTCTTCCGAACCAGGCCTAATGCCATACTTGAAATGTTTACGAATTAAGTTCTCCATCCACCTTCTACCCAGCAGTTATCTATTAATGAGCTTACTTATTTGGGGGGGAGGTAGAAAGCACTTTTCCAGTTCATTTGCAAGTCATATGACAGAAGGAATTTTTATGTGTGACCACAGTCCTTATTTTAAAATGCCTTTGACTATGGATTTTAAACCTTTTTGATGTTTTCATCAGTTGCACAGAAAGAACACTTGAAATGCGCCTTGAAATGGTGCATAAGTGTATGAATCACATGTGACTCCTTACTAGCCACCAGTAGGGTAATCTTCAAATTCCAAGGGGGTTTAAAATAAATTCTACTCCAGGAGAGTTCTCCCTTTTGGTACATAAATCACTTATTTCCCCTGACCATTAATGGAGTCTTGTCTAAGCTATTTTTGCATTATTTACTATGGCTGCTGCTACTTTTGTTTCCCTTCAGGAAAAAAGTGTGGTGGAAGTTCCTGTCATGGCTCAGCGATGAAGAACCTCACTAGCATCCATGAGGACTTGGGTTCAATCCCTGGCCTTGCTCAGTGGGTTAAGGATCCAGCATAGTGATGAGCTGCAGTGTAAGTCACAGACACAGCTCAGATTCTGCGTTGCTGTGGCTGGGGTGTAGGCCTGGCAGCTAGAGCTATGCTTTGACCCCTAGCCTGGGCACTTCCATGTGCTGTCGGTGTGACCCTAAAAAGACAAAGACACACACACACACTGTGGTCAGTTGTAAAGAGTGCTGGCCACTGACATAAGACTCCTTAGTTCTAGTCCTAAATCCAATCCTGATTATAAGCAAGCCAATTTAAGGTTGCTGGTTCCCTCAAATAAAACGAAGCTATTAAACCCTGTCTGAAGTTATAAAGAAGTGTTTTGCAAACTTAACTAAATCAGTATCCATAGAACAAACGAGATTATTAATATCCCAGCTCTGAAATTCAACAGATGTGTTATACTCATGTCCTACCTCAGCCAGATCATAAATTCCTTGAGGAATGTGACAACCGACATTTTGGGATAAATTCTGTAGTTTTTAAGGTGTAAGTTTTACAGGAAGGTTCTACTGTATATCACAGGGAACTATATTCAGTATTCTATAATAAGCCATAATTGGAAAGAACATGAAAAAGAATATATAACTGAATCACTTTGCTGTACACAAGAAACTAACACAACACTGTAAATGAACTACAATAAATTTTAAAAGAAAAAATCTGTTTTATACTAACTAAAAAAACCAGTAAGTTTGTATTGACAGACTTCAGGTTATGCCTAGTTTTCTGCCCTTGGTAGAGCATCAGAAGCATCAAATGAAAGAGTGAAGGACTGAGCTCTCCTTGCTTATACCAAAGTCAATTGCAACATCAATACTAATGGCAATATTTTATTGTATTTCGTGTTTTTTTTTTTTTGTTTGCACCTGCAGCATATGGAAGTTCCCAGGCTAGGGGTCAAATCGCTACTACAGCTGCGGGCCTACGCCACAGCCATAGCAACACAGGATCCAAGCCTCGTCTGCAACCTACACCATAGCTCACAGCAATGTCAGATCCTTAAGCCACTGAGCAAGGCCAGGGATTGAACCCGCATCTTCATAGATACTAGTCAGATTCCTCTCCACTGCGCCACGAAGGGAAACTCTAATAGCAATATTTTAACATCTCCATGACACCTTCTGATCCTGCTCTACTGCTTGAACCACACCTTCCTTCTTGATTTATTAAAATTACAATCTTCTTTTTCCCACATGGCTTGCAAAGTTGTTAGGACACTTTGTAAAAATATTAGTAATGGCAGATGACAAGTTACTAAAATATAATCCAGGTTCTGATTACACATCTACTAGCTGTGATCGCATCTATAAAACGGTGACTACACCGCACCCTTGAGTAAGGAATTAGAGGAAATGAGTGTTAAATGCCCAACAGTTACTGAAATAAATAGTTGTTAATTGGCTAAGGAGGTAATTTAGAAATTCATGCCTCATGGAATGAAGGTTCAACCCCTGGCCTCACTCAGTGTGGTAAGGATCCAGTGTTGCGGCGTAGGTCAAAGATGTGACTCAGATTTGTCCTTGCTGTGGCTGTGGAATAGATTGGCACCTGCAGATCTGATTTGACCCCTAGCCTGAGAACTTCCATATACCGCAGGGGCGGCCCTAAAAAATAAAAAAAAGAAATTCATGCCTCTCAAACATGCATGGAAACCTGGGGAAAAGAGAGGGGTAGTAATACACTGGAGAAATAGGTGCATGACTCTAAAGATAATCATGTCAGCCACAGAGATGAATACAGCCAGTAAGGGGGTCCTGTAGAAGAGGACTAGAGATAGGCAATAACATTTAAGGAGTTGGGAGAAGAGAATATCAGAAAACAGTCAAGCTGAGAAGTAAGTAGAGTGAATCCTAAAGAAACAAAGGGGAGAACTTAAAAGCACACTGAGATGGAGTGTTAAAGTGGAAAGTCCTGGGAAGCGTTTATTTAAGCATGAAACCCTGGCAGATAATATGCACATACAGGTCCTGCCCTCGGGGGACTCCCAAACCACAAGTGAGTTCTTCTGGCCCATTTTGATTTTGGTTCACTGTGATTTCAGAATCAAAACATGGAAACTGAAATCTAAGGTTTGAAGGTTTACTTAAAAGTGATGATGCTTTATTCTTAACTGTAACCCAGTACAGCCTCTATATAACAGCTAAATTAACAGACAGACATCTCTTCATCATGGGCAAAAAAGTGATTTTTTTCATCTGGGTCTGAAGAAGCTATAAAGAAACAGAGGTGATCCTAACACAGAGCCTTAGGAAGCAACTCCTCTGGCACATATATAGCAAACAGTCACTTACATATGCCTTTTTATAGTCCACATGTAGCTTTTTTTGTTCGATACATTGATTCCAAACAGCTGCTCCTGTTATGCTGTGCTCAAACCCTGAAGAGTCTGGAGAGAAAGTGGTGTCATTAATGGACTTACCCCTTTCCTCAACATACAAGTATTACATACCAAAGGACCCACACCCAAATCATAGAATTTTTATTGTTTTCAAATATTAATTAAAAAAAAAAAGCGTGTACTTCTTGATTAACAAATCCAGAAATAGTAAGTCCAAATTAAACATGTCTTTTCTCTACTTCAACAGCTTATCTGAGTTACTGTTAGGATAATCCAATGCGTTCTACTCTCCTCCAGGGATGACTCTGGCCTCGAAGGTCTACAAATTCTTTATTTCCCACAAGCTTCAGCCATTAAGGACCATCCTTTGTAAGAAGGGGATACTTTCAGGAATTATTTTCTTCTATCCCACTTCTTGCATCCTTAAATAACTGACATTTCATTCTCAAGTTGCTATGTTCTTAAGAGTGTCAAACACAAAACACAGGAGAGTGACAAGACACCCCTCTGATGTGTTGCGTAATTATTGTGTTTTATTTAAAGTGCTCAAATATCTGTGCGTTCATAATATTGACTCTTCCACAAAGACTACTTTGAATAATTATTTCTAAGTTGATGCTTATTTTTTTAAATTTATCCTCCCTCTACTCTTTGCGCTTTTAAGAGGTAGAGTACTTTGCGGTAGAATAAATCATTTCTAGATTAAGTGTCTGCAGCTGTCTGGAGAGGGATTCTCCAATTTCTTCTTTCACAACCATCACCAGTACCCACAATACACATATCCCACCATCCACCCTTATTTCTATCATTTCTCCCACTAAATAAAGAGATTTGGGGATATTTCACTCAACTAAAGAAATTGCCATCATTTCCATTTTTCCTTGTTAAAAAGACAGTACTTGGGCAGAATACCCAAGAAACAATGGAATGAAAAGGAGATTTGATTTAAAAATTAAAAGATGAATTGGCTGAAAAAAATAATGTAACAGCTCTGTTGAGCAAGCACAGTATTTCTTTAAAACGATCAATTTCTACTGGAGTTCCCATCGTGGCTCAGTGGTTAACGAATCTGACTAAGAACCATGAGGTTGCGGGTTCAATCCCTGGCCTTGCTCAGTGGGTTAAGGATCTGGCGTTGCCGTGAGCTGTGGTGTAGGTTGCAGACGCGACTCGGATCCCGCATTGCTGTGGCTGTGACGAAGGCCGGCAGCTACAGCTCCTGTTAGACCGCTAGCCTGGGAACCTCCATATGCCGCGGGTACGGCCCTAAAATGACAAAAAGACAAAAAAAAAAACGATCAATTTCTACAGATCCACTCCTCTGGGACAATGCTTCAGCAACCTTAACCTTAAAGCCTCTTCAAGTAAATAATTTGTTAGTCTGATACCAGAAAGCAGTGATTTAAAGCAGATGGAAAAAAAAAAAGCTGCCTTTTTAAAAGCATGGACATGAGTTGATTATTTAATACAATAAGCTCTTTCCAGACCATTGGCCTCATAATAAATATTGAGACCTATACTACTGATATACAGAATTTATTAAGTTTTTCACATATCATTGAGCATAGTTCCAGTTGCATCGGAAGTGCTAACAAAAGTTCTAGCAATCAAGAATTGCAGCATGTTATTTTATGACAATCAACGCTTGTGGCTTTTCAGATTTGGTTTTCTTAAGATAATTGATCCGAAGGTAAATCTAGTCATGCTTTAGGATACTCCAAGCTTGGCATTTAACATTTGGCATACACCATGACAAAACAATCACAACTTGATAAATAACAAATACAACATTGTAGGCCATAACCATACACAGCGTAAGGAAAAGATAGCGGTGATGAGTTAAGTATGTATGAGAATTAACAGAGTACCTTGGCCTCCATGCAGATACCTTTAGAGGCTTTGGTTCGTTCAGCCCTGACACTCGGTTTTCAAGGCAGGGAGCAATGTCTACAGTGTCATTTTGTCATTTCTAACACACTGAACACAAATAAGAAAACGATGAGCTGATTTTTATCAATGCATGAAATCCTCGGAAGTTATTACCAATCCCTTAGTATAAAAAATTTCAAGTTATATTAGTCATATAACTTGGTGTGCTTATTTTAAATGGTGCTAAATGCAGTAAATGAAGAGGTTTCCCCTAATGTGATTGATTTTAGCATTTTTCAGCTACCTAGATCTAAAACTCTTTCAGGCTTTTGAAAGGAGAGTGTCCATATTTCAACCTACTGATAACACAATATGCTTGATTCAGAACGTTATTTTATAGTTTACTCTGAAACCAAAAATTTGGTAAAAAATAAGTAGCTATAAGTGGTGTGTGAACCACTCCGCTGAAATGGTTCCTGTCACAGATGGTGACAAACAAGGATGTAAGGGCTCCACTCTCAAGTCGCTAGGACTTTGAATTATGGTACATAGTGTCACAAAACTCTAACACATCGAATATAGAGCAGATTTATTTGGTTTGGTGTCTTCCGACACCCCAGATATAAGATATACCAAAACAATGTTTATTCAAAAAATATTTTTGTAGCCGGTAGTTCTTCCCTTGCAAGTAAAGAAAACCTTACCAAGACTTTTAATAACCAGGATCCAGAAAAGTTTTAAAGAACAATCTTAGTTAGGCATCAACTATACAGAGATCCAAAGGAAAAAAAAAAAAAAAACAGGATAGAAGAAAAAGATCCGACCCGTGTCCAGGATCCAGAGCAATTTCCTGAAGTAGAAAAGCCATTACAATAACCCACAGCTTCTGAGATCATTCTAATGAGGCTCCCAGGTACTGCCCATGTCAGTATAACGACGTTTCCTAAAATAAAGGGCCTTAAATGCACATTAGAGGGGGTCTCCCAGGAAGAGAGGTGAAGGATCTTTTTACGTGGTTCAACCCCCCCCAAAATAGTTGGTCAAGGAACATGTAAAGCTCAACAAAAGCACATCTGGTGGAAATTCACGGACACGAATGTTGACAAGATGTGCTTGGATCTCGCTTGCAGCATCTGGCAGTGAGCGGCAGAACAAAGGTTGGGCCTTCACAGGCTCTCCTGCGTCTGTTCTGGAAGAGGCTCCGTGGTGGTGGCACTAGCATTTGCAGTCGAGTTCAAGACGTCTCCAAAATCCCCGCCAGCCGGCTTGCTTCCCCCTACTTTAGACTTTTTTTTTGAAAAGTTCAAAAGGGAAAGAGACATCATGAAACAGAAACTTCGCTGACTCGGCACAAAGTAACTCAGATTTTTTTTACTTTGAAGAACAGATAAATCAGGAAGCTCAGAGCTCTGTGATTATTATACATGTCCCGAATCGAATGCTGCTGAAATATCCCATTTCACTGGAAAACGCATGCAGACTTCCCTGCTGAAATAGTCAAGCTGGGGAAATCCTCCCCGCCCCCGCCCCCGCCCCCCATCTGCTTATTGTTTTTCACAGGAAATATGTCTGAAGAATTTTGTTAAGGCCTGTTATTCTACAGTACCTATTGAGCTCTTGTTTATATTGGAACAACACTTTGTGAAATATTACCTAGTACAACAAAGGAGAGAAATGGATGAATGTTTCCCGGTTACAGCAAGAAGTTTCTACCCTTTTGCTACTTTAAAGCACAGCGCCGAGGATTTAGCAACTCAACATCACCCGGGAGCTTGTTAGACATTTGGAACCTCAAGACTGAGCTCCCGGCCTCTGTCTGCAGGATTGAAATCCACGATTTAACAAGCTCTCCAGTGATTGCTATGCACGTTACTGGTATGTGAAGGAGTTCCTGCTGTGGCCCAAAGGGATCAGCGGCGACTTGGGAGTTCCTGGGACACAGAATCGATTCCCGGTCGGGCACAGTGGGTTAAAGGATCTGGCAATGCCACAGCTGCGGCTCAGGTCGTGACTGCGGCTCGGATCTGATCCCTGGCCCGGGAACTCCATATGTCAAGCAGGCGGCCAAAAATGAAAAAAAAAAAAAAAACAAACCAGTATATGAAAGCACTACTGCAAGTGCACTGAAAATCTGTCAATAAACATTTGTTTAGGAGTTCCCTGGTACTGCAGGGGATTAAGGATCTGGTGTTGTTACTGCAGTGGCTCAGGTCACTGCTGTGGTGTGAGTTCAATCCCTGGTCCCAGGGAACTTCTACATGCCGCAGGTGCAGCAAAAAAAAAAAAAAAAGCCCCCACATTTGTTTGAATGACTGTATCTACCTTATGTTTCTTATGTTTGTATACTAACTGTATACTACTGTATGCTTTCAAAACACCCTTAGGCATCTTTAATGACTAGGATATGTCTAGGCTCCCTTCCTCCCTGGCCCCTCCCTGTTACATCTCATGACTGACCAACAGGGCTGCTGACTAACATTAAGAAACCAATCAGAGGAGTTCCTGCGGTGGCGCAGCGGAAACAAATCCGACTAGGAACCATGAGGTTGCAGGTTCGATCCCTGGCCTCGCTCAGTGGGTTAAGGATCCAGCGTTGCTGTGAGCTGTGGTGTAGGTCACAGATGCGGCTCTGATCTCACGTTGCTGTGGCTGTGGTGTAGGCTGGCAGCTGCAGCTCCAATTAGATTAGACCTCTAGCCTGGGAACCCCCACGAGTGCAGCCCTAAAAATGACAAAAGACAAAAAAAAAAAAAAAAAGACAATCAGGGAGGTCCTGTAGTGTCTCAGCAGAACCGAACCTGACTAGTATTCAAGAGGATGCGGGCTCCATCCCTGGCCTCGCTCAGTGGGTTAAGGATCCGGCATTGCTGTGAGTTGTGGTGTAGGTCGCAGATGCGGCTCTGATCTCACGTTGCTGTGGCTGTGGTGTAGGCTGGCAGCTACAGCTTCGATTCAACCTCCAGCCTGGGAACTCCCACATGAAAAGCAAAAAAAAAAAAAAAAAAAAAAACCAATT
>PVHT021183585.1:1194732-1223773 GCA_004024745.2 Catagonus wagneri
AAATTTATTTTTTGATTAAAAATAAAACAACGAATCATCCACGATGATCGCTCTGACAGCAGCATCATAATAAGACTGTCCAAAAATTAAGGATTGAACAAACAATATCCATTATAAGGCAAGCAGCTGTTAAACATAAAATTGAAAAAGAATACTTAAGGTCACAGAAAAATGTTTACGATTTATGGTTAATTCTTTTTTAAAGCATAAAAACACAGTCCTACAGTATATTCCTGTCTCTGAGTTGGAGGAGCACTTTTTTGCGTGTTCTTGGTGCTTTTCTATATTATTTTGCCTTTTCTACAATAAGGTTTATATTCGATTTTGTCTAATGACAAAAGTATTTGAATTGGAGTTCCCGTCGTGGCTCAGTGGTTAACGAATCCGACTAGGAACCATGAGGTTGCAGGTTCGATCCCTGGCCTCGCTCAGTGGGTTAAGGATTTGGCGTTGCCATGAACTGTGGTGTAGGTCACAGACGCGGCTCAGATCCCGCATTGCTATGGCTGTGGCGAAGGCCAGCAGCTACAGCTCCGGTTAGACCCATAGCCTGGGAACCTCCATATGCCATGGGTGCGGCCCTAGATAAGGCAAAAAGACCAAAAAAAAAAAAAAGTATTTGAATTGAATAATGCAAAAAGCAGCACAAACTTCTAAAATGCCATTGTTTTTTAAATTATGTATTTCTTTTCAGCATTTAGGCTGCCATGCTCCAATATGCACTCACAACATTGATTAAAAGAGTACAGATCACCTTACATAGTGAGCTGAAGTTATTTAAATAGTTACTTAAATAGTTTTAGAAGTTATTTAAATAGTTTTAAAAGGAAGTGCTAATTTAAATAATTTACCCATACCAAAGAAAGTTAGGCATTAAGCACCATATAACATAAAGACCCTGTCCCTGCCTCTACTTGCCTTTAAGTTTTCGACCTTTTCTTCAAATGATTTGAATGTCGGTGAGTTTCTATGGAGAGAAAAGAAAAACAAAGAGCAAGGTCGCAAACACTGAGAAAAGAAATGCAACAATTCTGAAAACATGATTAGCTGACTGTATTTATTCCTCTAGGCCATTATTCTCAAGCAGCAAAGAACAGATATATTATTCTGGACTACAGATGTGGAGGCATACATACAAATTAAAATCTTATTATGTAGGACTATCCATTTCTAAGAGTTCCACAAATGATGTTTCTGATTCTGTGAAAACAGCCAGTCTTAAGACATATAGATATGTTACCCACAAGTGGGAGGAGAGGGAACAGAGCCAGCTACAACACGGATTCTGTCACTTCCCCAACCAGCTTGCCAAGGTATAAGAAAATGCCGCGTTAGAGCAGTCTGATTTGGGTGAAGGTGCTATGCTTCAGAACTCGTGTTTAAATCCGCAGGCTGCCTGGCAAGATTTCTACAGGAACCCACGTGACCTAAACCGGACAGACAAACCCTACGGGGTTCTGCACCCTGGTTCCCAGGAGCAGCATAACAGACAGTAAAAAACTGAGACCAAGAGAATGGGAGGAGCCCAGAGACGTGGCCCTGCGCATCTGGCAAAGCTCCCTGCCCCCGCTGCCACGGAAGCGCCCCGGGGCCCACAGCCTCTTCTGTGCCTTCAAACTCATCCATGGGGATTGAAGGAGGGTCACAGTGCCTGTGTTAACTCCCACCCTGGGTTTCCACTGCTTTTACACTCTCTACTGACCTCCCAGAGCCTTCCAGGTACCAAGATGCGCAAGGAGAAGAAGAGGACAAAGGGTTTCCTCCTTGCCGTCGTGGTGATGGGCAGCCGGTGGCCAAGTGCGGACCTCAGACCTGCTGGCTCTTGGGAAGTTCTTAGCAATGCAGATTCTCAGCTCCCACCCCAGGCTTACAGAATCAGAAAGTCAAGGTGGGGCCCAGCCGGCAGGGGCTTTTAACCAGCCCCCCAGGCAGTTCTGATGTTTAAGCCAAGCATATACATTAAAAATCCTCTGCCCCTAGAGATGGGTCATGCCAGGAGGTAAAATGTGCCACTTGCGAGGGTTTTCCTGGTCAAAGAGGACAGTGGAACCCAATCACAGCTGGCTCCAAATGTCACACTGGGATAAGGGGGAGTAGAAACCAGGAGGATGAAAGAAAAGGGGGCTGAAACTGAAGGCAATGCAGCCAGAAAAGAGAAGGCTGCTTAGATGATGTGTTCACTCTTTCAATTAAACAGATTCCAGATCTGAAACAATGTAAGAGGCTTACAAAATAAAGTCGAAATAACACTACTTATGTTTTATTCATTTTAATCTTTCTTTGTCTTTCTAGGACCACAGGTGCGGCACATGGAAGTTCCCAGGGCAGGGGTCGAACTGGAGCTACGGCTGCCGGTCTACACCACAAACCACAGCAACACCAGATCTGAGCTGGATCTGTGACCCACACCGCAGCTAATGGCAATGCCGGATCCTTAACCCACTGAGCAAGTCCTGGGATCGAACCAATGTTTTCATGGATAGTAGTCATATTCTTAACCTGCTAAGCCACAACAGGAACTCCAATCATACCTTTTTTTTTTTTAATGGCCACACATGCAACATATGGAAGTTCCCGAGTCAGGGGACTGAATCTGAGCTGCAACTGTGACCTAGGCCACAGCTCCGGCAACGCAGGATTCTTTAACCCATTGCGGGGGGCCGGGGATCGAACCTGAGTCTCTGCAGCAACCCAAGTCACTGCAGTTAGATTCTTAACCCACTGCGGTGCAGTGGGAACTCCAATAATTCTTTTTTTAAAATCACAAACATTTAATGGATTTTTCCCCCAGCCTAACACTGTAGAAAGGGCAACTAAACACCAGTAACAGTTTTCAGAGCTTGTTTGCAGCGGAAATCTATCTCCTACTTTCAAACAGTTCGATAAAACATCTAAGTGAACTATAAGAAAGCATCAGACCAACCACATTTTGTAAAAAATATACTTTACCTCATAGCGGGCATGCTAATTGAGTGTTGAATGGAGCGTATACTAAGAGGCAGCATTAAAAAGAGATAGAAATGGAGTTAGTAAAAGTGATCAGACATTATAAATAGCAAACAAAACTTAGCTTTCTAGGAGCTTGTTCTTCTGGCACCATGAAGAATGACCTACTTTTTGAGGTGGAGGGGATCAAAATTATTCCAGCATACTTTACTTTTATTCATGAGCCAATTTAATCCTAGGAGTTAACAGAGCTAATAATTCAACTTCACATTTTCACAGCACTTTGAAAACTGGCAAGTGTTTTCACCTTGTCTCACATCAAGGCTCAAAGGTTAAATAATTGATTTACCCAAGGTAAACTTGGGTCTTTGAGATTCCTAATCCAGTGTTCACCACCTCCCCTCAAAAAATGAAGCACACACATAAAGACATGTACACACACACACACACACACACACACACACACACACACAAAAGCAAGGCCACTGAAGGCTCCTGCAGCTGTCTTTCTCCCACATACTTGTTACCAGAATAGGAAGCTTTCAAAGTTTGTCACTATTTCACAATTTCAAGTGACTTTAAAATTACATTATCACCCCTTAGTAGGACTGGTATCAGTTTTCTAATAAAAGGCATCTGTACTCCATCCCAATTAAACTAAATGTTCTTAAAGGCCATTCAAATAATATTTGGCCCCTGTCTTCCTAGGACCAACTTTTTACTCAAAGGCAACTCAGGTTCAAGGTTATCTACTCTCCAGCCATCTCCTATAGAGACCACCTCAGCCCATGGGATGGAAATACCTCAATTCTTAGGCTCACAAAGTCACTGCTGTACCTTACTAATGCTAATAACACGCTTATGATATTTTGATCACTGACTGACACAGCATTTTGGGGTAAGTGGAACAGTCCAAGCTCTCAGTTCTCAGTTATAATTTAAATACTGTGTGTGATTATGATTTAGTTTTCTCCAAGACTCAACTGTTAACAAAGGCTGATGTGTGGTTTCACGTGTAGCTCTTCAAATCCAGTTTTGCATTCATAGGTAATAATATGGAGTACGAGCTTGCTATGAATCAAAAGAAGCCAGCAGCTCATATAGTCAAGATAATCAGTAAAAGATTCAGACATTTTTGTATAAATGTTCTACATAATACAGGAAAAGCTCTACTGTATTAGCTCAGCATTCTCTCTATCCTGTTATAACAGTGGGAGATGCCTTGATATAAGACTACATTCTGCGAAGAATTTGCTAATTCTTTTCCTGCTTGATCTATGGCAGAGTGCTGGATGCATATTTGAAAGATAGAGATGAATAAAAATCCTCTTTCTTCACTAATAAATCCAGAACTCCAAAAGTTACCTGCTCTGCCTTAGACCTTTCTAAAGAATTGCCAAAGCCACCTTCCACCATCACCAATATAACAGCCGGATCAGTAAAGTTCCAAGGACTACAGCTAACCTCCTGGTAACCTTCAAATTGTTTAGGCCGAATGGAAAAAAAAAAAAAAAAAGCAACTTGAGCCAACTAAGATTCTTATCCCGGGATTTTATTAGCAGAACCTTAAGACACTGGTTAGCTAATGAGAGGTACATTGAAGGAAGACATTTTTGGAGACCAGGTAGTACAAACTGCAAGAATGCAGAAGAAAAAAAAGAATTTCCAAAAAAAGGCATTGAATATAAGCACAGAAAAAGGTGGAGGAAATGAGGAGAGATTACCATGCCGGGAAGAGGGGTCAAGTGGGAGAGGAATGGGTTTTTCCTTCGGTTTCTAGATGCAACCTTGATTTCTAACAGTTTTGCAATCAGCAGGACTAGCCTGAGTTGCTTCCTTTCCTTTCTTTGGATTCCAAAAGAACTTTCATTCTATGCAACGCGTTCCCCTTTCTAGGTGAGCTAAATCACAGAATTTTCTAATCCTCAAAACCAAAACACTCTTTGCGAGAACATTCTGGAGGAAATTACCAGACTCTGGCAAACAAAGGCAAATATTGGCTAAATATATGATAAATTATTTGTCCATAGGACCCACACACTGAATTCAAACAGTATCAACAAAATTAGGAAATGGCTGGATAAAATAACTGCAAAGTTCAGAAATGCACAGTTAATTCTAGTCACTGCCCCTAATAAGCACCTATGTTAAAGATCATTTCCTCAAAGACCATTTGTTGGGTCTTGTGCCCCTCTGAGCAGGCAAAAGCAGAGCGAAAACGAATGATCCTAAAAGTGAATTCTAGATGCATTAAGTTGACTATGAATTCAACATCCAGGGCACAGATTAATTCAAGATTATCCTACATAGGAAACAAGTCCTAGAGTTGAGAAACCAAATTGAAAAAGTTACTTGGAGGAGTTCCCTTCGTGGCTCAGTGGTTAATGAATCCGACTAAGAACCAAGAGGTTGCGGGTTCGATCCCTGGCCTTGCTCAGTGGGTTAAGGATCCGGCGTTGCCGTGAGTTGTGGTGAAGGTCGCAGATGCGGCTCGGATCCCGTGTTCCTGTGGCTGTGGTGTAGGCTGGCAGCTACAGCTCCTGTTAGACCCCTAGCCTGGGAACCTCCCTATGCCGCGGGTGCGGCCCTAGATAAGGCAAAAAGACAAAAAAAACTCACTTGGAATTATCAGGAGATGGAGAATTAAAACAAGAAAGTAGTGGAGAATTACGCATAATAAAGAGATCTTCCTTGGATGAGGGAAGAGATGGACAGTGGTGGAGCATCAATGCCAGGGGACAGCAGGAGAAAAGGGGAAACTGAGAAAAAGGGGACACAGTCAGGAGAAGACACTCAATAATGTCGGAAATACAATTTTAAAAAATATTTCATTTTTACAGTATTATCACAGAAAAGGACTATCAATACGCTTCCAAGAAAAACCAAGGTATAAATAACTTGAGGCATTTAAGTTATTAAGTACCTAGCAAGTGCCAATGGTATGAATGACAGGACTTAAAAGGGGAAAATGAAAGGAAAAAAAAAGAAGTCATCACTGCCAAATAAGTTCAAAACCCAGCTGGGAAAATCCCATTTTGTTTTAGAGAGCTGGAAATAATTCTCCTGTGATTCTGGGCTCAGGGTTCCACCTGTTTCTGGGTACTGTTACTGTTTCCTATCAGTAAAACTTGGGAGCTCTTCTATCTACCAAGCTCAAAATACATATAAATAAACAGGAGTTCACGTTGTGGCTCAGCGGGTTAAGGAACCCAGCTAGTATCCATGAGGATGCGGGTTTGATCCCTGTCCTCGCTCAGTGGGTTAAGTATTTGGTGTTGCCATGAGCTGTGGTGTAGGTCTCACGTGTGGCCCGGAGGCCGGCAGCTGCAGCTCTGATTCGACCCCTAGCCTGGGAACTTCCATATGCCACAGGTGAGACCCTAAAAAGATTAAAAAAAAAAAAAACCTTTATATATTAAGTTTCTCTAAAAAAAGAAAGTAAAGGCATGAGTCAATGTTTACCATGTATGTGCAGAAAACAAGCAAACAGGGGAGGAATGACTATAAACACCCACTTGGGGAAAAGCTGTCTGTCCCCAGAGAGCCTTCCAGGAGAGTGCTGGTTACAGTGTCCCAGGGCTGGCCTATGACCCCCGTGAAGCTGACATGTAATTGTCAGGGAATCAGAACAGATATACGCTTCTTTTCCTCTCCCTCCATCTCTCTCCATTTCTCCTCCCTCCCTCCCTCTTTCTCCTTCTCTCTTTCCTCCCCCACCCTCTGCTCTTCTTTCTCTTTTCCTTCTCACTCACTCAAGGCAGATGACAAATATCTGCGTGCCAAGGGCTAATTTTTTTTTTTTTTTTGCTTTTCAGGGCGGCACCCACAGCATATGGAGGTTCCCAGGCTAGGGGGCGAATCAGAGCTACAGCTGCCTGCCTATACCACAGACACAGCAACACGGCTAATGGCAATGCTGGACCCTTAACCCACTAATCAAGGCCAGGGATCAAACCTTCGTCCTCATGGATACTACTTGGGTTCATTACCACGGAGCCACAATGGGACTCTGAGCTTGGTTCTTTACATATGTTTTCTTTTACATATGTTTGCATATGTTTCTATTATATGTTTTTAGGCTTTTTCTTTTTAAAAATTTTTTTTTCCTTTACATTTTCAACCACATTGGCAGCATATGGAAGCTCCAAGGCCAGGGATCAAATCTGAGCCACATCTTCAACTTATACCACAGCTTCAGCAATGCCAGGTCCTTAACCCACTGTGCCACAGTGGGAACTCCTATTTTCTATTATAAATGAACCCATTAAATCTGATTTTAATCAGGACATCTTGGGCTAAAAATAATTTTTTTAAATGACTTTACCCAACTTTTAATCTGGGAGAAATAATTACAAAATTTTAGCTTTCAAAAGATAATCTTCTGTCTCATTTCCAAGTTATGACATAAAGCCTTACTTTAACCTGCACGTATTGATACACAATACATTATTCATTAAAAAATCAGGCTAAAAATAGTAGCTAAGAGTATAATCTCAATTGCATTTTTTAAATGAAATGAAAAAACGTGACTCTGTAAACAGCTCAAAAAGAGGCACCCTATTCCATTTATTTCTGGTGAATTAATATGACAGCACATACTCAGCCACATTTAGGTACATTTGCTTCATGTTTTCAAAAGTATAGAAAAAGAACAATGATAAGTACTGATGAAAAAAATACCATGCCTCAACAGCACTCACACGGTTTTATATTTCTGTTTGTATTACATCTAATAGTGTTTAATAATCAGATATTCACAGGGCTCTTTCATTCCTTTTTTTTTTTTTGTCTTTTTGCCTTTACGTAGAGCCGCACCCGTGGCATATGGAGGTTCCCAGGCTAGGGATCTAACAGGAGCTGTAGCCGCCGGCCTTTGCCACAGCCACAGCAACATGGGATCCGAGCCGTGTCTGCAACCTACACCACAGCTCATGGCAACGCCGGATCCTTAACCCACTGAGCAAAGTCAGGGATCGAACCGGAATCTCATGGTTCTTAGTCAGATTCGTTAACCACTGCGCCACGACAGGAACTCCAGGGCTCTTTCATTCTTAACTCATTCCCAGGCCCCACTTCTTTCCCTCACTCTGTCCAGGCAGAGGTTTTAAGATCTCTGAAAAAGAACCATATCTGGTTTAGGTTAAATCCTTTGGACTTGTCCAGAGTAGGCACCTGACTAGCAGAATGGCTTTTGTGAGTGAACACATCCTCACATAACTCAAATAACTTATACTACAAAGTACAGAAGACAGAAGAAACCGTCTTAAGTTTTTTTAAAACCCTTAGGCTGTTTTAGGTTGAACACCAAAGTACAGAATTGATTCCACGACCAGGTATCGAACCTATGCCATAGCAGCGACCTGAACCACCACAGTAACAACACCAAGTCCTTAACCTGCTGAGCCACCAGGGAACTCCAGCACAATTTTAATTTGCAATAGTTCAACACCTGGAGTTTGTTTATCCCCATGACTTACTCCAACTTCCAGGGTCAGGTGTCCCTAAGGGCCTCAACGACAAGTACGTGTTTGATTACTTAAGAAGGCAGACAGCTAGGTCATAGCAAGTGAATGCTTGAGAAGACAATTCGTATTAATAGGAACAGAGACAGAGGTGAGTATATTATCCTTCCTGCTTACACTCAAAAGACTTTCCTTCACCTTTGATTTCCTGACCACTAATTAGATTAACTGGAAGGTCTATATGGGAGAGAAAAGAGAGGTTTGCTCAATATCACCAAGCTTCCTTCTATAAGGCATGATTTGGGCTTTTTTTTTTTTATCGTGTTTACTTTTTGGGCTGACTCTATCTTTCCTTTTGCAACCATGAAATCTCCTTGCGTGCGTAGTTACAGAATCTAACCAGCCTAACGAAACAATAAAATAGGGGAGAGATAAATTAGGAGTTTGGGATTAACATATATACGCTACCATACACAAAATAGTTACTCAACAAGGACCTGCTTTTAGTGTGGGGGACTCTACTCAAGATTCTGTAATAACCTATAAGGGAAAAGAATCTGAAAAGGAATGCATCTAGGTACGTGTATAACCGAAAATAACATTTGCTGTACACCTGAAACTAACACTGTAAATCAACTACACTCCAATATAAAATAGAAATTCAATTAAAAAAGAAATAATAAAATAGTAAACACTATAAGCGAATAAAACAAGTACTAAAAAGTACAGACTAACGGTTTATTTTATCTTAGGCGTGTTTTACAATAAAAAAAAAATTTCCAAGTAACCTGTACAAGACAGAAGACTAACACTGTGTGACAGTACACATGCTGTCCATTACAACTACATAATGGGACCCAGGTGAAGAATTCCAACATCCTTACAAAGGCACCAAAGAAATTAAAGCATCAAAAACAAACAAACAAAGTCAGACATTCAAAGGGAGGAATTCTGCATGCCATGGTAAAGCTGCTTCTTTTTACCAAAAAGAAAAAAAAAGTAAAAAGTAAAAAGCAACATCGAAATCGTTTCCATGTCCCTTGAACCACAGTGTCAAATTATTCTTCTTTCAATTTACCCATTACCCATGGTATACAAGAAACCCTCCCTGGAAAACAGGAATGCACCAGAGAAAAGATATTCCAAAATGCAAGAAAATTATGTAGTGGACAAACGCGACCATCAGCGTGGCATCAGAAACTAAGCACACTTGTCTTAGACGACTGCTGGGCTGCAGTGATGGTTTGAGCTCTCCTTACCTAAAGGAATGTGAAAAGGCTTGCAATCTGCAAGAAGCCAGAGTCAGCATTAAAAAAGAAAGGAAGTTCCAGTAAATCTAACACAATTCAAGAACCTACATTTTAAAAGTTGCGTAAGGTTTTAACTGAATTCTAAAGAGCTACCCAATGGAGTCAGCACAGAAAGAAGAGAGAGCGTCTGATAATAAGGATAGGTGGTTCTTCCCCAGCAAAGGGATTGAGAAAACTATGTTTATTATATTATGTTTTAAATGATAAGAGTCCAAACACAATGAGCAAGTCGTGGGGGGGGGTGCAGTTTGATTCAAAGTGTAATACATCAATTAGCCAAACTTACTCAACCAACAAAATTCTGGTTGTAAAATCTACTTTCCCCCACAAATGGAAAACACAAAGTCATGCAGGCTGAAGGCTTTTAAAAAAAAAAAAAAAACACAGATCTTGCATGCCAATAGAAGCACAGCTGATTTAATCCACGTTTGTCATTTTCAGCACTATTTTAATCCACGTGGGGGAGGTGGCACCAGCATGAGTGGACGCAAAAAAGCACCGTGAAGTGGTTTTATCAAAATGGCCAGAAAAATTCTGCAGACTCGCTGAGAATATAAATGCAAAATAAAAAAGCAACAACAGTTCAGAAATCAGTACACAAACGAGCGTGTTGTAAGCACCCCGTGGGACAAAGATGCGCGACCGGAAGCGAAGGCAGGTGTCAAGTCCAAGCGTGCGCTCAGGGCTCCCGGACTCACCCCCACCAGACCCCAGGCTCAGCCCACAGTCACAGGTCTGCAGCCCCCAGAGACATACTCACTCTGCGTGATCAACAAGGGCTAAAGGACAGAAGTTCACAACCAGAATTTTTCAACAGCCTTAAGTGCATTCAGAAGACGATCAGATTGAAGGCTATGCCCATTAGAATTTAGGGAAACATTTCAGGTCCTGTTTTTTTCTGTTTTGTTTTGGTTTTTTTTTTTTTTTTTGGTTGGCTAGCGGTTGAATCAGAGCTGTAGCCGCTGGCCTACAACACAGCCACAGACACGCCAGATCTGAGCCAAGTCTGCGACCTACATCACAGCTCATGGCAACGCCGGATCCTTAACCCACGGAGTGAGGCCAGGGATCGAACCTGCGACCTCATGGATATACAGTCAAATTCGTTTCCAGGGAGCCATGACGGGAACTCCCTCAGGTCCTAGTTTGAAGGAGGGTCCAGCATCAGCCAGAACCAGGCAGGAAACCGACTCAACCACGATAACCGATTTTAATTTGCCTCAGCTTACGTAAACAAGGAAAAATGAGGACATACTTGACGTCTTCCAGCTTTTTGGTGATGACTGAGCCAACAGATGAAAAAGCAGCTGATGCTTTCTGTCCAGCCTGAGATAAGGTTTCAGATGTCTTCTTGTACCTACATTAAATTAGAAAAGAACAAAGCAAAGCAAAGTAAGCTCATAACCTTCTAATAGCAATTATTTAGAGTTCCGTAATCACCACCTCCTGGATTTTTAGAAATCTAAAATTCTTCACAACCACCAGGTCAGCATCATTACATCATCTTCCACCTAACCAGCATCTCAGACACAATTTTTTGCAGTGCCTTAGGAAAGCCAGAAGCACAGAGGTCTATAAAGGCAGGGCCAAAGAAATCAGGGCAAGGGCTAAAAATAGTCCTGGAGGCTAAAATAAGCCAGAGGCTGAATGAAATTATACTTTTTACTTTTTTCCTTCTCTGCTGAAGCCAAACAAAACAAAACTGAAATCAAATTCCTCACGTGCCTTTCATAACTTTATCTCCTAAAAAGGGGCCAGAAGCAAAGCAGGGCCCGTGTGTACTTTTTTTCGGTCTCATACACAAGTGGAAGTTCCCAGCCAGGGATCGAACTGGTGCCACAGCTGTAACGAGAGCCACAGCGGTAATAACACCAGACCCTTAACCCGCTGAGCCACCAGGGAACTCCCCATGCGTACTTTTGATCATGTGAATCAATTCTAGGAGCATGAAGATTTTTTTTTTCAATTTTGCCTATCTGCAGAACTACCAAATAATGGGCGGATTATCGACAGAAGACGTGAAAGATACAATACAAATGATTCGAGTGGGATATGGGCTATAACCCGAAGGTATAATTTACCACTGCCCTCTTCAAGCCGTCAATGCAGGGATTAGTGAAGAAACAAAAAGAATATAGTACTTACATGACACCCAAGAGGTTAAGGTCCCCACATTATAGAAAGGGATGCTAGGCATTTTTACTTACCCAACAAGATCTTTTGTTTGTTTGTTTTTTGTCTTTTGAGGCCCATACCCGCGGCATATGGAGGTTCCCAGGCTAGGGGTCTAATCAGAGCTGTAGCAGCCGGGCTACGCCACAGTCACAGCAATGCGGGATTGGAGCCACGTCTGCGACCTACACCACAGCTCACGGCAACACCGGATCCTTAACCCACTGAGCGAGGCCAGGGATCGAACCCGCAACCTCATGGTTCCTAGTTGGATTAGTTTCCACTGTGCCACAACGGGAACTACACCCATAAAGATCTAATACTTTAAAAATTCCACAGTTTGTGATGATACAAAGAATAGTGTCCTGTGTACATATCTCCCTACTGCCTACTTATATCAGTAGAGAGTGGACCAAAGAGGGCGGGCACCCTGGTGCTGTCATGTCAGGATGCAGCCGGCCTCCAGCTCAGCAGATGGGACTGAACAGTTCAGAAGTTGTTACTAGAAACCTGCTTTTCCTTGTCCTAGAAAAAAAAAAAAAACTGCATTGTGATAATACCATATCAAAACTGTGTGATGAGGAGTTCCCGTCATGGCTCAGCAGAAACAAATCGGACTAGGAACCATGAGGTTGCAGGTTCGATCCCTGGTCTTGCTCAGTGGGTGAAGGATCCGGCGTTGCCGTGAACTGTGGTGTAGGTTGCAGACGCGGCTCGGATCTCGCGTTGCTGTGGCTGTGGCGAAGGCCGGCGGCTACAGCTCCTGTTAGACCCCTAGCCTGGGAACCTCCATATGCCGCGAGTGCAGCCCTAAAAAAAATGACAAAAGGAAAAAAAAAGAAAAAAAAAACTGTGTGATGAGGGGAATTCCCATTGTGGAGGAGTGAAATCAAATCCGACTAGGAACCATGAGGCTGTGGGTTCAATTCTTGGCCTCGCTCAGTAGGTTAAGGTTCCGGCACTGCTATGAGTTCAGTGTAGGTTGCAGACACGGCTCAGATCCCGCATTGTTGTAGCCGTGGTGTAGGCCGGCGGCTACAGCTCTGATTTGACCCCTAGTCTGGGAACCTCCATATGTCGAGGGTGTGGCCCTAAAAAGCAAAAACAAGCAAACAAACAAACAAAAAACTGTGTGAAGAAAAAGACCAAAAGATTACAGGGTGCTCGTCAGCCAGCATCACACATCACAGGCTTATTCAGAGCAGGGGAAAAAAGACTGGCTTTGTACTTGGCCAGAGATGAATTCAAATCCTGCCTCTGCACGTTGAGAGGTCTGTAACCTCAAGACCTAGCTGATCCTGGGAGTTTCCCTTGTGGCTCATAAAGTTAAGGACCCAGTGTTGTCTCCATGAGGATGCGGGTTTGATCCCTGGCCTCAACCAGTGGATTAGGATCCAGCATTGCCGCAAGCTCCGGTGCAGGTCACTGATTTTTCTCAAATCTGGCATTGCCATGGCTGTGGTGCAGGGCTGCAGCTGTAGCTCCAATTCAACCCCTGGCCCAGCAACTCCCATAAGCCATGGGTGAGGCCATTAAAAAAAAAAAAAAACTTAGCTGATTCTGTTTCCTTATATGGGGCTCCCTCACCATCCACTCTATCAGGTTATTCTGAGGACTAAGAGACTCATGCATGCATCGGGCAAGTCAACATATAACATTTTTTGGAACTCAGATTTTATACCTTCAACTCACATATGAGCTTAGTTTTCCTTTCTATTCTCTAGCACAGCTGGAACGACAAAACGGAGACAAGAGTCAGGTACACTTGAGAACCGGGGGAAGGGCCCTGCACAGGACAGAGGAAAGCTGCAGAAAAGTCCTTGCTCCTTCTCTCTATCCCCACCCCAGACAAAAAGAGCAAAGTGTCCTGTATGTTCTCTACAAAAATGTACGATCAAGGGAACGTACGCTGACGTGGCTGTCACATCCTGCCAGCCTTTGGCAATGTTCTGTTTTAGTTCCTGTAGTGAATTGATCCCAAGTTTTCGCTTGATCTCTGCGAGATGCTTCTCTTTTGCTGCTAACACTTGAGACAGGGTCTGGATTTCTTCTTCTACCTGGGAGGAGCGGGGTTGGGATAGGAATACAGAAAAAGTCATTCGAAGAGTCGAGATGATTAGTGCAAAACTGTATTCAAAATTCTAGACATTTTAAAACATTTTTTTTGTCCTTTTTTGGGGGCGGGGCCCGCACCCGCCACCCATGGAGGTTCCCAGGCTAGGGGTCCAATCAGAGCTATAGCCGCTGACCTACGCCACAGCCACAGCAACGTGGGATCCGAGCTGCATCTGCGACCTATACCACAGCTCACAGCAATGCCGGATCCTTAACCCACTGAGCGAGGCCAGGGATCGAACCTGCAACCTCACGGTTCCCAGTCAGATTCATTTCCGCCACGAAGGGAACTCCTTAAAACATTTTTGATTCATTTCTCAGCCTCTTTAAAAACAACATAGAATTGGAGTTACCGTCATGGCTCAGCAGTAACAAACCTGACTAGTATCCATGAGGACACAGGTTCGATCCCTGGCTCTGCTCAGTGGGTTAAGGATCCGGCATTGCTGTGAGTTGTGGTGTAGGTCACAGGCACAGCTCATATTTTGAATTGCTGTGGCTGTGGCTGTGGCCGGTAGCCGTAGCTCTGATTCAACCCATAGCCTGGGAATTTCTGTATGCCACACCTGGAGCCCTAAAAGGCAAAAAAAAAGAAAAGAAAAGAAAACAAAAAAAAAAACCCCAAAACAAAAACATATAATATGTTAAGTAAACTGGTTGCATGTTGCTCTCTCCTGTACAGCTTTTGTCTTCTTCTTCTTGTCTGGTTCCATCTCAAGTTGTCCCCAGCCTTCCTCCCTCTCTCTATAGTTCTTTACTGAATCATCTCATTAAGGCTAAAGACTCAAGCCTCTACACAGAGAATATTCCAATCACTCTAAATCCACAATCCTGACTTCTGGGTCTGCATTTCCAGCTGAACATTTCTACTTGAATGCCCATAAAAACACACATTTGCATATTAAGTCAAAGTAATCTCTATCCCTCCCCACCGGAATACGCATGACCAAGCCAAATCAAAATCCAACTTTATTGCATATTTCATGAGTTCATACTGGCAGGCTCATTGGCTGCTGAAGTCATGGGCATCAATCAATCAAACTGTCTGCCCCAGAAAGTCCTGCAGAAGTCCCGTGTGCGCCCTTTGATGCGGACTGACCAGCCTCAGCTTGGTGGTTAAAAATGGGCTTCTGACCCCGAGGACAGTCAACTCTTCGAGTAACGTCCACCAGTGACATGCCTGGTGTGAAAGGGGATGCTTGACTAATCAAAGTCTCTCTCATTCCGGAATCTAGTTTGAGAAACTGAGATCACACTGGGAAGAGAATCCAAAGGGACTTGGGTAAAGAAACTCTGAAGTACACGTGGGGCACAGTGAGATTGTGAGACGTTACGGAAGCTCAAACAAACTTGAAGAGGCCAAAACTATAAAACGAAGCTATGAAGGAAGAAAAAATAATAATAAGACTTACAGAGTAGAGGAAAAGGCTAAACCAGGAAAACAGAGGGAAAGGGCAGATCTATAGCAACAAAGAGACAGCAGGTGGAAGAGACTTTTGTCCTAGGAAGTTGAAAAACTGGGTCCCTAAAGTACAGTCAGCCTCTGTATCCATGGGTTCCACATCCACAGATCCATCCAAACGCTGGTTGAAAATATTCGGGGGGAAAAAAAAAGAGTTCCAGAAAGTTCTGAAAAGCGAAACTTGAATTTGCCATGTCCTGGCAAAGATTTACATAGCATTTACAATGTATTTATGTAACATTGTGTTAGGTATTATAAGTAATGCAGAGATGATTGAACGCATACGGAAGGATATGTGCAGGTTATACGCAAATACTACACTATTTTATATAAGGGATTGAGTATCTGTGGATTCTGGTATCCACAGGGGTCCTGGAACTAAGCCCCTGCAGATACTAAGGGATGACTCTATGTTCATTAGTATTCGGGACCCTTAGAAGGATAATTCTCTTGGCTTGTTGTAAAGCCGTATTCTCAGCCTTGACCTACACTGGTATGAGTTCAAAGACAACATGGCCTTTAAAAACAACGTAGAATGCTGTCGGAGTTCCTGCCGTGGCACAGCAGAAACGAATCCGACTAGGAACCATGAGGTTTCAGGTTCGATCCCTGGCCTTGCTCTGTGCGTAAGGATCCGGCGTTGCCGTGAACTGTGGTGTAGGTCACAGATGTAGCTCAGATCTGGCATTGCTGTGGCTGTGGTGTAGACCAGCAGCTGTAGTTCCGATTCGACCCCTAGCCTGGGAACCTCCATATGCAGTGGGTGCAGCCCTAAAAAAGAAAAGACAAAAAGACCAAAAAATTTTAAAAAATATTTTAAAATTCACATGGAATTGCAAGAGACCTTAAATAACAATTTTGAAAAAGGAGAAAAAAGTGAAAAAGTCCTTTTTCTCAATTTTGAAACTTACTATAAAGCTATAATAATCAAAACAGTACGGTATGCTCAGAAGGAGAGACATATACTTGAATGTATCTGAAATAAGAGTTCAAAAATAAACCTTTATATCTATGTCAATTGATTCTGACACAGATGCCAAGAGCATTCACTGAGGACAGAATCTTCAACAAATGGTGCTAAGGAAACTAAATATTCACATGCAAAAGAATGAAGCTGAACCCTACCACAATTCTATATACACAAATTAATTCAAATGAATCCAAGGCTTAATTAAAAGAGGCAACTCTTAGAAGAAAAGAGTGTAAATTTTTAGGATCCGAGTTTTGGAATCAAATCCTCAAACATAATGCCAAAAGGACAAGTAACTGCAGAAATAACAAAATGGACTTCATCAAAATTTAAAATCTTTGTGTGTTAAGACACTGTGAATAAAATGAAAAGACAGTGAAGGAATGGGAGAAGATATTTGCAAATTACATATCTGACAGAGTCTAGTATCCAGAATAAATAAACAACTCTTACATCTCAACAACAAAAAGACATAAAATTTTTGAATGTGACAAAGGATTTGAATACACATTCCTCCAAAGGTGGCATATAAACACTAATAAGCAAATGAAATAATGCTCAGTAACATTAGTCATTAGTGAAATACAAATCAAAACTGAGATACCAGTTTACACTCACTAGGATGGGTATAATCACAAAAATAGGAAACAAAAAAATGTTGGCAAGGATATAGAGAAGTTAATTGCTAATGGAGAGGTAAACTGGTGTTCCTACTGTGAAAACACTTTGGCAGTTCCCAAAAAAAGTTAAACATGGAATTACCACAAGATGAACAATTTAACTTCTGCGTATATCCCAAAGATGTTGGAAATCGGTATTCAAAACAAGTACTTTTACACAAATATTCCTTAGCTTAGTATCTAACTCTTAACAGTCTCAGCGGAGAATGGCCCAAAGAAATTTTATTCCATGTCTTGCCATCAGTGAGCGGAAGTAGAAGACACCTCATCGTAGCTTTTTAAAAATCTCTCTCCCATCCAGACACCCTTTGAAAAACCCTAATGGGAGTTCCCATCGTGGCTCAGCAGGAACGCACGCTTAGTATTTGGCTGACACCACCAAATATCCACCAGCAGATGAAGAGATACACAAAATATGGTATATATACACAGTGGAATACTACTCAGTAATTAAAAAGCAGTCAAGTACAAATACATGCTACAAGGAGGATGAAGCTCAAAAACACTGCGTTAAATGAAAGAAGCCAGAAACCAAACGTCACACATTATGTAATTCCACTTCAATGAAATATCCAGAACAGGAAAATCCACAGAGACAGAAAGCAGATTAGTTGTTGCCAGGGGCCGAGGGAGGGAAAACTGGGGATGCCAGCTTAGTGAGTACGGGGTCTCCTTTAAACGCTGATGAAAATGTTTTAGAGCTAGATAGAGATAACAGCTGTACGACGCTGTGAATATGCGAAATGCCACTGAATTGTACACTCTTAAATGGTTAATTTTAAGAAAAAAAAGAGAGAGAGAGGGAGGAAGAGAAGCCGAGGTGGAAAGAAGATTCAAAGTGCCTCTACCCACAGCACTGCAAAGGGCAGAACAGAGTCATGGAAGCAGCTGAAAGCCAAGTGCACTGGGGCAAGTAAGCTTCCCTTGGAAGATATTCACTAGCACCCCTCCCCCTCTTATCCATTCCCGCCTCCCACTTCTCAGCCCACACATACCTCCCCTCATATAAAACCCAACTGATCTCACCTTCTCCCACCCCCCTCCCTCCCCTCAAGATCTCTTGGGCAAGTGCAGCTCGATTTCTCTTCCCTGAGACCATGTGCTTTCGCAAAACACAGGACAATATATTTTAAGTGCGAAGCAGGACGCTCCAGATTCCAAAGTTCCGCTTCTTTACCTTTGCAAGCTCTCTTCTCAGCTCTTCTCGCTCCTCCTCTGATAGGGGCTCGTTGGCACTGATCGTGGCAGCAACATCTTCTCCTTCCTCGGGTACTGGGTCTGTTCTCAGCAGACCTTGTTGGAAATTGGAGGAGGAGAAAAAAAAAGGAAAAGTCTGTAAGGTCTGAAAACTAAGAAAAATTCTCCTTTGGGCTCCTCCACTGCCCAGGACAGACTAAGCCGATTAGGTTAGAGCCACAGTTCATCTTTCTGTACCTTCAAATACATGGCTCTCCCAGGAGAAGACAAAAAAAAAAAAAAGGTTCGAGCTAACCACTAAAAACCACCAGATTACACTCTGCCAAAATATGGATTTAGAAAATACAGCCTCCTCTCGGCTTCTGTTCATTTCCCCAGGCACAATATGGCTAATGTAAAGCGGGAGAAGGAAGAGGCCAAGGATGGGATCTTGCCAAGACTTTAAATGCTTAACCAGTAAATCAGCATGACTAATAATTCAGACTAAGCAAAGGAAGGAGTCTGTAAATGTCTCTAGCCTCCTCTCCAAATCGGATCCAACTCTTAACAGTCTCAGCGGAGAATGGCCCAAAGAAATTTTATTCCATGTCTTGCCATCAGTGAGCGGAAGTAGAAGACACCTCATCGTAGCTTTCTAAAAATCTCTATCCCATCCAGACACCCTCTGAAAAACCCTAATGGGAGTTCCTGTCGTGGCTCAGCAGGAACGTACCCGACTAGCATCCAGGAGGACTCGAGTTCTCTCCCTGGCCTCGCTCAGTGGGTTAAGGATCCGGCATTGCCGTGAGCTGTGGTGTATGTCGCAGACGCAGCCTGGATCCTGAGTTGCTGTGGCTGTGGTGTAGGCTGGCAGCTATAGGTCTGATTCGAACCCTAGCCAGCGAACTTCCACATGCCGTGGGTGGGGCCCTAAAAAGACTAAAATAAAATAAACATAAAATTAAATAAAAATATTAAAAAAAACCCTAATTTGTATAATTCAGAGAAATAACCAACCCCCTTCAGAAGCTTTCTACATTATCTAAGACCAAATCTGCCACACCCATTGACCTGGAATAGAGCCAGCGTCTACTGGTCCATCAGGAAGAACTCAGCATTTTCAGAGAGCAGCCAGGGGACACCTGCCTTTCAGTGACTCTCCCCTCTCTTCTGCCCAACCAAGTACTAGGCTAGGCCAAGGCCAGCGAGGTCCACAAATCTGGGGCATACAATTTAAGAGGGCACTTAAAAACTCAATATAAATACCTTTAATATTTTAATGTCATATTTAAAACAAAAATCGAGGTTACTCTAAAGCATTCATGATGAACACAGTACCAGTTTTTTAAAAAGAGAGGCTCATGGAGTTCCCGTCGTGGCTCAGTGGTTAACGAATCCGACTAGGAACCATGAGGTTGCGGGTTTGATCCCTGGCCTCGCTCAGTGGGTTAAGGAGTTGCCGTGAGCTGTGGTGTAGGTCGCAGACGCGGCTCGGATCCCGCGTGGCTGTGGCTGTGGCGAAGCCCGGCGGCTACAGCTCCTGTTAGACCCCTAGCCTGGGAACCTCCATATGCCGCGGGTGCGGCCCTAGATAAGGCAAAAAGACAAAAAATAAAAATAAATAAATAAATAAAAAGAGGCTCAGTGCGGCTGATGTTTCCTTTTGCCTCAGGCTCCATAAACGCCTTTGCATATAGCACTGTTCCTGATCTTGTCTTTACTTAAGACGTTAGTATTCTGCTCATCGTGGATGTCTTCGGTTTGAATTTTCTTAAAATACTTGCATTTACATTACACTCATTTTGCTTGCAGGGCTTTTGGGTGCCCCCTTCCATTTTTAGACCTGCCTCACACGAGTCACAGCCCTGCTACCCTTTTCACGGTGGGAAAGGATGGTCTGAGTTGTCACCGGCTCTCGCAGCAACAGCTTTTCTGCGGAGGGACCCGGGGAAAGTTCTCCTCCTCCGCCTGCTCTTCGCCTCTTTCTGCCAGGGAGCGTCACCGCAATCACACTCTTTCCCACCAGCCCCGACATCCACTTCTGGGAAGTGCTCGTTCAGCCGTGGTGGCAGTGTGGCATCCACCCAAGGCATGGTGCCAGGCAGCGGGTGGCAGGCTTAACAGGCAGAGAGGAAGAAGGAGGGAGAAACAGCCCCTGTTCAAGAAGCAGCCAGCGCCACGGAAAGCCCAGGAGAAGAATACCTAGGTACACTGTGTACAAGGAACAAAAACTCTTGTTCCAAGTCTGTTACATATTAACTGCGTAACAGTAGCTGATCATTACAAAAACAATAATCAGTAGCACAACAGTGCCTACCTGAAAGGCGTTCACAGAGTTTTTAAAGGGATGAAGCAATGCACATAAAAAAAAACAATTAGAGGAGTTTCGCTCAGTGGTTAACGAACCCAGCTAGTATCTGTGAGGACGTGGGTTCGATCCCTGGTCCTGCTCAGTGGGTTAAGGACCCAGTGTTGCCGTGAACTGTGGTGGAGGTCATAGACGGGGCTTGGATCCAGCGTTGCTGTGGCTGTGGTGTAGGCCGGCGGCTACAGCTCCAGTTGGACTCCTAGCCTGGGAACCTCCATGTGCCATGGGTGTGGCCCTAAAAAGACAAAAAAAAAAAAAAATCAAAAACCACAAACTAGAGTGCGAACAGGATATGATTAAGCCCTCTCAGGCAGAGACAACACATGAAAGGTATATCAGTGGACAAACGCTAAATGAATAAAGAATGCGATCAGTGGGATGGAAAAGCTCAATGAACAGATATAAGCTTCTGTGGGTCCGCTGAAGTGTCTTCAAACAGGTTACCCAAGTAATGACGGATAGCTAAGCATGTCACCTTCCAGCTTATAATCCTTCACTGGTTTCTTATTTTCAAGGCAAAATGCAACCCCACAGTTTAGCACACAGGGCTTACCGGACCCATTCCTGCCACCTGGCATGGGGACTTCTTACTCCGGCTGAAGCCAAATCAACGCAAACTGTGGACAAGATGCCGAAGTCAGAAACCACTGAGGAGGGTGCACGCGCAATGGCAAATGTATTCGTCACATCAGCTTATGTGCTGAAGCTGCATGATACTGAGGATGGGAGACAAGCATGTGGGCAGCAGATGGGCAAGGCGAGACAGTAAGAACCAGAACGGACTACAGTATCAACATTCTTCATTTGATTTTTAATGTTCGGCTTAGACCTCTCACCTAGAACAGGATTCAACAAAAGCCAGCAAAACTCAGGTGCCTTAAATAGCAAAGACTCTTTCATGCTTTTTAATAAACACTATTTAGCAAATCTACGTATGGGGGAAAATACAGTATCTGATCACTAATGCTTTATGCATAACTGCCCCCAATTCCAAAAGGATTCCAAGAGGACTCTGATACTGATCAAGGATGCAGTTGAGCTACCAGGGAAAATAAGTGTCTCAGAATTCGAGGTTCTGGGTTGCTCACAGTTAGCTTCAAGAGCGCCACGATGACCTGGAGATTTTACATGCAGAATCTAGAAAGGCCGATAATTACATGTTCTGCTTTTTTCATATCAGCCTGTAGGTGGCAGCAAATTACCTATATTTAAATTTAAAGGTGCGGTTTGCTTTAGGATAATCAATGGAGGCGGGAAACATGGGAAAGTAAAGGGACACAAAGGAAGAACAGAAAGATACTGAAATCACCTGCAAAATCTAACAGTCATGACGTAGGAAACTCATTAATAACCACAGCCACCACCACAGTGTGCATTCCATTTATAGCCAAATCTCGAGCTAAGTGGTTCCAATACCATAAACATTATTTACAGGCAACACTTCTGTAAGACAAGGATCAGCACCACCATTTACAGATGAGGAAACTGAAGCTTACAGAAGTTAAGCAACTTGGCCACGGTAACATACCGAACGCAAGGTGGAGTTAGGATATTGAACCTGAACTTTTTTTTTTTGTCTTTTGTCTTTTTAGGGCCTCACCCGAGGCATAAGGAGGTTCCCAGCCTAGGGGTCGAATTGGAGCTGCAGCTGCCACCCTACGCCACAGCCACAGCAACACGGGATCTGAGCTGCATCTGCGACCTACATCACAGCTCATGGCAACGTCAGATCCTTAACCCACTGGGCAAGGCCAGGGATTGAACTTGTGTTCTCATGGATGCTAGTCGGGTTCGTTAATCACTGAGCCACAACGGCAACTCCAATCTGAATGTTTTGTTTGAAAGCATATGCTTCAAACCACAAAAAACCCAAGATAAGGGGGCCGAAGGTCAGCTTGGAAGATATCTAGAAGCAGTAATAAATAAGACTCTAGAAAAAAATGGTAGATTAGATCAAAAGCAGCCTTTTAATCACTTCCAACTGTATAGTTTCCCCAAACCTGGGAATCTAAATTTTGCCTCCTGTGCTTTTCTAGGTATTATCCCATTTCTCATCTGTTCGGTAAGAGTGAGCACTGCAGAGGTAGAATCTGGCATTCGGTTAAAAGATATTAATTTCTCGTTCATAATAAGAGAGCTGGGAAATGGAAATGCTTTAAAGTATCGATTACTAAAAACTATAAATTATTTGTTAAAATTCTTATCTGCCCATTAACTTTAATGTTCCTCCTCAGAGTCTGACATAAATCTGTTTCTAAAAGCCAGGGAAGTGAGAGAAAATGTGACATATTTATTGTGGTCTAATACACCAGCTACCGTGAGGTGCACTACACAATTACAGAGTTATCTTTAAAAGAAAAAAAAAAAAACTTTAAAAGAACCTTACAACCAACACCCAACGAGAGACGTAGCATTTGCGGTATTTATTTCCGTTAGGAAACTGAGGTCCTGTGAGGTTCAGTACTTCGCCCAGAATCACAGAGATTAAAACGCAGGTCTTATTAATGTTTTTCTAGATTTATTCAGGCATATATATTGACCATAACCCTCCTCTGCATGCTCTTTTTTTTTTTTTTTTGCTTTTTTAGGGCCGAATCCTAAAAAAGGGAGTTCCCTTCGTGGCTCAGTGGTTAATGAAGCCGACTAAGAACCATGAGGTTGCGGGTTCGATCCCTGGCCTTGCTCAGTGGGTTAAGGATCCGGCGTTGCCGTGAGCTGGGGTGTAGGTCGCAGACGAGGCTCAGATCCCACGTTGCTGTGGCTGTGGTGTAGGCCGGCGGCTACAGCTCCTGTTAGATCCCTAGCCTGGGAACCTCTATATGCCGCGGGTGTGGCTCTAGATAAAGGCAAAAAGACAAAAAAAAAAAAAAAAAAACGCAGGTCTTTCTAACTCTAAACTCTTGCTCCTTCACAGATGCTTTTCTTGGAGAAGTTCCGAGGAGGAGGACGAGAGAGGACAGAGAGCAGGTCAGAAGGGAAGCTGGAAGCAGAAGGCTAGAGCTTTTGAACTTCACTGAGTGTGTGAGAACGCATGGGGATGCCTGGCTGACAAGTTACAGATACCGTTATCTGGCCCAAGTGACTGCAAAGTTGGTGATAATTTGGTCCACCGGTTAACATCTCAGCCACTTAATTCTTCCGGTTGTGCAAAGAGATTGACAATCTGTTTTCAGCTGCTAAGCAAGCATGGGATGGCCCTGCAGACTTTCATCTGGTGGCTGGGGGAGGGAGGCGAACTGCTGACTGCCCAGCCAGGAGACCCGCTGCCAAGAGAGCGACAGAGAGGGACCCAAACCAGAAGGTCTCATCCTGGGGCCGGCTTCTACATTTTACGTCTTTGAACGCAAGATACAGTGCGCAACTAGCCAACTAACCAGTCCTTCTGCACTTGTTTATCGCCTGTAACCGTGCTTCAGAATGTGCAGAATGGGTGTCAGTGGCTTAGAAAAAATGACAGAGCTCTATTTTAAGAGAGGCTGTATCACGGATGTTTTGTGAGAGCCGAATAAACAAAATAGACGTGAATTATTCCTAGTTGAACAGGAATTCAGGTAAGTTTGGCAATGCAGGTGAGGATGTTTCAGGAAAAATTTAAATTCATTGACCTTAAGAAGCATGCAGAGGAAGGAGTTCCCACTGTGGCTTAGGAGTAATGAACCCAACTAGTATCCGCAGGGGTGCCGGTTCGATCCCTGGCCTCGCTCAGTGGGTTAAGGATCCGGCTGTGAGCTGTGGTGTAGGCTCCAGACTCAGCTTGGATCTGGTGTTGCTGTGGCTGTGACGTAGGCTGGTAGCTGCAGCTCCAATTCAAGCCCTAGCCTGGGAACTTTCCGAATCCTGTGGATTCGGCCCTAAAAAAGCAAAAAAAAAAAAACAAAAGGAGCATGCAGAGGAGGGTTATGGTCAATGTATATGCCTGAATAAATCTAGAAAAACATTAATAAGCATAAATTAAAATTTTAAGTGAAAACAAAGCACTGCTTTTTTAGTTTAACTTGCAGACTTGCAGCAATTTTTTTCCTTTAATGAAATGCAAAATAATGGAACATCTTAAAATCGGTGGTGTCTTTGATGTGATGAAATATGATACTTCAGAAGTTCCCTTCGTGGCTCAGTGGTTAACGAATCCGACTAAGGACCATGAGGTTGCGGGTTCGACCCCTGGCCTTGCTCAGTGGGTTAAGGATCCGGCGTTGCCGTGAGCTGTGGTGTAGGTTGCAGACGCGGCTCGGATCCCACGTTGCTGTGGCTGTGGCGAAGGCCGGCAGCTACAGCTGTTAGACCCCTAGCCTGGGAATCTCCATATGCCACGGGTGCGGCTCTACATAAAGGCAAAAAGACAAAAAAAAAAAAAAAAGAAATATGATACTTCAGGCATCAGAGAACTTGTTCTAATTTGAGGAAAAAGAAGGTTTAGGGTTCTGGCTTCAGTAGAAATGTGTGCGATGAGTGAGGAAGGTGGGAAAGAATAAGAAAGGGTGGGGAAAGATTTCAGTTTGAATAGCCTCTAGTTTCAGACAATAAAGTCTTGACGTCATGGCTTTACTTTTTCACCTGAGGACTCCCAGTGCCCGGAAAAAAAGGAAACACTCATACATATTTCATTTGAATTGACTTACTGATTAAAGATTTCTTCAAACCAAGTTTCTCTTTTCTCTCCCCACCCAATGCATAGCCACCCAGTCACCACATAGCCCCCAAAATTTCAACCTGGAAAGGACACGAAGTGTCTTTAATGCGAACTTAGAACCTACAGTGAAAACTAAGCCACGACTGAACCCTCCTAGACCGCCGCTGGAGATGCAGGTTGATGCAACCACCATGGAGAGCAGCATGGAGATCCCTTAAAAAACTAAACACAGAACTACTGTAATATGATCCAGCAATCCCACTCCTGGGCATCTATCAGGAGAAAACTATTATTTTTATAAAATATATGCACCTCAATGTTCATTGCAGCGCTATTTACAGGAAGCAAGACATGGAAGAAAACTAAATGTCCGTCAACAGAGGACTGGATAAAAAAGATGTGGTATGTTTGTGCGTACACACACACACACACACAAAATTGCATTTTTGGGGGCGTCATTTTAGGGCCACACCCGTGGCATATAGAGGTTGCCAGGCTAGGGGTCCACTCGGAGCTGTAGCTGCCGGCCTGCACCACAGCCACAGTAATGCCTGATCCGAGCCACGTCTGTGACTTGAACCACAGCTCAGGGCAATGCCGGATCCTTAACCCACTGAGCAAGGCCAGGTATCGAACCCGTAACCTCATGATTCCTAGTCGGATATGGTTTCTAGTCAGATTCGTTTCTGTTGCATCCTGATGGGAACTCCCACAAAGTGGAATATTACTCGGTCATAAAAAAGAACAAAATAATGCCATTTGCAGCAACATGGATGAACTAGCAACTATCCTAAGAAGTGAAATAAATCAGAGAAGAAGACAAATAGCATATGAGATCACTAATACATGGAATCTAATAAAAATGATACAAAAGAACTCATTCGCAAAACAGAAACAGACTCAAAGGTTTTGAAACCCAATTTATGGTTACCAAAGGAGAAACGCTGAGGGGAGGAATGGATTGGGAGCTTGGGGTAGGTATATACACCCTATTATATACAAAATTGATCAGTAACAAGGACCTACTATATAGCCCAGGGAAATCTATTCAATACTCTATGATACCCTATACGGGGAAAGGATCTGAAAAAGGATGGAGATGTACATATATGTATGGCTGATTCAACTTGCATACATCTGAAACTAAAACAGTTTTGTAAGTCATCTATACTCCAACAAAATTTGTTAAAAAAAAAAAAAGAAAAAAACTAAGCTATGATCGAGAGTCTGGCAAGTACACTGCTGCTCAGGTGTGGTGGGTGCAGCTCAGGCCACCCCAGAGAGAAGCCCCCCACCTAAAAGGTTCTCTCTTCCTTCAGTTCTTCATCTTTGACCTTTTCTTTTTCCCAGTCAAGACCAACTTCAAGACTTCCCATGATTATTGGAGTTCCCATCGTGGTGCAGCGGAAACAAATCCGACTAGGAATCATGAGGTTGCGGGTTTGATCCCTGGCCTCGCTCAGTGGGTTAAGGATCTGGCGTTGCCGTGAGCTGTGGTGTAGGTTGCAGATGCGGCTCGGATCCCACCTTGATGTGTCTGTGGTGTAGGCCGGCAGCTACAGCTCCGATTAGACCCCTAACCTGGGAACCTCCATATGCCATGGGTGCGGCCCTAAAAAGACAAAAAAAAAAAAACCTTCTATGACTGTCAATTAAAACCTTTTAAGCCATTTTCATACAATTTTCGATCTGATAAGAATTTTGGCTCATTTAGATTCAAACACTGGGTCGAATAAAGATAGGAAACACAGGGCAGAGATTTTTAAAATTAGACGATGTTGAGGGTTGACTTGACTTCCCGCCCCCGGAAAAGAGATGTTCTACTTCTAGGTCCCAGGACCCATAAATGTGTCTTTATTTGGAAACAAGGTCTTTGCAGGTGTCATCAAGTTAAGATGAGATCATACTGGATGTGGGTGAGCTCCAGTCTGGTGCCCTTCTAAGTAAAAGGAAGTCTGGACATAGAGACCATGTGCAGATCCAGAAGACACAGAGTCCCAGGGAGCACGCTGTGTGACAAGAGAGGGCAGGAACTCCAGGGATGCGGGGCCAGCCATGGCAAGCCACAGGCTGGCAGCAGGAAGCCAGGAGGAGAGAATCTGTAAGATTATAATCAAGCCCTAGATGCATCTCTGGAAAATAAAACTGTATACACCTTTCTTAACACTGTCTTCCAAGAAGCAACAAGGGCTTTAAGACAAAAGTAGGAATAAGAAACCAGCATCTCCATGATTCTTTTATTTATTTATTTATTTATTTATTTACTTATTTATTGTCTTTTTGCCTTATCTAGGGCCGCATCTGCGGTATACGGAGGTTCCCAGGCTAGGGGTCTAACAGGAGCTGTAGCCGCCGGCCTTTGCCACAGCCACAGCAACGCGGGATCCGAGCCGCGTCTGCAACCTTCACCACAGCTCACGGCAATGCTGGATCCTTAACCCACTGAGCAAGGCCAGGGATTGAACCCGCAACCTCATGGTTCTTAGTCGGATTCGTTAACCACTGAGCCACGAAGGGAACTCCCCATGATTCTTTTCTTTAAGCACATAACAGAAGTATGCGTCCCTGTTTTTTCACCTAGGGACACCAAAAACAATACAACTTAGAGTTCCAAATATCTTTACTGCTCATATGCACAAAGATCACTAGATTAAAAAAAAAAATTTTTTTTTTTCCCCTTCAAAGTCTCTGCTCGGGGCTCCAGCTTTCCGGGTCTCGTTCTTTGTTCCCTAATGTAACAAAATCCAGAAGAGGAGGAGGAATGCTCAGAGGCTGCCACATCAAAGTGGCTCTGCTTAGGAGACCCTAAAGCAAGGATCCACTTACGGCAGGGTTTCCCAACTGTGACAAGGCAGTCATTGTGAGCCAGACATTCTTGGGGGGTCGGAGGCGGCGGCGGGGGGGGGGGGCTCTCCTAGGCGTTGCCCTGGGGCCATCCAGGTATCCGCCCAGTCAGGGTCTGCAGCAGCCCCTCCCCATAGCCAGCAATTACAACCCAAATCGTCCTGAAACCTTCTCCAGATGTGGCCAGATGCCTATGGGGCAGGGCGGGAGCAAAAGCGCCCCCACTGACTTAACGCAAGGAGGTCTCTGATACCAGCTATTTGACACCAATTACCTTTAGAAGAAAGATGAAACTTGACATTCCTTTTACCTGTCATCCCCCCGCCCCCACTTGCTCATGGTAAGAACTGTAAAACCTCAGAAGATAAACAGGAGACCTGTAGTCATTGTCAAGGAACAGGAAAGCCGAGGGAACCTGAGTCACGCCACTGGGGAAAGACCCAGGAACCCAGGAGACGAACTGGGCAGGGACAGGGTCACTGAAGAGGAAATTCCTGCAGGCCGGGAGCGGGAGCGGGGCAGGCGGCACAGAGGGAAAAAGGAGAAACAGAGCCTTCAAGTCAAATGGGCTTCAGCTCTGGAAGCCGTGGGGCCCTGAGCAGCTGTCACCTTTTTGCCCAAGAAGATCACCCTCCCCCGACTTCGCTTCACACAAGAGTGGAGCAGGAAGAGAGGTGGCTAAGGAAGAAACATTAGAATTTTCTTTCTGGAGTTCCCGTCGTGGCGCAGTGGTTAACGAATCCGACTAGGAACCATGAGGTTGCGGGTTCGATCCCTGCCCTTGCTCAGTGGGTTAACGATCCGGCGTTGCCGTAAGCTGTGGTGTAGGTTGCAGATGCGGCTCGGATCCTGCGTTGCTGTGGCTGCGGCGCAGGCCAGTGGCCACAGCTCCGATTAGACCCCTAG
>PVHT021183585.1:1224773-1234946 GCA_004024745.2 Catagonus wagneri
CCATAAAATGACAAAAGGCAAAAAAAAAAAAAAAAATAGAATTTTCTTTCTGGGAGTTCCCTGTCGTGGTGCAGTAGAAATGAATCCGACTAGGAACCATGAAGACGCAGGTTTGATCCCTGGCCTCGCTCAGTGGGTTAAGGATCCGGCGTTGCCAAGAGCTGTGGTGTAGGTCGCAGATGCAGCTTGGATCTGGCATTGCTGTGGCTGTGCCGTGGGCCGGCGGCTACAGCTCCGATTGGACCCCTAGCCTGGGAACCTCCATATGCTACAGGTGTGGCCCTAAAAAGACCAAAAAAAAAAAATTTTTCTTCTTCCTTTTTTTTTTTTTGTCTTTTTAGGGTCACACCCGAGGCACATGGAATTTCCCAGGCTAGGGGTCTAATCAGAGCTGAAGCTGCTGGCCACAGCTACAGCCACAGCCATGCCACCCGGGGAAGTGGAGGCCAGGGATCGAACTCGTAACCTCATGGATACCGATTGGGTTGGTTACCGCTCAGCCACGGCGGGAACTCCAACATAAGAATTTTCAAATGCCTCCTGTGCTCTCTCCAGAGATTCCTAAACTGACCCCTGCATCACTTTCACCTTTAAAAAAGAGAAAAAGAGAGGGAGAGAGATAAAGCCAGCTGTCCCCTCAACCCCAGTCAAGTGTAAACTCTATGACGAGTGCCCTAGGAACCAGGGCACTCTATGACAGGGGGGCAGGGGTTGAAAGGTCAACCACTGAGGAACTTGGGGATCCCAGAGGGGAAGTCACTCCACCCTTCAATTTCCTCTGTAGCAATAAGAAGGTTCTACATCAATTCTGCTCTGACTTTTATTTTGTAAACCATATACTGCCATGTAAGATCTTGACGATCATGAAAAACTTTCATGAAGCGATTACCACTTCCCTAAAAAAAGTGAGAAGGACACAGAGTAGAAATCAAGAAAAGGAATAAAACAGAAGGAAAAGGACTCCGAGCTAAGGGATTTCCGTTTGATTTTTTTTCAGTGTTTTTAGAATTTCAAACAGGACAGCATAAAACTAAAATGTCAGATTTTTATATGGATCCTGTTTCTTCCAGTACTAGAAATAACCAAAGGGTTTTTTTTAAAGAAATAAATAAACCAGGGCTGGAGTTCCTGTCATGGTTCAGTAGTTAACGAACCCGACTAGGATCCACGAAGATGCGGGTTCAAGCCTTGGCTTCGCTCAGTGGGTTAAGGATCCGACACTGCCGTAAGCTAAGGTGTAGGTCACAGACATGGCTTGGATCCCCAGCTGCTGTGGCTGTGGTGTAGGCTGGTGGCTACAGCTCTGATTCAACCCCTAGGCTGGGAACCTCCACATGCTGCGGGTGCAGCCCTAAAAAGACAAAAAATAAAAATAAACCAGGGCTGCATCTTTCTGTAATTAGAAAAGTCTTAAGAGGAAGAGTGAGTCTACATAAATAACATTTGAGAAGTTACCCTGTACATATCATAGAATGGAAGAGAAAATGCAGCCATGGACATGGGCTGGAGACCCCTCTGCTGACCACATGGCAACATGGACAATTCGGGTCTAAGCAGCCCATGAGGAATCAGCAGTCCACCCCACGGTGAGACCCTTGACCAAAGGAAAGGTTAAGCTTTGAATGATTAACCCGTCCTGTGATATCTGAAACCAGACAGGTGGAGATTTCCTGTGATCAAAACACAAACCGGGAGTTCCCTTCGTGGCTTAGCAGTCAAGGAACCCGACTAGTATCCACGAGGACGTGGATTCGATCCCTGCCCTCGCTCAGCGGGGTTAAGGATCTGGCATTTCCTGAGCTGGGGTGTACGTGGCAGACACGGCTGGATCCCAAGTTGCTGTGACTGTGGTGCAGGCCGGTAGCTGTAGCTCTGATTTGACCCTTAGCCTGGGAACCTCCACAGGCTGCAAGTGTGACCCTAAAAAGCAAAAAAAAAAAAAATGGCCTAAGAACTGAGGGTGAGTGTGAGTCCCCAACTTAGGCTAAGCTTTGCGATTTGGGGACTTCTTCCCTGGGCCTCAGTGTTCACATCTGTAAAATGAACTGCAGTGTGATTTAGTCTTTGCCAGTTTCATTTCATTCATGCATTCGGGCATTCATTCATTCATTCAACCAACACCTATCTGTTGAGCCAGAGCTGTCCAGCACTATTCCAGGAGCTGGGGAAAAGCAGTGAACAAAAGACTGGCATCGCCTTAGGGAGCCTGCCTTCCAGATTCTGAAACTGGCGTTTTGCAAACCATAGGCTGTGAAATCCAAAGCAGCATCTAAAACAGAAGAAATGAGACGATACAGAATATCAGAGTGCGAGGGACCCAGGAAGGACAAGTTTTGTTTCCGATAATTCTGCTTCGACTGTGGACGTTTGTATCGATGAGGGCTGTGGATGAAGAAGTATAAGGCATTTTTCAGGTGGGCTGCTTGTACCAAACAAGTGTTAAAGTGCAGGAGAGAAGGAATACCTCTTTTTGTTCCAGCCACTGGCCCTCATCCTGTCCATCCCTGGGACTGCTTCTTAGGGACCTTCTGCCCACTGATTAGATCTCACTACTTCCTCAGTTGCCCCATGATGGCATCTGGGATAAATAACCAAGAATACAGTGTTCAGATCAGTGTTCCCAATTTCTGAGAAGGATTCCTTTTAACAGCAGTTTTTTGGGGGCAGTATTACTTGTCTGCTGATTAGAAAAATACATAGTGGTCAGCAGCTTCTGAACAAACTTTTTTTTTTTAAGGGCCTCACTCGCGGCATATGGACATTCCCAGGCTAGGGGTCGAATAGGAGCTACAGCCGCCGGTCTACGCCACAGCCATAGCAACTTTGGATCCAAGCCACGTCTTCGACCTACACCACAGCTCATGGCAATGCCGGATCCTTAACCCACTGAGTGAGGCCAGGGATCGAACCCGAAACTCATGGTTCCTAGTCGGATTCGTTTCTGCTGAGCCAGGACGGTAACTCCAGGTGGTATCTGTTCAACTGCTCTCTCCACCTCCTTTTTTAAAATTAATGCAGTCTAATAAATCTGAGTGCCACTGGGTCCAGGAGTCTGTTATCCATTTTTGTTCACTTGCCTTCTTTAATATTTTGTGTCCAATCTCATGAGCCCGCACGCCTCCAGATTGCTACTAGGAACTGGGGCGGTGACTGTTTTGAGATCTGCCTAGGAACACACTCAACCCTACTCACTGCTTCTGTTTTAATGGGAAACACACAAAAGCAGCAGTAGCTCCAGCCGGGAAAAGTGAAATGAGATGGAACAGAGATGCAAAGAAAGGGGGAGAACTCAAACAAGCAGCAGGATCCTCCTGGGAATCTCGAACCTTGCACGCAGACCACCAAGGTGGGTCTCCCTGAAGTCAGGTAATAATTACGGTAATAACCAGGGCCCCGACACCCATGGCTCCTTGTCACTTAAGCTTCACTCTCACAGAGCCCTCCCTTCCTACTGTGTGTTGCTCTTGAAGCATCTCTTATACGTGGGACTGAGAAGCTGGGATGAATGGATGAAGTCACTGCTTGGGGGGCAGGCACAGCGAAGGACGCCTGGTACTGCAGAGGTCCACGGGGGGCGGGGGCAGCCACAGGCCAGGGGAGGGACAGCAAAGGACAGGGACTCCTGCCAACCCGGAGCCCCCAGTTGACATCTAGCTGCTGCCCACCTGGAGACCAGCTCTACTGTTACTGTCAACATTTTTTCCTTTCCTGGAAATACAAGCTACCCCGCCGCCCAAAGGTGGTCACGGATTGTGACAGGTGTGTAGAGGAAGGGTGCTTTAGTGCCGTGCCGGTAACACTTATAACTAGCTTTCCCACTGTAGCCTTTAGCATCGTTTTTTTCCCTTTTTTTTGTCTTTCTTTTTGCCTTTTCTAGGGCCACACCCGCGGCATATGGAGGTTCCCAGGCTAGGGGTCTAACAGGAGCTGTAGCTGCCGGCCTTTGCCACAGCCACAGCAATGCGGGATCCGAGCCGCATCTGCAACCTACACCATAGCTCACGGCAACGCCAGATCCTTAACCCACTGAGCAAGGCCAGGGATCGAACCCGCAACCTAATGGTTCTTAGTCGGATTCGTTAACCACTGAGCCACAACGGGAAATCCTACCACCTTTTTTTTTTTCTTTCCGAAATTACCCTCCTTTTAAGCTCAAGAAGAGTGAAATGTGCCCAATTCTCCATTAATAAAGAAAACATTAACTTCTAGGAAAACCTGCTTGCTTTGCTGGCACGTCACCGTAGCCGTTAAACCGTCTCCAAGCGTTGGCTGTAAAATGAGGGGCTTGGCCTGGGCCTGGCTCAGGCCGCTTCCAGCTTCGTGCAGCCCTTCCCTGACGGCGGCTCCTGGCCTTTAGAACAATCTTAGGCCAGCTCCTGTGAAGGAATGGCTGCTTTCAAAGGTAACAGCCACTTCAAGTTTTCCTCCTCCAAACAGCACCTGTCACCTGGGTGTTTCTACCCGCTGCTTGTGTGTATTCCAGAACAAAGTCCAGGATCTCCCTTAGCAGGACCTTGATTCAGTGCTTCAGATGCCTAAGCCTCATTTGAGCAAAGACAAAATCTTCATAAATTAGGTGACCAGAAGCAAAGGGCTTTGGGTTCTCCTATTTTTGTTATTTATTAGCTCAATGAGCTCAAAGTGATCAGAAGATCTTTAATATCCATACAAATACTTCTGCCTTTTAAAAATCCAAGATCCTATATATATATATATATATATATATATATATACACACACACACATATATATACATATACATTTAAAAATATATATGTCTACGTGTATTCTATTTTTTTTTTCTTTTTAGGGCTGCACCTGCGGCATATGGACATTCCCAGACTAAGGGTCAACTTGGAGCTACAGCTGCCAGCCTACACCACAGCCACAGCAACGCAGGATCCGAGCCCCATCCACAACCTACACCACAGCTTGCAGCAACGCCAGATCCTTAACCCACTGAGTGAGGCCAGGGATCCAACCCACATGGTCACCGATGCCGGTTGGGTTCTTCACCTTCTGAGCCACAATGGGAAGTCCATATTCTAAATATTTAATGAGCCATCTAGCTCTCTGCTTGAAATCTAAGACAGGTTTACTAACTAGCGGCAAGACGGCAACACCCTGGGACCTCCTGACACTAATTTTCAAGGCAGGCAAGTCCCAGGGGCTGTCCAGGTTCCATCACAGCAAACTTAACCTTAGAAAATGAGTAGTTACCACGTTTCTGAAGCGCAGGTGATCCTGGTGGGGATATGTTTCCACTAGGAGACAGGTAGAGATAGCTTTTGTTCACTCCTGCATTAAAATCAAACGGGGACTCGTAGTCCTCGTAAAAATCCATCTCTCTACCGTCCATTCCAGACGAGTGCAGCACGCATGGTTTTCTCACCACCCGAGGGTCCTCCGCTGGGGCCGCTCTGCCTCGTGGAGGAAATCAAGCCCACGATCTGGAGAGCCCGGCTTCCTGGCCCAGGGGCCGCCGTCACCCCCCCCCGGGGGGGGGGGGACAAGCAGGCTGTTTAATAAATGACTTGTCCCCCAGCAACCTGAGCAAAGGCTCTCTGTTCACCACCTGCCGTTCACTTCGGCCGAAAAACCGCCACCTGGGCAGGGAGCGGCACTTTCCTGGGTCAACAAAGGAGGGCCCGGTGCTGCAACATCGCCCAGATGTACAAACAGTTCAAGCAAACGTCAGACCCTGGCAGATTTACAAAAAAAGGACAATTTTTTTTTTTTAAACCGCTCAGCTGACCACAACTACACCAGGGCAGAATTAATCTTCTAGGACAAGGAAGGATTATCAACCAGTAATCTCCCACAAAGGCCATCTGGGGGGTACTTTTTTTTTCCACCCTGGATTACAGGCGGGTTCCTGAGAGCCAAGGTTTCTGGTCGAGCGGTCAGCTTTCTGGTAGAGAAACACTGTGACATCTCCACCGTGACTTTCAAACCACGTCTGGCTTTAGCGTCACCGAAACGTCTTTCTATGCCTGAGTGTTCTCTCCTTTCTCTTCCTTCCCTTTTCTGTGAAGAGGCTGTTTCCGTTGCCAGCACAGGGAAAAGAGAAGAAACCCCTCGCAGGTGACACGCCCGGGTGCTCCCCCGTCCCGCCCTGTCCCCGCTGCTCTGCGGGGGCGGCAGCGCCGCTTGTGCACCTGCGCCGCCCTGAGGGGCGACCTCCCAGCCTGGCCTGTAAAACGAAGCTTCTAAATAATCACCAGATCCACTTCCCAGCTTCTTCTCGGACCCTCTCTGCGGCACAAACCCCCACACCCTCCACCCCGGCCTTTGCCCGAGTCAGAGTCACAGCACTTAGGATTCCTGCTGCTTTCACCCACCGGCTAGGCTCGGGTTAAAGAGAGGAGAATAAAAGCGCCCCCTCCTTTACATGGGCGATCGGCTTCGGAACGGGAAAAAAGGCCTTGCTCCACCTCTTCCAAACTACCTGATAAAAAGGGAGCTCACTACACGCCCCGGATCAGAAGCCAATACATACCTAAAATACTTTAAAACACCAATCCGTGTCTCCTGTATAAAATACATGTGCACCAAATTGGTCTACATTCATCTTTTGATTCACTTTCTATTTTTTTTTTTTTTTTAATGAGTCGCATTAGTCTTACTCTGTTTTCGGCAAGGCTCTCTTAGGTTAGACAACAACAACAACAACAAAAAAATCAATCTGTGCTTTTCTCCCAAAAGATACCAAAATTTGGGCAACTGTAAATGCTGTTTCTTCTACAGCTAGAAATCAAATAAAATTTTTAAATTATTATTTGAAAGAATGAATCACCTGCTATCTTGAAATCCACAGTATGTCCTACCCAGAGAGGACAAGCATCAGAATCACTTTCCTGGACAAAAAGTGATGACGGGTCCCTGCCCGCTCAATATTCTACATTTGGTCACCAAATAACTGGCAGAAAAGACATTCCTCTACGCTCATTCTTCCTCTGAGAGCCAAAAGTATTAGGGGCTGAAAAGTTCTTATTGATTTTCTTTTTTTTCTTTTTTTTGGGCCAGGTCCACAGCTCTCCCCAGGCCAGGGATCGGATCCACACCACAGCAATGACCAGAGCCCCAGCAATGACCACGCCAGATCCTTAACCCATGGCGCCACCCGGGAACCCCGGGCTGAATGTTTGCATCCCTTCAAAATTCCTGTGTGATTATATGATATCACTTATGGGTGGAATCTAAAAGAAGGATACAGATGAACTTGTATGCAGAATATAAACAGACTCACAGACCTTAAAAACAAACTTACTGTTACCAAAATGGACTGCGGTGGGGGGGAAGTTTGGGGCTGGCATATGCACCCTGAGGTATAAGGAATGACCGGCCATTGGGGACCTGCTACCCAATATTCTGTGATCATCTATGTGGGAAAAGAATCTGAAAGAGAACGGACGTGTGTACATGTATAACTGACTCACTTTGCTGCACAGTAGGAATTATCACACTGTAAATCAAAGCTACTTCGATAAAACTTTTGAAAAAAATTCACATGGGATGTGTAACCCCCAATGTGATGGTATTAGGAATGACCAGGTTTCGACGAGGCCATGAGGGTGGGGCCCAGGCTGGGATGAGCGTCCTCCTAAAAAGAGAGAGAGAGAGAGAGAGAGAGAGAGAGAGAGGTAGCTCATTTCTCTCTCCTGAGGACAGAGATCACAGCCACGTGCCAATCAGGAAAAGGACTCTCACCAGGATCAAAGCATCCGACACCTTGATCTTCAACTTCCCAGCCTCTAGAACCGTGAGAAATAAACGTCTGTTATCACAAGCCTCCCACTCTACGGTAACTTCTAAGAGCCGCCCGAACTAAGACAAAAGAGATTAACACTTGACACACATCACAAGGCAAACCACAGCCACCTCCACACACCTCAGATCCTTCCAAATTCCCGGGTCCTTGATCTTTGATGTTGACACCCATGCCACACCCTCTGCCCGAACGGTTGCCTTTTTTTTTTTCTTGCTTCATTCACTTATCTCTCAAGACTTGGGCAGAAATGCCACTTCCTCTCCGAAGCCCTCCCTCCTCCCAGCTGTCCCTTCCAGCAGTGCACACAGGACGTGATGTGTCCACATGCCAGTCCCTCTGCGCCTGACAGCCTCCCCTCCCGCAGCGCCTACACTGAGGTCCTGGCTGTAATCCACCTGGAAGGAAGCAAGCAAACGACAGCCGTGCACACAGCCCGTGCCTTCTTTATAAACATGAGGATTCAGGAGTTCCGTCGTGGTAACGAATCCGACCAGCATCCACGGAGGACGCCGGTTTGATCCCTGGTCCCGCTCAGTGGGTTAAGGACCCGGCGTTGCCGTGAGCTGTGGTGTAAGTCACAGATGCGGCTCGGATCCTGGCTGTGGCACAGGCTGGCAGCTGCAGCTCCAATTCGATCCCTAGCCTGGGAACTTCTATACGCTGCAGGTGCGCCCTAAAAAGACAAAAATAAAGAAACACGAGGATTCAGAATTTAAGCGATGTCTGAAATTTTCATTCATCCCACTTAGGGACAACCTTAAGACTGTTACGTAAAATCTGCTTCTCTGAACCAGCGGTGGTTCTCCAGTCAGATTCCGGTCAACACAGTCTGGCCCGTGAGGAAAGAACGGACAACTAAAGGTGGGGAAAGCATGGGATGTGTTAATGGAATGGCAAAAAAAATTCAGTTGAGGGGAGTTCCCTGATGGACTAGCGGTTAGGATTTGGTGCTTTCACCACTGAACCCCGGATTAAATCCCTGGTCTGGAGACTGAAGTCCAACATCAAGCCACTGCACACAAAGAGCAAAAAACTTTTTTTTTTCAAGGGACTCAAAATTCATATGCTAAGCAGAAGGGACCTGTAAAATATATATAAATGTGCAAAAAGTATATATATATTTGTGTGTGTATATATATATATATATATACACACACACACATATTTTATATATATATAAATAATATATATATAAAATATATATATAAATGTGTAAAAAAAGTATATATATATGTATATGTGTATATATATATATATATATATATATATATATATATATATATAAAAATGTGCAAAAAAGCCACAGGTGTTGGAGCCAGGTAGAGACAGGATAAAAAGTTTTATGAAGATGACTCTGGGAGTTCCCCCTGTGGCACAGTGGGTTAAGAATCCAACCGCAGGGGCTGGGGCCACTGCAGAGGCACCTGTTCTATCCCCAGCCTGGTGCAGTGGGTTCAAGGATCCAGCATTGCCACAGCTGACTCGGAGGTGACAGCGGCATCCTGAATTCAATCCCTGGCCCGGGAACTTCCACATGCTGCGGGTGTGGCCATAAAAAGAAAAAAAAAGATGACTCTGGAAACAGTGTATAGAACACACGTAGGTGGAAAGAGGCCTGAAGAGAAGATAAGCCTGCCACGGTCCAGGCAAGAGGAATAATTTCCACGTACTCCTGCTCTATAAGGAAGCACCGCCAAGATCCGTTTATAATATGAGAAAAAGAATGTATTTACTGTATATACATGGGGAGCTCTCATTATGGATCCGTAGGTTACGAACCCGACTAGTATCCATTAGGATTTGGGTTCGATCCCTGGCCTCGCTCAGTGGGTTAAGGATCGGGCGTGACTGCAAGCCATGGCATAGGTCACAGATGTGGCTCAAGCCCCACGCTGCTGTGGCTGTGGCAGTGGGACAGACCAGCAGCTGCAGCTCTGATTTGACCTCTAGCCTGGGAACTTCCATATGCCGCAGGTGCTGCCCTAAAAAGCAAAAAAAAAAGAAGTACATTATGTATAACTGGGTCACTTTGCTGTACAGCCGAAATCGACAGAACACTGCAAATCAACTATAATAAAAAAAGTAAAATGAATAAAATACCTGTTCATCCAACTTGCACAATATGCCTTTTTATCTTTTCCCTCTTTTCGTTGTCACTGACCACACCAACTTCAGATCTCCCTGAAGTGTTCTGGCAGAGACCAGCCCAGCCACCAGTGTGCCAGAAGTCTCCCGGTCTCTTATCTGCCTCTTTAGCACCCTCTTTTCCTTGGGGAATCCGTGGGGCTCCTGGGGGAGAGTTACCACAAGTCCCACCTACGCCCCGGGCTTAGGCATGGGTTTGCCTCTGATCCCTGCAGACACCGCAGCCCCTTCCTTGCTCACAGGGAACAGCCTAAAGA
>PVHT021183585.1:1247469-1261113 GCA_004024745.2 Catagonus wagneri
AAAAGGCAAAAAGACAAAAAAAAAAAAAAATCCATCTGATAAAAAAGTTACGCACACAGGCACCCCTCTGTTCACTGTAGCATCATTTCCAACAGCCAAGATATGGAAACGACCTAAGTGCCCCCCAACAGATGAATGGCTAAAGAACACACACACACACACACACAGGAATACTATGCAGCCACAAAAAAGAATGAAATATCGCCATTGGCTACAACCTTGAAGGTGCTATGCCTGGTGAAATAAGTCAGATGAAGAAAGACAAATACCCTATGATTTCAGTCATAGGTGCAATCTAAACAAAACAAATGAACACACAAAATAAAACAAGGATAAACTCATAGATATGGAGAACATATCAGTGGTTACCCCTCGGGAAGGAGTTTGGGGGCTGAGCAACACGAGCGAGGCAGGTCAACTGAATGGTGAGGGAAGGTAACCAGACCCGTGAAGATGACCACTCTACAGTGTATACAGGCGTCACATGATAATGCTGTACACCTGAAACATATAATAATAAAAAACAAGGCTTTGCACATAGCAAAAAACAAAAGAATGTTTATAATAATCATTTCAGCTAAAAACAAGCTGAGACAAATATTTCTCACTAAGAATGTTTTCTTCAATGACCACGTCTTCCCATATCAAGATAATATTCAGATGGTGTTTAAAACCCAAAAAATCTGCATAAAAATAAACATTCAAATTGATTTGCCTTGGTTTCCTCTTCTTCTACCCACACAGATCTGCAAATATATCCAGCCAGGTACAAGATTATTAACAAGATGACTAGAATCAACATTTCACCATTTTCCGCTATGAAGAGATAATCAATACTTTTTTTTTTTGGTCTTTTTAGGGCTGCACCCGAGGCATATGGAGGTTCCCAGGCTAGGGGTCAGGTTGGAGCTGTAGCCGCCGGCCTATACCACAGCCACAGCAACGCGGGATCTGAGCCAAGTCTGCAACCTACACCACAGCTCATGCCAACGCCGGATCCTGAACCCACTGAGTGAGACCAGGGATCAAACCTGCATTCTCATGGATGCTGGTCAGATTCGTTTCCACTGAGCCACGATGGCAACTCCAGAACAGATAATCAGTTTAAAACTAAGGGTTATTTAGGGTGAACAGGGCAAAACTGCCACCCTTTCATGGTCCCAGAAAAGACGTGACAGGAGCCCCAAATGCACATGAAATGACAGAACCCTTTTCTTCTTTGTGCAGCATAAGAGGCCACATTATTCAATTCAATTAAAAGGTTATGTCACACAGACCGGGGATTCTGCCTGGAGGTTTTTATAACGAGCTTTCAGAAAGTCTTAGGTTTACTCTTATTTAATGCAGTCATTAATCCTCATGAACGGCGCACTGCAAAACGAACAAATACACTGTGTGGAAGTAGCCCGCCCTCAACAGATCAGCCAGAGGAGACCTCTGAGACCTCAGGGCCACGTAGAAAAGGTAGTATCATTATCTGTCCATGAAAACTGTGCATTTGTTCAAGGAGCTCCTATTGGGGTTACATTCTCAGTACAAATATCTGAAGTTATTTCCCAAACAAATCAGGTCAAGGCATTCCCCAGGTTGTCTTTAAGACCCTAAACCTCTGCTGGTTGATCACTTTTTCTCTCCGTGAATTCACAAGCAGCCAGGTTTTATGCACAGCGATCTCATCTGCCTTTTTCCTTTTCTTTACTCATTTGGAAGATTACCGATTTCCACCTGACTTCCCAGAGCTATGGACAATGTCTTTTTCAACCATCAGTGACTATATAAGTAATAATAAGAGATTGTGTTTATCATTATTATATCTACTTTACAGATTCCCCTGGTGCTTTCTACATACTCTCTCACGTAAGCCAGCTAAAAAAAAAGAAAAAAAATTCCCCGGGCAATGATGTGTTTAATCATCATTACCATTTTATAGATGAGAAAACTGAAAACCAAATCAATTGTTTCATTTGGTTAAAGTCTCATGAGGACGAGGAATCAGGTCGTAAGCCACGATTACGGCTTTCTCTGTTGCAATCCACTGCATCTCAAGACAAAATAGAAAACAAGATTAAATCACGGTGGTATGCACAGAGGGAAAAAGCTATTGAAATGGAGCAGGATTTGGGCTGAATGAATGTCAATAAACAAGGACATGAAAGTTCTAAGGACAATAAGTAAATTGGCTGATTAGAAAGTAAAGTTTGGGGGGGAGGGATGGTTTGGGAGTTTGGGATCAGCAAACGCAAACTACTACATACAGAATGAATAAACAAGGTTCTACTTTACAGCATGCTATAGTGAACTATATTCAATATCCTGTGATAAACCATAACAGAAAAGAATATGAAAAAGAATGTATATGCATATATATGTAACTAAATCACTTCCTTGTTGCACAGTAGAAATTAACACAACATTGTAAATCAACTATACTTCAATAAAATAAATTAAAAAAAAATAAGTCTGGGGGAACTGTCAGGGTGAAATTCTGACTTTTGCCTACACAAGATTAGTTTAGGAGTAAGCACAGCCAGCACGGTGGTCCGGGCACCCCTGGACAGGGGGGCACCAGCTGAGACTCAAGAAAGACACTGAGAGTGGACATGGGGGGAGAGGAGATAAACGCTGGTAATGGAACGGTAGAGAAGTGGAGTTCTCATTGTTGCTCAGCAGGTTGAGAACCTGACTAGTATCCATGAGGATGCGGGTTCGATCCCCGGCCTCACTCAGTGGGTTAAGGATGCGGCATTGCTGAGAGCTGTGGTGTAGGTCGCAGAGGCAGCTCGGATCCCACGTTGCTGTTGCTGTGGCTGTGGCGTAGGCTGGCAGCTTCAGTTCTGATGGACCTTCAGCCTGGGAACGTCCACAGGACACAGGGTGTGGCCCTAAAAAGGGGAAAAAAAAAGGGAAAGGTGGCGAAGTGGCCGTTCAGACCTGCATCCTAGATGAATGAGTCTCTCTGGGGACTACGAAGGAGCAATTTGAGAGGGACAAGCCCAGAGGCAGGGGGACTGAAGTATCCAAGTGAGGTCCTGAGCTAGGGAGGGTCTGGTGGTGTGTGACAGAGAAAAAGATTAATGCTGAGACGTACTGAGGACATAAAATGTACAGCCCTTATGAGATGATGGAAGATAAAAGAAAGAAGGATGGCTCACAGGAGCCTGGGTAGATGGCGGTGCCACCAACCAAGAAAAGAACATGGGAGGTTAAACAGATTTAGAGAAAAATCAGTTCCAGGAGTTCCCATCGTGGCTCAGCGGTTAACGAGTCTGACTAACATCCATGAGGACACAGTTTTGATCCCCTGCCTCTCTCAGTGGGTTAAGAATCCAGCGTTGCCATGAGCTGTGGTGCAGGTCACAGACGTGGCTCGGATCCTGCATTGCTGTGGCTGTGGTGTAGACCGGGAGCTGCAGCTCCGATTTGACCCCTAGCCTGGGAACCTCCATATGCCACGGGTGTGGCCCTAAAAGAAGAAAAAAAAGGAAAGAAAAGAAAAATCAATTCAAATTCCGTTTTGGTCAAGTTCATGGGCTATCCCAGTAGATATGTTGCGTGGACAGTTGGAAATAAGATTCTGATACTGATGGAACAGTCAAGGACACAGGTTTGCAAATTGATAGCATACAACAGTAGCCCAAATTACGAAAATGTAAGAGTTCCTGCTATGGTGCAACAGGAACAGTGGCCTTTCTGGAAAACTGGGATGCAGGTGTGATTCCTGACCCAGGACAATGGCTTAAAGGAACTGGCATTGCCACAGCTGCAGCATAGGCTGCAACTGTGGCTAGGATCCTAGGATCTGATCCCTGGCCCAGGAACTCCATATGCCACAGGGCAACAAAAGAGAGAGAGAGAGAGAGAGAGGGAGTTCCCACTGTGCTCAGTAGGTTACGGATCTGACTAATATCCATGACCATGTGGGTTCAATCCCTGGCCTCGCTCAGTGGGTTAAGGATCTGGCGTTGCCGTGAGCTGTGGTGTAGATCGCAGACACGGCTCGGATCCCACGTGGCTGTGGCTGTGGCGAAGGCCAGCAGCTACAGCTCCTGTTGGACCCCTAGCCTGGGAACCTCCATATGCCATGTGTGCGGCCCTAGATAAGGCAAAAAGACAAAAAAATTTAAAAAATAAAATAATAAAATAGCCTTAAAAATAAAAAATTGAAATAAAAAATTTTTTAAATAAATCAAAAATTGAAGAATAAAAAATAAAATTAATAAAATATAAAAATATAAAAATAATTAAAAATTAAAAATGTTTTAAAAATTAAAAAATAAACCTGGGCAAGATGGTTCTTTGGGACATGAGTCCACCATCTTGTCAGTCTGTTGGTTTTCCAAATGAAATTGCTATTCCTTGCCCCAATACCTCACCTCTCAATTTGCTGGCTTGTTGTGCGGTGAGCAGTCTGAGTGAGCCTGGTCTTGGGAACAGTCTCTAAGGTGACAGAGCATAGTTCTACATAAAACCACTGATGGCTGTAAGGTCTCTCAGTTTAGCTAAGAAATCCCATCCCAGAATCACCACCCAAGATCCATGTATGACAGAAGGAAGTGAACGCCCTCTATTGGTTTGAAGGGTCAGGCTAAGTGGTGGGTATCCATTACAGGAAATAGAGCCATACATTCTGTGAAGACCACACTAAGTAAATAAGTGGCCAGCAATTCTACCTCTAGGAGTTTATCCCATTGCTATACTTAGATCATATATGAAGATATTCTTTAGAGCACTGTTGATTATAATAAAGGGAGGAAAGCAGCGCCCATTATGATGCTGCTATACAATGGAACAGTATGAATGCTGTAAACAGCAATATGAAAATGTCCTGTTACATCGCTAAAATGAAAAAAAAGCAAAGTGCTACAGGACTTAGATATTTGTTTCCTATATCACACTTCTTTTTCCTCCAGGGCACTGAGCTGGACTACATTTCCCAGGCTTCCCTGCGGTTAGTGGGGGCTTGTGACTAAGACTGGCCAATAGAATGCGTATCAAAGTGATGCCTGTCACCTTCACACCCGGCCCATAAAAGTCTCCTCGGAATCCACACCCAATAATGGATTCTAACACACAGTGTGAAAAATATACCCTAAGACACACTCCGGAACACTCAGCAAGTCCTAAAATCCTCCTAATTGGAGAAAGTGGAAAAGGGGAAACAGAAATAATAAAGCTTTGCTCAGCCTTAATCACGTGTCAATTCTTAGTTCCGCTTCCCCCCCCATTCATAAACTGCACCTCAGGCAGTTTTATTCAAATACAGATAATTACCCAGGCCAGGAATTCCTCTTCCAGTCCAGCAGCAAGTGACTAGAAAAATCCACACACAACCCTGACTAAAAGTCCCTTATCACTCTGGCCAAGTCTACCTCAAAGGCAAATTTTCAATCCTGTCGATTTTTTTTTTTTAAAGGAAGTAGGAAGACAGCAAAAGAAAACATCAGCCAAAAAAAAAAAAAAAAAAAAAAACTTGCTTGGAGAGAGGAGAGTTAAACACATTTTGTACTTCCACAAAACGGACCATTGGCTGCAGTTGAAAAGAGGAAAATCAACCTATAGAGGCAGAAAGTGGATTAGTGCTTGCCTGGGGGTGGGAATGCAGAGGGACTGCAAATAGGCTTGGGGTGATGGAAAGATTCTAAAGCTGGGTTGTGGTGACAGTTGTACAACTCTAAGTTTACTAAAAGTCACTGACTTGTAGCCTTAAAACTAGCGAATTTTGGAGTTCCAGTCGTGGCGCAGTGGAAAGGCGTCTGACTAGGAACCATGAAGTTGCAGGTTTGATCCCTGGCCTCGCTCAGTGGGTTAAGGATCTGGTGTTGCCGTGACCTGTGGTGTAGGTCGCAGACGCAGCTAAGATCTGGTGTTGCTGTGGCTGTGGTATAGACTGGCAGCTGCAGCTCCAATTTGACCCCTAGCCTGGGAACCTCCATATGCCCTGGGTGCGGCCCTGAAAAGATCCCCCCAAAATTTGCAAATTTCAAGGTAAAGAAGATATAATTATGTATTGCAAATTAAATTTCAATAAAGCTGTTTGAAAAAAAATCCAGGTGTGCTAGATAAGGAAAAAAAAACAAGAAAATACATGTTAGCTAAAATGAAGTGTAACATGTAACATGCGTATGATGTGTTCTCACTTGGATTTTTTGAATGGTTTTTACACATCACCTGCATGGACATTTCTGGAAGGGCATCCATGGAGCTGGATCAAGACAACAATCTCTGGGAGACGGGTCAAGGGTAAATAAAGAGAGTTTATTTAGTTCATTCAGTGGGTTAAGGATCCGGTGTTGCCCTGAGCTGTGGTGTAGGTTGCAGACGTGGCTCAGATCCCACATTGTGGTGTAGGCCGGCAGCTGCAGCTGTGATTCCACCCCTAGCCTGAGAATCTCCCTATGCTGCAGGTGTAGCCCTAAAAAGCAAAAAAAAAAGAGAGAGAGAGAGAGAGAGAGTCTGATATTAAATGTATATCCCTTTGCATTGTTTGATATCTTTTGCCTTAAGCATGTTTTATGTTTCGTAAGTATGAAAGGAACTTGGTGAGAAGCCCTCAGAAGAGGGACTTTCATGGTTAGTCCCAAGTGCACCGAGGTGCTAGTTAATGGTTAACATTGTCCCTTCAGGGAGGAGTTCCTTTGGTCCTTCAGAATTTAAAATAAATATTTCTCAGTAGAAGACTATATTTAACAGGAGATGGCCTGGATACTGGTCAGGTTCATGACCTGCTGAGCCACAAAGGGAACTCCTATTTTGTTGTTTATAATAGCAGCATTATTGAGACATAATTCACACACCATAAAAATCCATCCTTTAAAAGGGTCCAATTCAGTAGTTTTAGTATACATGAGGTGTGAAACTATCATCATGACCTAATTTTAGAACATTGCATCACCCCGAAAAGAAACCCTCTACCCATTTGTGTCTAGAGAGTGCTCTTACGGAAAAAAAAAACTTTTTTTCAGTTTCAGGTTTATAATCTTTAGAACGTGTAAAAGTATAAAACACTCAGGTGATCTAAAAATAGTATGTTGTCTAGAATAATACAGTTAATAATTATCCACTGTGGGGTATGTGTAACTTAAAGGGCAGAGGAAAAAGTTACTCTTGGGGAAAAAATTCAGTACAACTATTAAAAGGAGTATTTCAATAACGCCTCAAGGCTTACAAAATATACTCAAATACATGGCTTGTTTTCTATCCTCCAAGCATCCAGATAGGTCATCGTGCATTTACAAGTGAGGAATCAGAAGTTCAGGGGTGCACACCCCACCCACACAGCCCCCCAGGCAGCCCCCCTCCCAGTCCAGCCTTTCTGACCCTGTCTCTTTCCCGGCCCCACACGTTCTCCACTCTTGCGCCCAAGAGGGAAGTGCGTGGCCACTGCAACGATCAGGCTCTGTGTGACCATTAAGCAACTGCAATTTCAGATCTGACTGGAAAAAAGAAAAGAAAGCAAGCCTGTTTATACTCACAGCACAACAAAACATGTCTTTGTTTTATGTGGAGGCCCGGGAGATTTTGTTAGCACTGGTCCAGCTGTGGTGTGTGTGTGTGTGTGTGTGTGCGCGCACGCGCGCACACACACACACAAATGGTTCGATGGCCTCTGTAAATGCTTTTTCTTTGTTTAGCAGAGAGAACATGAAAATTCTCCAAAGACTGAGGTCACCCCACAAGCACCACTGGGGCCTGCCTGACAAGGAGAAGCACCAAATAGTTGGCAAGAAGGGTTAGAGTTAAACACTTTTGGAGTTCCCATCTTGGCTCAGCAGAGACGTATCTTACTAGCACTCATGAGGACACAGATTCGATCCCTGGCCTCGCTCAGTGGGTTACGGATGCGGCAGTGCCGTGAGCTGTGGTGTAGGTCACAGACGTGGCTTGGATCTGGCGTTGCTGTGGCTGTGGTGTAGGCCAGCAGCTACAGCTCCGATTTGATCCTTAGTCTGGGAACCTCCATATACCACAGGTGCAGCCCTAAAAAAGACCAAAAAAAAAAAAAAAGAGTTAAACACTTTTAATTAAAATGAAGTAAAATTCTAATTACTTAAAATTCTAATCATCTCCTGAATCACATCATCTCTTACTTACCCAAGTGCTTAATAGAACCTGAGCCACTGGGAACACACAACCCCACCCAGTTAACTAGAGAAAACAGCTTGCTTTTTCCAGGAACATGAACTCTTTTTTTCAGACACGAGGCAGTGTTTAGTGGATTTGGTCACTAAAGTCACTAAGCTTTTAACGGCCTCAAAGAGATTAACTGTACCTCTGGAAAGTCATCCATCTTGACAGTGACTGTGGCTTCCCTGTGGCTACAGAAAACACCCACAGTGCAGGACACGTAGAACACACACACACACACACACACCCCTCTCTCACACTTACTCTCTTCTCATAGGAACTGGTGACACACGGTAACAAATTCTACACAATAATACACAAATAAAATGGTTAGCTGGACTGCCCCCGAGGAAATTAAAGCATTTCTACTACCCTCTGATCCTGCCCCATTCAAAGACAGAGAAAAAGGTGGAGGGGATCGACCCGATCACACCAACTAGCGAGGCTGCCGCCGGGAAGATGTTACTGGAATCTGGGTTCTCGTTCAAGGAGCCGAAGAATGAACTTTGCGAACACACAGGCAGCAAGCAAGCAGTCTTTAGTACAGGGAAGCCAACAGCTCCTAGGACAGCTGGAAGCGGGGAGAAGAGTCCCCTTCTCTATTGTCTTATAGGGGTTTTTATCCCTTAAAGAGGTGGGGGTACCAACGTGGGGTCCAGAAAGATGTGGTTTTCTCCCATCGGCCTTGTGCAATGACCTACATCAGTCCTTGTCCAATAGGGTCTTCGGGGTGGAAATGTCCCCATAAGTCTCAGGGTTTCTTTGCCCTTTTCTTCCTGTAAACTGAGTCACAGGGGGTTAGGGATTAATGTTCCTCTGGGCGTAGGTCTAAGCCCTAGCATGAGGACCCAGTGTCAAGTCATCTCTGTTTGCCTGTGTTGCTACAAGCCCCCAAAGAGGCTCTAGGGCTGGGGCGACAACGCCCAAATTCACTTAGGTACTTACTTGCATATAGCCCTGATTTTAAAACTTGGTTCCTGTCGAACATACATTTCCTCTTTGATCAGAACTCATTAAAACTGAGCAAAAAGCCACCCCTAAACATATTCTTGGCTAATTGCATGGAGTATCACCCCCTGTAACTTACTGTAGCCAATTCATATGCTGGTACTCCCACGATACCTTTCTTAGGTGTCCAAGCCATGTGCTGTGTGCATGCGTGTGTATGTGTGTGTGTGTGTTTCAAGCTTCATAATTAGCACAACCACTTTAAAAGCAACTAATTGACCAATCAACCAGAAATTATTATTTCTAGAACTTACAGGTATCACGTACTCCGGAAACTAATAAAGTAGAAACATTAAAAAACACACTAAGGATGTAGCGGCTAGTTCAGTTTTCGACAGAAAGCACATCTGTTAAGATTCTAGCACTTTCCAGTATTAGGCACCCAAACAGAGAAAAAGAAGCAAAACACTTTTTGAAAAAAATGTTATTTATGTTCTCACAACCATTCACGAAATATAAAGGTTATGTTTTTTATTTTTAAACTTTTTAAATTGTCAAGACCACTGGGACAGAAATACAGAAAGCTTAGAAAATAGAGGCTGGGGTTGGGGGCGGGGGGGAGGAAATCACTATGATTGTACTATCCTAACACAAACACCATTTCCAACTATTCTGCTTTTCCTTTCAGTTGGTAGTCCCTGTACATTCAATTTTGTATTGCTTTTTTCATTTAACATTATAGCATAAATATTTCCCTATAATGACACATAGCCTTTACAGTTGTTTTTAGTGGCTCCATCAAATAAACCAGCTGTGATGTACTTCTTTTTACCGAAGTATAGTTGATTTACAATATCGTGTTAATTTCAGCTATGCAGCCACGTGATTTAGTTTTAAATATATTTATATCTATATACGCACACTTACATACACTTTTTTTTTTTTTTTTGGCTTTTTAGGGCTGCTCCTGGAGCATATGGAGGTTTCCAAGCTAGGGGTCGAATTGGAGCTGCAGCTGCAGGCCCATGCCACAGCCACAGCAACACAGGATCCAAGCCACATCTGCAACCTATACCATAGCTCATAGCAACACGAGATCCTTAACCCATTGAGGAAGGCCAGGGATCAACCGTCATCTACTGAGCCACAGCAGGAACTTCTATATATACTTTTTTAGATTATTTTCCATTATGGTTTATCAAAGGACATGGAGTATAGCTGTCTGTGCTATAAGCAGGCCACTGTTGTTTAACCACTCCATGTATAATAGCTTACATCTGCTAACCCCAACCTCCCACTCCACCCCTCCCTCAACACCTTCCCCCTGGGAACCACAAGTCTGTTCTCCTTGTCCGTGACTCTCTTTCTGTTTCATAGATAGATTCATTTGTATCATATTTTAGATCCCGTTAAAACATATAAGTGATATCCTATATATCTGTCTTTCTCTGACTTACTTCACTTAGTATGATAATCTCTAGCTGCATCCATTTGGCTGTGAATGGCATTATTTTGCTTTTTTATGGCTGAGTAGTATTCCATTGTATAGACGTACCACATCTTTTTTATCCACACATATTTTGATGGGCATTTAGGTTATTTGCATGTCCTGGCTATTGTGAATAGCACTGCTATAAACATAGAGGTACATGTATCTTTCTGAATTATAGTTTTGTCTGCATATATACCCAGGAGTGGGATTGCTGGATCATATGGTGGCTCTAAACTTAGTTTCTGAGGAAACTTCATACCGTTTTTGGCAGTGGCTGTACCAACTTACATTCCCACCAACAACGTAGGAAGGTTCACTTTTCACTATATCCTCTTCAGCATTTGTTATTTGTAGAGGGTTTTTTTTTTTGCCTTTTTGTCATTTTAGGGCCACACCCACGGCATGTGGAGGTTCCCAGGCTAGGGGTCTAATCGGAGCTGTAGCCACTGGCCTTCGCCACAGCCACAGCAACGCGGGATCCGAGCCGCATTTGCAACCTACACCACAGCTCACGGCAACGCCAGATCGTCAACCCACTAAGCAAGGCCAGGGATCGAACCCGCAACCTCATGGTTCCTAGTCGGATTCGTTAACCACTGAGCCACGACAGGAACTCCTATTTGTAGAGTTTTTGACGACAGCCACTGTGACCAGTATGAAGTGGGAAAAGGCGACATTTTTAGACAATCAGAAAAGCCCTAATTACTTCATTTGTTGGTCAGTCTGTAAGGTGAAATCCACATGAAAGACTCCGAAATTTAAATTATATGTAACAAATTCTGTAATCAGCTTTAAAATTAAATTCACCATAGAGTCAGAACCAAACTAAGGCAGCCATGCTTCTTCAAATGAAAGTAATCCTTGTCAGAGAAATGGATATTTTCATATTTTGTTCTTTTCTCTACTACGAAGAATCCCATAATAGCATTTCCAACAATTAGTAAGTAAATTACAACTTAATTTTACCAATATACAAAGCAAGGATTTTGCGACAGGAAGCCAATTCTGACTAAAATAACACAGTGCTGCAAAGAAGTGCATTGTGTCCCTTTTTTTTAAGATTCCACATGTAGGTGATACCGACTCACAGACTTTGAAAAACATGGTTTCCAAAGGAGACATGTTGGGGCGTGGGAGGATGCACTGAGGGTTTGGGATGGAAACGCTGTAAAATTTGGTTGTGATGATTGTTGTATACCTATAACTGTAATAAAATTCATTAAGAGGGAGTTCCTGTTGTGGCTCAGTCATTAACGAATCCGACTAGGAACCATGAGGTTGCGGGTTCAATCCTTGGCCTCGCTCAGTGGGTTAAGGATCCGGCGTTGCCGTGAGCTGTGGTGTAGGTTGCTGACATGGCTCGGATCCCGCATTGCTGTGGCTGTGGTGTAGGCTGACGGCTACAGCTCCGATTAGACCCCTAGCCTGGGAACCTCTATATGTCGCAGGTGCGGCCCTAGAAAAGACAAAAAAAAAAAAAAATAATAAAGTTTACAGCAATTAAAAAAATAAAATAAAATAACACCATGCTTAAAAAATGCTGACCAGTTAAGATGCTGGACATATTACCATATGGGGATCCATAAGGAAACTGATCAATATTCATTACAACCAACAGGGTTTTTCAAGCTGACTGAGGTCAAATGACCTTTCCTGACGCCCTTCCTGAAGGCCCTGAGTGTCTTGTCACACAGTTGAGACCAGCGCCCTCCTCTCCATGGCAACTGCATCAAGCTAAAGAGCACTAGAAGGCCATCAGATGCCTCCCCTTACATTAAATATTTACTAGACTTCAGAAGAGCGATCTTCTTGGGGAAGCTCACCCGATGCATAGATGACTCAGAGCCTACCACTCCTCCTTCAAAAACATTTTTTCAGAGCTCAATGCATCCTCCCATCCCCCAACATGTCTCAGTGGTAATGAACCTGACTAGTATCCGTGAGGATGTGGGTTCTCGCTCAGTGGGTTAAGGATCCAGTGTTGCCATGAGCTTCAGTGCAGGTCACAGACGTGGCTCGGATCCTGCATGGCTGTGGCTGTGGCGCAGGCCAGCAGCTGTAGCCCCGATTCAACCCCGAGCTTGCATATGCTGTGGGTGTGGCCCTTTAAGAAAGGAAGGAAAGAAGGAAGAACCTCCCCCGAAAAAAATCTTTCTACCAGATTCACTGAAATAACCCAGCAAGAGAGGGCCCACAACTGGTTCCTTGGGTGGCATGTGTTAGCCAGTCCCTTTAACATGACAGTCAGTACCTATTTCCTTGTATGACATCCAATGCCCATTTTAACCAAACCTAAGGGTTTTCAATTTTTTTCATGCCTTCTCAATCCCCTCAAGCACCTCATCCAATAAACTGTAACAGGGAAAAAAAATTTAATAACGCACTGTATCTATTTAAAATCTAATAAACCTCTTAGATCTTAGTTGTTTGGAAAGAATTAAAATTGCAATGAGTCATTCTGCGGGTTATTATTTAATTTGTCTCCAACACCCCCTGAGGTTCACACTGCACAACTGTCTCAGGCTCGGCTGAAGTACTCTCGGAGGAGGCCGCCCTGTATTTGCGAAGCCCTCATGTGAAAATCAGCACAAATTCTGTGGTCATGCATTAGAGTATTTTCACATCCCAAAACAAGTGAAAAGTAGGTAACAGACACTCAGGTTTCCTTAATGACAGAAAAGGTTTTCTTTGCTTGAAAAGCAGATTCTCCCAAGAAGCTCAAAGATACATCAGTAACTTTTTTTTTTTTTTTTGGTCTTTTTAGGGCCGCACCTGCAGCATATGGAGGTTCCCAGGTCCCCAGCTGGAATGGGAGCTGTAGCCGCCAGCCTACCCCACAGCCACAGCAATGCAATGCCAGATCCAGGCTGTTTCTGTGACTTACAACACAGTTCACAGCAACGCTGGATCCTTAACCCACTGAGCAAGCCCAGGGATCGAACCTACGACCTCATGAATACTAGTCAGATTCTTTGCTGCTGAGCCACGATGGGAACTCCGACATTAATGATCTTGGTTTAAGCACATTCTGGGGCCGGAAGTGAGTGACAGGGGTAAAGATTTTGATGGCAAGTGATCTC
>PVHT021183585.1:1266289-1280977 GCA_004024745.2 Catagonus wagneri
AGACTTAAAACTTGAGAGAAGGAGCCTAAATGTCAGGTGTAAGCTATATTATGAAACTATTCTGCAATATGTCTACTGTAATGTATCTACGCCTAAGAGTATTAGTTAGGAAGCAAAGGACGGTAAAAGCAAGGCACAGGTTATAATTACCTTTGGGTCAATATTTGCCAGAGACGGCCCAGGCATTTACTGATAAGCAGCTTTCCATGTGAACCAGAAAGAGCCTGGCACCTCTCTGTCAGTTCAATAAAAGAGTCCTGCAGCTCTGGAAAGTTGTGGCTTCCTGGGAGTGGGGTGGGGTTTGAAAAGCACCTTCTAGAACAGACATCACTGAATGCCCAGTAACAGCTGGAGGGAGGAGGGAGATGAGCAATGCCCCTGCCTCCCCGCCACGGCCCCTACCTGGGGAACAGGTGCATCCCAAACATCTTCCACAGCCCCTACCTGGGGAACAGGTGCATCGAAACACCTTCCACGGCCCCTACCTGGGGAACAGGTGCATCCCAAACATCTTCCACGGCCCCTACCTGGGGAACAGGTGCATCCCAAACATCTTCCACGGCCCCTACCTGGGGAACAGGTGCATCCCAAACATCTTTTCCCTCCCCCTTCCCTTCTCCACCCCCATCCTCTCGACCCAGAGGCAGAGAGCAGACCCAGAGACGAGGGGCCAGCCACAGAGAAGCCCGGCCAGCCCCCCATGGTAACTGACAGAACCACACGGGCAGGAACTAAGGCCAGCTGGGCTCGGGATGGGTGACCCAAGACGGGCACAGTTCCCAGAGAAGCTGCAATGTTGCTGTGAAAACAGCAGCCGTCCTCGACGCCCACCCCCCACCGAAATGCCCGCTGCCTTTAATATCCCAAACTGTGACTTGCAAATCCGGCTTTCAAGCAGATCTCTTGGGTCAAAGAAGGCAGGCATAAGCAGGACTTGGGTTTCCTTTGAACAGAGGAAACCTGACCTCCTGAAGGCCTGCCAAAGAAAGCAGCCTGTGTTTCAAGAAAGAGCCTGTGATTAAGAACCTGGATCCTGACTCGACAGGGTGTGTGCAGGGCAGAGGGAGGAGGGAGGCTGGACAAACAGTAGCAGATAAAGAAAATAAGGCCATGCATTAAACTTGCATTAGAACATGTTTATGTTTCATTAGTAGAGCTGGCCCTTAATTAACAGGCAATATCCAAAGACAAAATGATGCTTTCATGGTAACAAATAAACGTGGGAGGAGAGTGCTTAAGATTACAGAGGTCACCAGGTTTTTCCCTAAAAGAAATGTTTTATTATGGTCTATAATTATGTAATATCTCTGAAAAAAAATTATTGCTTTGCTTGTTTACATGCTTCTCCAAGAAGATTATATTTAGCTTCTTCCAAAAAAAAAAATGATAAAGAATTACTGCAAAGCATAGAAAATTGCTAAACATGCTAGGTACAGCTCCTTTAATAACACGATGCCCAGTAACGGGAGGAAATTAATAATGGACATAGTTGCATCCAAAAAGAGGGGGGAGATGTATGACACTACACAGGTGCTGCCCACTGTTTTCCACGGGAATAAGGAAGGGTGTGCTGCCTCGGCTGGAAAAAACTAATTCCTCAAAGGAAGCTCAGATTCCGTCATGCAGCTGGGCAGGGGTGAGCAGACAGCTTCCTTTCCAGCTCTCTCACCTTCCACTGCTGTTCTCTCCAAAACAGCAATCTCAACACTGTATTTGTAGATCCAACGATTTTGCCCATACTGCCATCAAAACATTCCCTTCATTGTTGGTTCACACAATTCACAGGCAAGATTCCTTACATGTGAGACTTGATATTATCAAATATACCAGCTCCATTTAGGCAAATTTATGTTGGTAACAAATTCATTTAAGTAAAAGCAAAACAAAAAGAACAAGAGCAACACAACTCTTTGAGTTCTCTTTTATGGCCCCAAATAGGGGGAAAAAATCAAAAGGGAAAGAAGAAAATGTTAATTAGGTGGGGTAAAAAAAGACAGGAAAAGAGAGAAAGGCTAAGGAGAAGAGAAAGGAAAAATGAAGCTGGACAAGAGAAAGCTGAGAGCAACAACCATGCACGCACGCACGCAAACTGAGGGTTGAGGACAGACTGACCTGGCACTTGAGGTTTATGCATCGCTTTGGATTTTAGGGGACTATCAAAGTGACCTGGTGCACTTTGGCTTTTGTTTGTTTTTTTATATTGAATTAAAGATTCTTTAAATTCTATAATGCCTTACAATTTTCAAAAGTTTTACACATATGTTGTCAACATATATGCACCCAACATAGGAGCACTTCAATATATACGGCAAACACTAGCTGCCATGAAAGGAGAAATTGACAGTAACATAATAATAGTGGGGAACGTTAACACTCCACTTATATCAATGGACAGATCATCTAGATAGAAAATCAATAAGGAAACACAAGCCTTAAATGACACATTAGACCAGATGGACTTAAATGTTAGTTATAGATCATTCCATCTGAAAGCAGCAGCAAACACATTCTTCTTAAGTGCACATGGAACATTCTCCAGGAGAGATCACATGGTGGGCCACAAAGCAAGCCTCAGTAAATTTAATAAAACTGAAATCATAGCAAGCATCTTTTCCACCCACAACACTACGAGATTAGATATCGACTACAAGAAAAAACTAAAAAATACAAACATGTAGCAGCTAAACAACATGTTACTAAACAACCAACAGATCACTTAAGAAATCAAAGAGGAAACTGAAAAATACCTACAGAGAAATAACAACGAAAACACAATGATCCAAAACCAAAGGGACAGAGGAAAAGCAGTTCTAAGAGGGACGTTTACAGCAATACAATCTTACCTCAAGAAATAAGAAAAATCTCAAACAACCTAGCCTTACACCTAAAGGAACCAGAGAAAGAAGAACAAACAAAACCTAAAGTTAATAGAAGGAAAGAAATCATAAAGATCAGAGCAGAAATAAAGAAAATAAAAATGAAGAAAACAATAACAAAAGATCAATGAAACTTAAAGCGGTCAACAAAATTAATAAACCTTTATTCAGACTCATCAAGAAAAAAAGGAAGAGGGGTCAAATCAATAAAGCTAGAAATATAAAAAGTGACATTACAACTGACACCACAGAAATACAAAGGATGGTAAGAAATGGCTACAAGCAACTACATGCCAATAAAATGGACAACCTAGAAGAAACAGACAAATTCTTACATACACAGGTGCAATCTTTCAAGACCGAACTAGGATTGAATAGAAAATATTAATAGACCAATCACAAGCACTGAAATTGAAACTGTGATTTTAAAACTTTCCACAAACAAAAAAGTCTAGGACCAGATGGCGTCTCAGGCAAATTCTATCAAACATTTGGAGAAGAGTTTTAACACCTATCCTTCTGAAACTATTCCAAAAATTTCAAAGGAAAGAACACTCCCAAACACATTTTCTGAGGCCACTATCACTCTGATACCAAAACCAAAGATAGCACAAAATAAGAAAATTATATGCCAGTTTCACCGATGAACACACACACACACACACAGTCTCAACAAAACAGTAGCAAACTGAATCCAACAATACATTAAATGGATCATATACCATGATCAAGCAGATTTATCCCAGAGTTGCAAGGATTTTTTTCAATATCCACAAATCAATCAGTGTGATACATCACACTAACAAACTGAAGGATAAAAATCATATGATCATTTCCATGGATGCAGGAAAAGCTTTTGATAAAATTTAATAGCCATCTATGATAAAAACTCTCCAGAAAGTGGTCATGGAAGGAACCGACCTCAACATATTAAAGGCCAGATATGACAAACGCACAGCTAACATCATACTCAACAGTAAAAAGCTGCAAGTATTTCCTCTAAGCTCAGCAACAAAACAACAATATCTGCTCTCATCACTTTTATTCAACATATTTTGGAAGTCCTAGCCACAGCATGCAGAGAAGAAGAAATAAAAGGGATCCCAATTGGAAAAGAAGAAGTAAAACTATCGCTGTGTGCAGACGACAGGATACCATACACAGAAAATCCTAAGATGCTATCAGAAAACTACTAAAGCTCATCAAAGAATTAGACAAAGGTAAAGGATACAAAATTAACATACAGAAATTTCTTGCATTCCTATACACTAACAACAGAAGATCAGAAAGAGAAATTAAGGATACAATTTCATGAATATCACATTAAAAAGAATAAAACACCGGAGTTCTGTCATGGCTCAGCAGTAACAAACCCAACTAGGAACCATGAGGTTGCAGGTTCGATCCCTGGCCTCGCTCAGTGGGTTAAGGACTTGGCGTTGCCGCGAGCTGTGGTGTAGGTTGCAGATGCAGCTCGGATCCTGCATTGCTGGGGCTGTGGCAAAGGCCAGCAGCTGCAGCTCTGATTTCACCCCTAACATGGGAACCTCCATATGCCGCAGGTGCAGTCATAAAATTTTTTTCTAAAAAAAGACAGCGTAGTAAAAAAAAAATTTAACATGCCACGTCTCATATAATCTTAAAATATCCTTTTATCCCCCTAACTCTCTCCTGTTCCCTCTCCCCACTGGTACCCACTAGTCGTTCTCTTTATCTGTGAGTCTGCTTCTTTTTTGTTATATTCACTAGTTTGTTGCATTTTTTAGATTCCACATATAAGTGATATCTTACAATATTCGCCTTTCTCTGACTTACTTCTCTTAGCATAATGCCCTCCAAGTCCATCATGCAAATGACAAATTTTCCTCCTTTTTTATGGCTAAATAGTATTCCACCGTATATCTGCACCATATCCTCTTTATCCATTTACTTCTTGATGGACACTTAGGTTGCTTCCACACCTTGCCAATTGTAAATAACGCTGCTATGAACACTGGGTACCCAGCGTGCTGTGAAAAGCTGATCTTTTCATCAGAGGTCACTGCTTTCCAAATAAAACATCTACAGTTGCCACTGGGAAAAGAACAATCAGACTTGGACAAAGTCATCAGACCTCCATGAGCAATGACCACGGCCCCAGCCAGAGGCCACCTGCAGGGCCACGTGGCTCCCAGGTCTGCAGTTCTTTCTCAGGTCTAAAAAAAGAGGTAGGAAGTTCGGGAAGGGATTATAAAGCTGGGAAGAAAATAAAAGCCCCTGAACCAAGAGAAATCTGCCCTTTTATCTTTACTATTAGTCAAAAATCTTCGGAGTTCCTGTCGTGGCGCAGTGGTTAACAAATCCGACTAAGAACCATGAGGTTGCGGTTTCAATCCCTGGCCTCGCTCAGTGGGTTAAGGATCCGGCGTTGCCGTGAGCTGTGGTGTAGGTTGCAGACGCGGCTCGGATCCCGCGTTGCTGTGGCTGTGGCGAAGGCCAGCGGCTACAGCTCCGATTAGACCCCTAGCCTGGAAACCTCCACATGCCTCGGGTGCGGCCCTAAGATGACAAAAGGCCAAAAAAAAAAAATCTTCACTGAATCCCTGCAGCGGTGAGCAGTAAATAGCCAATGAGTGGAAGGTCAACAGTGACCAAAGGAGAACAGCTGGCTGACTCTCCAGTGGGGGGGAAGTGCCACTCTCGGGGGGATTTCTGGAGTCATTTCTCATGACACTATCTGCCCGAATGAGACGCTGCATAAATCAGCCCTGCAGCTGAGACACTCCACGATGAAAACAGGGTGCTCACGATGTCCAGGTTTGCCCTGAGAAATCACTGGTTTAAAAAAAAAAAAATCACAGCTTTACAGTAATATGGTTAATGTCACCTCGAGGCTAAATTGCTTGTCTGGCCCTGATCCCTCCCAGAGAAAGTATAATGCTCTCATTTCACAGATATTTAATAAGCACTTATTCTCCGCAAGGCTCTTAGACATTAAAGTGAATTACTGCTTACGGACTTGTGCTCCTTGAAGGTCAAACTCGGAGAGGGCTATTAAAATACATGTTGCATTAAAAGCATCTTAACTAAAATCAGTGACATATACAGACATAGCAAATCCAGTTTTTCCTTGCCTCGCTTTCTTCTTTCATTTCACCAGCCTACACAAAGGTCAAACCAGCATCCTTTCTGGGCTCGAAAACAAAAAATAGGAGTTCCTGTCGTGACGCAGCAGAAACGAATCTGACTAGCATCCACAAGGATGCAGGTTCGATCCCTGGCCTCACTCAGCGCATTAAGGATCCAGTGTTGCCGTGAGCTGTGATGTAGGTTGCAGATGCGGCTCAGATCTGACATTGCTGTGGCTGCAGCGTAGGCCAGCAGCAGCAGCTCTGATCTGACCCCTAAACTGTGTGGCCCTAAAAAAAAAGGGGGGGGGCAAAAAACAACACTCCATGCAGTCAAGCAAATCATCAGTATAATTTCCCCTTAAAAATACTACCTGGCTTCTCAAAAGAGCCATCTCTCGTGTGTGTGTGTGTGTGTGTGTGTGTGTGTGTGTGTGTGTGTGTCTCCAGCCCCGCCTGTGAGCCTCGGGGCAGGCATCATATCCTATTTGTCTCCGAATAAAGAAAACGTTTAATTTGAATCGTGAACCATTGAATTAGCTGATGTTCAGTTTCCGAATCAGGATCTACGGCAATCCAGGCCTAGTCACGGACTGGTACTTAATTTTTGCAAATAGCTGAGGTATTACCAGCCTCAAAGAGGTTGAGTGGGTTATCCAATGTCTCCTAACCAGACAAAAGGTGAAGCCGAAGTTTGAACCCAGATGTGACTTCAGGGCCAGCATTCTTTGCCCTGAGCATTTATAATGAGTTCTGGTACACGAGGACAGACGCGGGGCCATATTCTGGTGTGGACAGAGGTCCTAGCACTTCCTTTCCGTGGTTGTCACCATTGCATGGCACGCTTTAGAACAGCTTTGAGTGGAAAAGAGATGATATACAACTTAGAGGTAGTATAATATGGCACATAAGGACATATATTCTATAGCCAAATATTTTAGATTTAAAAGCCAGCTCTGGGAGTTCCTGCTGTGGCTCAGTGGGTTACAAACCCGACCGGCATCCAAGAGGATGAGGGTTTGATCCCTGGTCTCACTCAGTGGGTTAAGGATCCAACGATGCCGTGAGCTAGGTTGCAGACGCGGCTCAGATCCTGAGTTGCTTGGCTGTGGTGTAGACCAGCAGCTATAGCTTCAATTTGACCCCTAACCTGGGAAGTTCCATATGCTGTAGGTGTGGCCCTAAAAAGCAAAAAAAAAAAAAAAAAAAAGGAAAAAGGAATAAAATAAAATAAAAGCCAGCTCTGGAGTGCCCGCTGTGGCGCAACGGGATTAGCAGCATCTTGCGAGCCCTGGGACACAGGTTCAATCCCCGGCCTGGTACGATGGGTTAAGGATCAGGCGTTACTGCAGCGGCAGCTTAGGTTGAAGCTGTGGCTCAGATCTGACCCCTGGCCCTTGAACTACATACATCACGGGGCGGCCAAAGCTATGTGTTTCTTAGTGTTTCCTTCCATTGCATGGCACCCTGCTGAACAGCAGCTTTGAAAGAAAAGGAGACAGGATAGAGAACTTTGAGGCAGTATAATATGATGCATTAAGGACGTGAACTCTATAGCCAAATATTTCAACGTTAAAAGCCAGCTCTGTCGGTGACAAGCTGCGTGCCCCTGGAGAAATTATTACTTTCACATCATGTTTCTTCATTTGTAAAGCAAGGCTACTAGGAGTGTGGCTCACGGGTTGGTTATAGAAATTGTCAAAACGAAACATGAAAAGCACTAAGAACAGAACCTGGTAGAGAGAGAAGATCCAGCAGATATTGCTGTTGCTGGTGTTACCGGTAGTAGAGGTCTTTCTAAAAGTGACCCAGTAAAACCCCAGCTGGAAAAACTTAGGTAATTACACTGCAGGGCTCGACGTGGTGATTCTTTAGATTCTAATTTTGTTTTAATTAGTCAGAAGGAAAACATTTCTAAGAAGTACGAAGTGGCCCCAGCCCTTTAGAGGGGTTTGCAAATGTAGTTTGTTTGTTTGTTTGTTTGCTTATTTACTTAGTCTTTTTAGGGCTGCACCTAAGGCATATGGAGTTCCCAGGCCAGGGATCGAATCAGAGCTGTAGCTGCTGGCCTATGCCACAGCCACGGCAACGCCAGATCCGAGCCACGTCTGCAACCCACACCACAGCTCACAGCAATGCCAGATCCTTAACCCACTGAGCAAGGCCAGGGATCGAACCTGCGTCTTCATGGATACTAGTCAGATTTGTTTCCACTGAACCACGACAGGAACTCCGCTAATGTCGTTTAAATGGCCCCTGGACTCCAGGTTTCTCTCTTAGAGAAAAGAGGTATGGGACCAAGTTTTTGCAACACTCTCCACATCCAGCAGAATATCTATGGAGAAGCTGTGATCACCCAGCTTCCTCACGTATGAAAGAAAAATGATGCTGGTCCTACTACCCTGCAGCATTGTGACACCGAAATGAAATAGTATGAAGAAAAATTAGAAAGAGTTCTGCAAAAGCCAGTTGGCCTCATCATTATTCTGATTGCTAATAAAGTGATACAGTGAGTGTGAGACACTCAGTATGTACCAAAACGAAAGTTGTTCATCACTTTGCTAAAAGCCCCAGCCAGTCAAAATGTTTGCCTTTATTCTTTACATAATTTTCATTCCAGTTTGCTGGTAGCAAACCCTTTCTACCACTGCCAACAGCCCCGTTTCCCTCCTCAACTGCATTCAAAGAAAACTTCTAAGCAAAAAAAAACAACAACCCAATGGAAAAATGGGCAAAAGATCTGAATAGACATTTCTCCAAAGAAAATATACAGGTGGCCAACAAGCACATGAAAAAATGCTCAACATCACTGATTATCAGAGAAATGCAAATCAAAACTTACTATGAGGTACCACCTCACACCTGTCAAAATGGCCATCATTAACAAGTCCACAAATAACAAACGCTGGAGAGGGTGTGGGGAAAAGGGAACCCTCCTACCCTGTTGGTGGGAATGTAAATTGGTACAACCGCTATGGAAAACAGCATGGAGGTGCCTCAGAAAACTAAATATTGAACTACTGTATGACCCGCAATCCCACTCTTGGGCATATATTTGGACAAAACTTGCCTTGAAAAAGACACATGCAGAACTATTCACAATAGCCAAGACATGGAAACAACCTAAATGTCCATCGACAGATGAATGGATTAAGAAGATGCGGTACATATACACAATGGAATACTACTCAGCCATAAAAAAGAATAAAATAATGCCATTTGCAGCAACAAGGATGGAACTGGAGACTCTAGGTGAAGTAAGTCAGAAAGAAAGACAAATACAATATGATATCACTTATATCTGGAATCTAATATACGGCACAAATGAACCTTTCCACAGAAAAGAAACTCATGGACTTGGAGAACAGACTTGTGGTTGCTAAGGGGGAGGGAGTGGGATGGACTGGGAGTCTGGGGTTAATGGATACAAACTATTGCATTTGGAATAGATAAGCCAGGAGATCCTGCTGTATAGCACTGGGAACTATATCCAGTCACTTGTGATGGAACATGATGGAGAAAATTATACATACACACACACACACACACACACACACACATATATATATGTATGACTGGGTCACTTTGCTGTACAGTAGAAATTCACAGAACACTGTAAACCAACTATAATGGAAAAAATAAAAATCATTTTAAAAAAGAACATAAAAACAAACAAACAAAAAAAGAAAACCTCTAAAATGTATCAACACCATCCTTGACTCCTAAATTCAGTCAACATCCTTTGGAGAATAAAAATTTTCTCTTCCTCCATCTGTAACTGTATACACACACACTCATGTTATATACTTGGGAAGTAAAACGCCAATTTGACTTCTATTTACAGACCAGAATTTTGGTGATTATATATAAAACTATAAGCACATTTGGAACGTATATCCTAGTCTCCCTGCCAAAACATTATCTTTCCCTGATTCTTAACCTTTCCATCTAAACTCCTTTGACTCAGTGTATGCTGCCAGCCGTTGCCACAGCAATACCACACCCCAGCCGCATCTGCAACCTAGACCCCAGCTCACAGCAGCACCAGATCCTTAACCCCCTGAGCCAGGCCAGGGACTGAATCTGCATTCTCAAGGATATTCAGTCGGGTGCTTAACCCACTGAGTCACAACAGGAACTCCTAGAAATCTTTCTAATTAATGTATTGCAACAGGACAAATATTTATGGAGGATCTACCATATGCACACTCAACCGAGAGTTGGGAATAGAAACGTAAGAACAGTCTCCTGCTGGGAGCTCCCATTGTGGCTCAGTAGTAACAAACTCGACTAGTATCCATAAGGATTCGGGTTCGATCCCTGGCCTCTCTCAGTGAGTTAAGCATCTGCCGTTGCCCTGAACGGTGGTTTAGGTCACAAGCGCGTTTTTGTGGCTGTGGGGTAGGCCAGCAGTTGCAGCTCCAATTCGACCCCTAGCCTGGAAACTTCCATACGCTGCAGGTGCGGCCCTAAAAAAGCACACACACACACGCGCGCGCGCGGAAAGAACAATCTCCTACTGACACTTCATTTCTAGCCAAGTACAGATCCTAGTGGACCTGATAAACTATCATTAGTCTACAGCCCTGTTGATTGCACCATAAGCTCCTTTTCCACACTACAATGCCTCCAACAAAGTTCAGAACAATGGGTGAAGTTTTATCCTATGAAGTAAATTCTTAATCCAGAACGTTTTTAAGTAAATTCTTAATCCAAATCACTTTTTAAACTGACATTTCCATTTGCATAGCTGTAACATGAAACATTCTCCATGCCCATAAGCCAAGGTATGAAAATTAACAGTCTTGCCGCAAACCACTACTTTTAGGTTTGATTACAAAAGCGTTAAAGAGAAGACACAAAGACACAGAGAAGGAAGTATTGAAAGTGACTCAGAGCCAAGCAAGTGACTCTAAAAAACTCACACCAAGGAAATACCTGCTTGTCGTGATGTCTCTTGTTAGTAAAAATAACACAAAAAGACCCACCATAACCAAAATGAAAATAAAACTAGAATCAATAAATATGTGCCCCAAAACACAAAGGTTTAATATGAGCAGAGAGTTGGGGTGGGGGGAGAAAAAAGCAAAGACACAATGAGATTCCAACTGTATAAAGTAAATAACAATCACAAGAGGGGAACACAAATGGTTAATATCAACTATAGCCTCTCTAGTAAATGGAGACATTTTTCTAAATATTTTATTTTATTTTTAAACTATTTGCTTATTTATTTATTGGTTTTGCCAGTGGCATGAAGAAGTTCCAGGGCCAGGAACTGAACCTGTGCCACAGCAGTGACAATGCCAGATCCTCAATCCACAGAACCACCGGGAAACTCTCTAGAGGAATTTTAAATGAAAAGAGATGGAATTTTTTTTAACCTATAAGCTTTATAATTCCATTTTTTTAAAGGCAATGGCATTTATGCAGAAAAGGAAAACAACCAAGTGTGAAAAGGTAATTTATAGAAAGTAGAAAAATATCAGCAAACTCTATCTCATAAGGGCTTAGTAGCCAGAATACATAAAAACTCCTATGCCTTGACAGAAAATTAATAGTAATAATAATGATGATGATGATGATGATCCACTCATAAAATGGGCAAAAGACTTGAATAGACATTTAGCCAAAGAAGACATACAAATGGCCAAAAAACACGTGAAAAGACGCGCAATATCACTAGTCATCGGGAAAATGCAAAGCATAACCACAAGGAGATATTATCTCAGACCAGCCACGAAGACCAGTATCCAAAACAGAAAATATGGAGTTCCCTGGTGGTACCATGGGTTAAGAATCCAGCATTGGCACTGCTGTGGTGCAGGTTTGATCCCTGGCCCGGGAACTTCCACATGCCATGGGCCCAGCCAAAGGCGGGGGGCAGAGATAAACAGAAAATAAAAAGTGGAGCTGAGAATGTGGAGAAATTAGAACCAATACAGCCCTTCCCCTTCCATGTCTTGATCCCTGTAACCGTCCCTCGTCCCTGTAAAATAACTGCTGGTGGGGAGTTCCCATGGTGGTGCAGCGGTTAACGAATCCGACTAGGAACCATGAGGTTGTGGGTTCGATCCCTGGCCTCGCTCAGTGGGTTAAGGATCCGGCATTGCCGTGAGCTGTGGTGTAGGTTGCAGACGCGGCTCGGATCCCGCGTTGCTATGGCTGTGGCGAAGGCCGGCAGCTTCAGCTATTAGACCCCTAGTCTAGGAACCTCCACATGCCGCGGGTGCGGTTCTAAAACGACAAAAAGGCAAAAAAAATAATAAAATAAATAACCGTTGGTGTGCATGGAAAATGCACAGCCTCTCAGCCAGTACGGTAAACAGCATAGATGTTCAGCAACAACAACAAAAAAAAACAAAAACTAAAAACAGAATTACCATACGAACCAGCAATTTTATTTCTGTGTACTGAAAGGTTCAGAACAAGCCTCCCTCAAATGTGGCACCTTGGGCAGGTGACTCTTTTGAGCTGAAGGCAATCGAGACCCAGAGGACTCCAGAAAAACATTTACCTCTCCCTGAACAGCCTAAAAGAATCTAGGTAAGAGGGTCTCTGGTCCAGGAAGGGAACTGTCACAAGACATAACAGGAATACAGGGTAGGTGTGGTGACCTGGGGCAGCTGGACCAGGCCTAGGGATCAAGGTCCACTCGGGGTCGCCCTGTCTTGAGGGGCATTGCAAACAGGTGTTCAGCAAACATGTGCTCTTCCCATCTTCCTGGGCACTGCCTTCCCCGCTCAGAATGTCTTATAGAAGCCTCAACTGCCTGACTGCCCAATAGTCTCTTATTCTTGAAGGTCCACCGTACGTAACCAAATTTATTTTTCTCCTGTTAATCCGTCCTACTTTATTTTGATTATGAGACCAGCCAAAGAACCAAGAAGGGTAGAGGGAAAAAATTTCCTCCCCTACAGAAATATATACACCCCAAAGAATGGTAAACAGGACACAAAGAGTGCCTGCACGCCCACGCTCACGACAGCCAAGACGAGGAAGGAACCTGAACGCCCACTGAAGTATGAACACAGAAAAGAAAGGATGATAAAGAAAACGTGGTATATGCAGACAATGGAATGTTATACAGCCTTAAAAGAAAAATGGAAACTAAAAAAAGGGACACATGAACTTCTTTGCAGAGCAGATAATGACTCACAGACCTTGGAAAACCTTTGGTTTCCAAATGAGACAATCTGGTGGGGTGGGGGGATGCACTGAGGGTTTGGGATGGAAATGCTATCAAATTGAGTTGTGATGATTTTTGTACACCTATAATTGTAACAAAAATCATTAAGTAATGGGGGAAAAAAATGGAAATCCTGGAGCTCTGGTCATGGCTCAGTGGAAACTCATCTGACTAGTATCCATGAGGACACGCAGGTTCAACACTGACCTCGCTCAGTGGGTTAGCGATCTGGTGTTGCCACCAGCTGTGGTGTAGGCAGCAGATGCGGCTTGGATCTGCTGTTGTTATGGCTGTGGTGTAGGCCAGCAGCTAGAGCTGTGATTAGACCCCTAGCCTGGGAACCTCCATATGCTGCAGGTGTGGCCCTAAAAAGCCAAAAAAAAAAAAAATATGCAACAAGATGGATGAACCTGGAAGACCTCAGGATAAGTGAAAAAAAGCCAGTTCACAAAAAGGCGAATAATGTGTGATGCCACTTTAATGATGTATCTAAAGTAATCAAACTCACAGAAACAAAAAAACAGAACGGTGGTTTGCCAGCCACTATGGGGAGAGAGAAATGTGTGTTGTTCAAAGGGTCCAGGGCTTCAGTCATCAAAATGGAAAAGTCCTAGGTTCAATAAGGTACAGATAAGGTACCATCGTGTACACTTAAATATGGTTAAGAAGGTAAAAAAAAATTTTTGCCAGAACATTTTTTCCCCTTTATTTACTTATTTTTCAATCACGATATAGCTGATTCCCAGTGGTGTGTTAGCTTCAGGTGTACAGCAAAGTGATTCAGTTTTATATATGTATATAAATATATTTTTTTTCAGAATCTTTTCCATTATATGATAAGATACTGAAGGTAAGTTTTAAGTTATGTATTCTGTGCTACAATAAAAAGATGACAATTCTGTTTTCCAGAAGGTGATTCAGCAACAGGCATCAAAAACCTAAACATTTTCACATCCTTTGTCCTGAATCGGGAAATTTATCGTGAAACAATTTCTCTTTTAAGCAGTATAACAGCCAAATTGGAAAGCAATCCATATTCCAGCAAAGAGACAGTTCTATAAACACCAAGTGGTGAAAGAGTACACGCATCAACAAATACGAGTCTTGGAGTTCCCTTAGTGGCTCAGTGGTTAACGAATCCGACTAAGAACCATGAGGTTGCGGGTTCGATCCCTGGCCTTGCTCAGTGGGTTAAGGATCCGGCGTTGCCGTGAGCTGTGGTGTAGGTCGCAGACGCGGCTCGGATCCCGCGTTGCTGTGGCTGTGGCGAAGGCCAGCAGCTACAGCTCCTGTTAGACCCCTAGCCTGGGAACCTCTATATGCCGCGGTTGCGGCTCTACATAAAGGCAAAAAGACAAAAAAAAAAACAAAAAACAAATACGAGTCTGGAGATGCTTTTTCAAATGATGTGTTAAAAATTTTCCTTATCTAACAGTATCCCAAAGAATACAAAACTGTATATATAGTATGACTATGATGAACATACATTAGGATATCTAATAAGGAAACAAGTTAG
>PVHT021183585.1:1281977-1335516 GCA_004024745.2 Catagonus wagneri
ATATGCCGCGGTTGCGGCTCTACATAAAGGCAAAAAGACAAAAAAAAAAACAAAAAACAAATACGAGTCTGGAGATGCTTTTTCAAATGATGTGTTAAAAATTTTCCTTATCTAACAGTATCCCAAAGAATACAAAACTGTATATATAGTATGACTATGATGAACATACATTAGGATATCTAATAAGGAAACAAGTTAGGTTTAATTAAAACAAAAAGAAAGAAAGGGGAACTGGGGAGGGAGGAAGGGTACAGGTTTGGGGGTGGAGGGTAAGAAAGCCACATCAGCTGGATTTCTGTTGAATTTTTATCCACCCAAGTTGATCATAAGGTTCATTTGGAAATAAAATCTGGCAAGAAGAGCTAAAGGAAAAAAAAAATCTAGCAAAAAAAAAGAAAAACAGTGATCAGAAGAGACTAGCCCTTCTAGATATTTTTACATATTATGAAGTTAATAATTTAAACAGTTTCGTTGCTGGAAATGAACAGAGAGATCAATGGAAAAAGAAAAAAAGTACAGGAATTTAGTATTGACAACAGCAGTATTTCAAATCAGTAAAGGAACCATCCATCAGTCAGTGAACGGTGTTGGGCAATTGAGTAGGCAATTGAGGGGCTGGCGGGAAGGGGTGAAGATTCATAACTGACATTTTTTACCAAAATAAACTCCAGTTGGATGAAAGATTTCAAGGTGCAAAAAATAAAAGCCTAAATACATAGACTCAAAGTGAGGACAGCACTTCGAGGAATGACAACGCTGGAAGCTATAAACGAAAACAGCCATCAATTAGTATTTCTGCTTAAGAAAAAAAAAATCACTAGAAAGTCAAAAAAAAAGCAAAGACAAACGGGGGGAGGGCAAAGTATATTAGCAATTCATGCCCTGTACAGAGGTCTACATCCTACTATTCAAGAAGAAAAAGACAGGCAAAACAATAGAAAAATTGGCAAAGTGTATGATCGGACATTTCCCAGAAAATACAATACAGATCTTAAACATATGAAAAGCAATACAACCATATTAAGAAAAATATGTAATAAAACACATACAGAGAAACCCCTTTTCCCTTACAAGATAAGCAAAGATGGAAAAGTGTGACAACACCCTGGCCGCATGACGAGGAAGCAGCTGCTCACACGTTGCTGGTGGCATGTAACTGGCACCGCTTGTATGGACGGGAACTGAGCACCATCCAAACTGAACAGTCATACTCTTCTAAGCCTTCTTCCTGCAGACATGCTGGCACACTTATCAAGTAACTTGCACACGAACTGATCTGCTGCTGCTCTGTTTTAATAGCACACTATTAGGGGAAACCTAAATGTCCATCCATAGAGATCAAGTGAGATACCACCTGTTAAGGGACCTAACGTGGTGCATCTACAGAGACATCTACAAATAGTGACGGAAAATGAAATGGCTCTATAGAACATTATGCTGAGCGATCTCTAAAACATATACCGTATTTAAGTGAACAAAGTTAGGTGCTAAACAATTTGTGTGCTACAGCTTATATAATACACATACACACACACACACACACACAGAGTATTTAGAAATCCAATCCACTATCCACTGGGCAACAGAGCCAGATCACACACAGTATTTAAATATAAGTGTATGCACACCTGCGTAAGTAGGATCTCTCCAGATGGATGGAGGAGCGCTATTAACCACGGTGACATCACTACCCAAGGGAAATATGAAACAGGAATGGAAGGGAGATTGCATTCTGCAACCTCGTAGTCATTCTGAATGCTCCATCATGTGCATTCAATACCGGGTCACACCAGTTAAAGAGATGTTGGAAAAGGGTATTTTAAAAACACAGTGCGAGTTCCCCCTCGTGGCTCAGCAGAAACGAATCTAACTAGTAACTATGAGGCCGCAGGTTCAATCCCTGGCCTCGCTCAGCGGGTTAAGGGTCCGGCGTTGCCATGAGCTGTGGTGTAGGTTGCAGACGCGGCTCCGATCTGGCGTTGCTGTGGCTGTGGCACAGGCCAGCAGCTACAGCTCCAATTCGATCCCTAACCTGGGAACCTCCGTATGCCACGGGTTCAGCCCGAAAAAGACAAAGAAAAAACAGAAAACAAAAAACACTGAGTTTGGAGTTCCCGTCATGGCTGAATGGAAACAAATCTGACTAGTATCCATGAGGATGCAGGTTTGATCCCCGGCCTCGCTCAGTGGGTTAAGGATCCGGCGCTGCCATGAGCTATGGTGTAGGTCAGTGTCGGCTCAGATCTGATGTTGCTGTGGCTGTGGTGTAGGCTGGCAGCTGTAGCTCGGATTTGACCCATAGCCTGGGAACCTCTATATGCCACAGGTACGGCCCTAAAAAGTTAAAAAAAAAAAACACTGAGCTTAAATCCCTTGTGATAGAATATGATGGAAGATAATATGAGAAAAAGAATGACAGGGCCTCTTTGCTGTATAGCAGAAATTGACATAACAGTGTAAATCAACTACATTTTAATAAAAATTTTTTTAAATATATACTGTGCTTAAAAGGGGGTTAAGATATAAAGTGAAATATTCAATAAGCAATTATTTTGTGATTTTACAAGATAGATATATAGATGTGTATAAACCAACATGCTAATGGTGATTTTCCAGAGTAGAGTTATAGGTGATTTTATATTTTTTCCCTTTCATCTCTATTTTCTGATTTTTCTAAAATGAACGATTACTCTCAGCTACCAAAAGTATTTTTAATTCAAACTTTTTTTTTTAACTTCCACAAAACCTTAGGTCCCTTGATCCCTTGAGCACTTTTCTAATAAAAATACATTGCTAAGACTATGGTTTCTGTACAGCTGGGAACCATCCAATTTAATAAAATTTGGGAGTGTCTCAGAGGAGAGATTTTACAACCATCAATAATCAAAACAGAAATAATTAACCCACAAGGAAAATAAAATGATGCAAGCCTAGAACAAAAGAACCAGGAGCACAATAGTTCAGGGGATTTGGCTGTTCCTTTTTGTTTGGATCTGTGAGTTTATTAGCTTTTTTTTTTTTTTTTGGTCTTTTTAGGGCTGCACCTGCAGCATATGGAAGTTCCCAGGCTAGAGATCATCGCAGCCCTACGCCACAGCCACAGCGACACTGGATCTGAGCCTCATCTGTAACCTACACCACAGCTCACAGCAACGCCAGATCCCTAACCCCCTGAGCGAGGTCAGGGACTGAACTCACGTCCTCATGGATTCTAGTCGGGATCATTGCCACTGAGCCACAACAGGAACTAGTATATTTGCTTTTATCGTGTACACAGATTATTCTGTTTAGAGATCTTGCAGAAAGAGCACAACCCCTCCTACCACTCAGCTTTCCCCTAGGGACCAGGCAGACTGCTGTGTAAAAATACACACAGGAAGTGAACGTGAGCAGACAAAGACACGAGCACCATATGGAAAGTCAGATCTGACCAAAGAAACTGAGAACCCGTGTGGGTCACACCCAGAGATCCTCAAAACTGTTATTCATTCATCTCTACATTTGTTTTACCTGTAAGTAAGTGACACGTCGCCTTTTTTAATCGCTTCTAAGGCATAATCACCATGCTGAAATTAGAGTAAGCTATCACTGTGTCACTGTTTTCTCACAGCCTTCCCCAGTCCACAGTTTTTCTGGGCCCACCAGCCTTCCCTCACCACCACCCCCCCTTAAAATAAAGCTTTTGGTGGTGTTGTTCTTGTTTTAATTCAAACACAGATAACGCGCTTCGTGGCTAAGTGGCTGTCACTTCACTATAATGGCACTAAACTCAGGTTATTACTAACATAAGAGAGTCTTTAGTAGCATTATCTATTCGGCCCCATAAAAGGGAGTTAAGAGTTTTTTTTTTTTTTTTTTACAACATATATTCTGCCGTTAGCAGGCCACACTGCACTTTCAAAGTGGGCGATACCACATGTTAAGTGTGCTGGGCTGGGCTGAACAGGCAGAAACTCCCGGGAGACACTATGCAGTTTAAGGTATATTTTAAATCATTTCATGTTGACTGCTTTCCAAATAAGCAGAGTACTGGATACAAAGTCTAGATATAGGAGAGGGTAGGAAAAGCACTGAATGGATGGGCAATGGGGCCTTACTGTACAGCACAAGGAAATGTATGTGGTTGGGTCACTTTGCTGTACAACAGAACTTGAAGAAACACTGTAAATCAAATACTGTATACTCTAATAAAAAAATTTTTAAAAAAACATCGTTGAAAACAAAGGAAATGTTCCTTTAAAAACTTTAGAGCTCTGTTAAAATCAGTAGCAAAGGATAGATTTTGCCAACTTCATGTAAGAAGGAAGATATAAGAAGACATTTCAACAGAGACATGCACTGAAGACAAGAGGTGGGGCATTTAATTTTGCATCTACAGTTTTTGGGTTTTTTTTTTTTTAAAGGGACAAACAAAGCAAACTCGGTGCATGTTTTTAAAAATCCTAAAATGTTCAGATTTGGTTTGAGATACTTTGAAAAAAAAATCACAAATTCAAGAGACAATTGCAGAGTTTTATAAACTACATTTCAGTCAACAGACATTGCTGGTGAACCTGCAGGTTTACAGACCCCGATGCCTTCTTTCTCACTGACCCAACCTTTCCATTAGTTCAAAGGCCCGACAGGTAAAAACTCGCCCTCTAAGCTCAACACAGCCTCATCAGCAACTTTCTCCGCCCAACCAGAGTTCTGCTTCTTTAAAACGCAGAGGAAGAGAAGGAAAGGAGGAAGTGGGGAGCTGGTGACCAACTGAGAGGGACAACTGAGGGTCTAGCAATTAACTGGGAGGTGCTGGCTCTTGGGCACCTTTCTATTTCATCTGCGGCAGCCAATCGACATTTCTGAACACCTACTACGTGCCGTGGGAGCATAAAAGGCAAAACAGGCAGGCAGAAGGAACCAAAAGTATAAGGAAAAGCCACGTGGTTGTAAGTCAGCAAAGCTGCGCACAGTGAGCCAGCTGACCTTGCCCAGGCAGGTGGCTTGTCTTTCATTTAGAGTCTCCAGACTCCCCACTTTAAGAGGATGGATCTCCCTCGCCCTCCAGGAATAACCATTAAAAGCAAGGACTAACATGACCAACAAATATCCTGATCAGAGAGAACATCTGAAAATCAGAGACAGAAAAAGACTGATCTTATAAACCAAAGACCATATTACATATGTCCTAGACACACATCCACACAAACAAGTCCTACCAAAACCCCGTAAAGTACACCAGCAAATTGGAATATTACAGAAGTACTGATGGCTGTGATTCTTACCGGCCAAACCGGAACACAAAATCTAATAAAACCAGTCACTCCATTCAACCTAAGTCAAACACAGCTCTTTCACCTACTTTGACAAGTACCAAACACAGTTACGTATTCTAAAAGCACTGTTATGTTAAATATGACAATGGAGACATACACAAATATGCACGTTCATGGGTTTGACACCCTCGCTGCCCCCATTACAATCCAAATAGAAAAATGCTGGCTTACGTGGTGGCCCCTAGGTCTTCTCCTAACCATACATATAAGGCCTGTGAGGAGATTTCTGCTCAGATATTTAAATATCTACCATGGGGAAATCACCAGGTGACCCGACGTGGACAAAGATGAAGTATTATGCTTCTAACCTCAAGAAGTATAAAAATCTAGACAATATGTGTGCACACACACACATATATACACACACATATACACATATACAATGCATTACATATATACTATATATTACATATTGTATAAAATGTTCATAAGATAAGCATTCATAGGTTAGGTGTGAGATGAATTTGAGGGGTAGGGAGAAAGGAAGGGTTGGAAGGCCCCTAAAGATTCTTACAACTTGATGAAAGTAAAATACAACACAGTATATACGCAATACGGTTTTATTCAAATAAAAACTGACATGCATGAAAGTAAATACTGGACGGTAAAACCATTTTTTTAAATGGAAACGGTTGTGATAGGACTCAAAATAGGAATAATTCCTAACCTCGCTTTCTAAAATTCACCTGCATAGTGTTACCGTCATTTTAGCGTTTACATATCTTTTTAAAAGCATGCCACGAATCTGTGTGCAGTTACTGGGTTGTTATCAGCAAAGACCCCTATGATGTAGCAATAATTTAAATCTGAAAACCTTGCCCGACTACTGCCACATCTCTCTTAAGGAGCCTACCGGAGGCTATTTCACTTGAAATACTATTTTCAGAAACAAGTGCATCCAAAGCTGGAGTAATCAGACTAAGGGTTTTGTGTTGGGGGGGGGGTTCACCTTGGTGGATAAAAGAGAACCCTTCCTATGAAAATCTCTCAGTCTTCAAATAAACCCATAGACACTACTCCACAACTGGGGGATGTTAGATGTTTGCATCCAGAACCATCGCTAAAGGTTCAAACGCCACCAAAAATCCTAACCCCGATAGCAGAAGAGGGCAGAAAGTCTTGACACGCGCGGGGGGGGGGGGGATTTCACGTTCCCATCTTGATGAGCAAAACGACCTGCTGTCCCTCAGACCCTCAGTTTCCACGGCTTACGGAGCCAGCTAAAGAGTACTCCCCGGCGCTGTTTTCTACCAAAGCGCATCTCGATCTGCAGCCCCGGCTCCGTGAGCCCCGGCGCCAGCCCTTCGCCGCCTCCCAGAACCTTCTCTTTCTTTTTCTTTCTGCTCTCTCCCTCCAACACACTCGCACACCCTCGCGGCCCCAACCGCCCTCTCCGCTCCCTGCAGCTCGGCCGCACCAGGACGCCGGATCAGGATCCGGGAGATGCAACTTGAGGCGCGGGCAGCGAAGGCTTTTGCACCTGCTTGGGCGCCAGGCCGCGCACCGCCCCGCGCCGCCCTGACCCCGACCCGGAGCCCGCGCCCAGCCGGGAGGCGCCCTCACCTTGCTCGCCGCGGTCCATGTCTCCCGCCTGCCGGCAGCCCGTCCCCGCTCGGCTCGTCCGCGTGCCCGCCCGCCCACCGCGTCGCGCTCCTCCCGGCCTCCGCCGGCAGCTCCCGGGAAGTCTCCTCCCCCGGAGGCGTCGGGCGCGGTGGCGCCACCCGCGCGCGGTCGGGGAGCGCTTTCCCCGGGCGTCACCCAACCACCTGACCCCGCCGGCTGCTGCGCTCCGCCGCGTCGGCGCGGGAGGACGGGCGGGCCGGGCAGGGCGGACGGCTGAGCGCAGGCAGGAACTCGCCCGTAAGCAGCAGGAGGCGGAGGGAGAGGAGGAGGAGGAGGAAGAGGGATGGGGGGCGGGGGCGGGGGAGGGGGGGAAGACTCCGTATCAGCATCGAGGCTGCAAGGGGACCGCTTGGGGACCACGGTGGCGTGGCCGTCCACCCTCAAGTTATTTATCGTATGAGAAGTTTCCTGGGGGGCCCTGCAGCTGACCCTTCCTCTGCCTCTGTGAGCACCTGTTCTTCTCTGCTTGAATGGCAAACACAGGAAGGTTATTTAGAAATGCCAGCGGCTCTTTTTTCCCTTCTATTCTTCATATTTTTCTACTCCCAAAATCATACCCTAAACTATCCGCAAGACTAGATCCAAAGCAAGCAAAGAGGCGAAAATTGCAAAAAAATCTCTCAAACGATGTGGCCCTGTTTTTTTCACGGAGGGTGTGGGTTTTCAGTGACAAATTAGGAAGATTTACACAGACTAAAAATCTGACTGTTGTGATGAGTTTTGTACACCTATAATTGAAATAAAATTCATTAAGTTATATATTAAAAAAATCTGACTGCAGGATTAAGGACAATGCTTTGAAATGAAGCAAATGAAATGTTAGAAATGAATTAAGTTAACCAAAGGGTGGAATTATCTACAGAGATCATTGGAAAATATATATGGAGGTTTCATGACCATTGATCAACGGACAGTTTGAAGTTCCTGTAAGAAAACTTTTCGTTATTAGCATGAACACTGTACTTGCAAAGTGATCTGCAGTTACTGGTCTTCCATGAAGTCACTTTGATTATTACATAGTTCTAAGGTGGTACCCCAATTTCCTAAGCCATCTGCATCTGCTAATAAGACAATCTTTTTTTTTTTTTTTTTTGCCTTTTCTTGGGCCACGCTCAGGGCATATGGAGGTTCCCAGGTTAGGGGTCTAATCGAAGCTATAGCCGCTGGCCTAGGCCACAGCCACAGCAACGGGGGATCCAAGCTGCACCTGCAACCTACACCACAGCTCAAGGCAACGCCAGATCCTTTACCCACTGAGCAAGGCCCGGGATCGAACCCGCAACCTCCTGGTTCCTAGTCGGATTCCTTAGCCACTAAGCCATGACAAAAAGTCCAGGACAAGCTTCTTTTTTGTGCTACTGGGAGATTCTCGCTGGGCCTTCAGCGGGCAGCTTTGCCTAGTACTGCACCCGAACTAGACTTTTGTAATGTTTTTAAGTTACCCAGTAGTTATTTTTGCACAGTATGTAAAGTGTAGCTTTTTGTGTAGCTCTTTCCACTTGACATTTGTCTTCTGGTTAAGTTTATTCTGTCTGCCTCAACCAGATGAGACCTTTCCCCTTTGTTTTTTCCTACTCCCTCTGTGCTTGGCTTGGCTTCTCTCTTCACCCCTAGCACTCAGCTCCCCGGCCAGGCCTGACACAGCTATAGGTTTACCTGTTTCACAGCCCTGCTGGGTTATAGCCTAGCAGTTTATAAGGTTATAAGGAGGTTAAGAATCATTTAGGTCATTTTTTTTTTCACTGTTTTAACTATGCTGTGCATTTAATCTTGTAAGTTTATCTTTCAGGTTTAACCTTTTTTTATATGGAAGTTCCCCAGCCAGGGGGGCGAATTGGAGCTGCAGCTACCGGCCTACACCACAACCACAGCAACCCTGGATGTTTAACCCATTGAGGGAGGCCAGGGATCAAACCCTAATCCTCATGGACATTATGTCGGGTTCTTAACCTGCTAAACCGCAAGAGGAAATCCCAGGTTGAAATTTTAAAACAAAGTATATTGTATCTACCAACATATTTGTAACAAAGAGGTGCAATGATATGCTTTTTTTTTAATGACCTTTAAAAATTTAAAGAAAAAAAAGGCCTTTTAAATGTAACAGTAGGTAAAGTTTGGCATTGGCAGGAAATTCTATAATATAGTCAAGAATTTTTGACTAGCTGCTGCCCAGATAAAAGCTGGAAAGACAATCTCTCAACCTATGGAACACTTGTGGAGTTCCCATCATGGCACAGGGGAAAGAATCTATTAACCATGAGGTTGCGGGTTCGATCCCTGGCCTTGCTCAGTGGGTTAAGGATCTGGTGTTGCAGTGAGCTGTGGTGTAGGTTGCAGACGCGGCTCAGATCCTGCGTTGCTGTGGCTCTGGCGTAGGCCGGCAGCTGTAGCTCCAATTCAACCCCTAGCTTGGGAACTTCCACATGCCGCAGGTGTGGGCCTAAAAATGACGAAAGACCAAAAAGAAAAAAATAGTATTTATTAAAAATACTACGTATTATATTTTATTTAATTTTCTAGATAGTGATGAATTTGTTCTATATGTTGGAAGAAAAAAATGCCTTGTGTTCTGAATATGCTTGTTCACATCTATGGCAGAGATGGTTAATCTCTTACTCCATATCCAGCTTGCCCATTTTGCTAACTACAAGAACCCAAATATTGTTTGGGGTAGCAGTGTGTCCAGCTAAAACACTGGCCACTGCAGCCTCCCTTGTAGCTGGGGGTTCCTCTCTGACACATTAATCACTAATGAGATATGAGCCAAATTTGAAACCTCCAAGAGACCATTTGAAAAGAAAGGCTTGCCTAGACCTAGAGATTATTATACTAAGTAAAGTCAGATAAAGACGAAAACCGTATGACATCATTATATGTGGAATCTGAAAAACAAGTACAAATAAACTGATTTATAAAATAGAAACAGACTTGGAGTTCCTGTCCTGGCTCAGCAGTAACAAAACCTGACTAGTATCCATGAGGATGTGGGTTTAATCCCTGGCCTTGCTTGGTGGGGGTTAAGGATCTGATGTTACCGTGAACTGTGGTGTAGGCCGCAGACGCGGTTCGGATACAGTATTGCTGTGGCTGTGGCTGTGGCGTAGGCCAGCAGCTGTAACTCTGATTCAACCCCTAGGCTGGAAACCTCCGTATGCCGCGGGTACAGCCATAAAAAGCAAAAAATAAAATAAAATAAAAAATACAAAAATACAAAAGATAAACAACAAGGATTTACTGTATAATGCAGGAAGTTATATTCAATATCTCATAACCTATAATGAAAAAGAATCTGAAATATAGACATATGTAACTGAATCGCTTTGCTGTATATCTGAAAGTAACACAATATTTTAAATCAATTATATGTCAGTTTAGAAAAAGACTTAGCAACATTATTTTCCTTTTCAGCTTTCCCCTTCCTGCCTAGAAAGGCGGCAGCCACCTTGAAAGCATGAGAAAGTCACAGCCAAGTTTGGCAGAGTAGAAAGGCAGAAAGAACCTGGGTCTTCTGTGGCATCATGGAGCTGCTTCCTATGGGAGAAAAATAAACGCCTGACTTTTTTAAACCACTCTAGTTGGCTTCCTGTTAACACTGAGCCAGAAAAAAAAAATCCTAACTGACACAATATGCCATTTTAAAATTCCCTTCCTGGAACTCACCAGCATAGGTGGGTGCAGGCAGCCCTCAGCCTTAGGCAAATATTAACTTAATTTTCCCTACAAAGTTTAAATAAGCAGTGTTTATATTATAAACAACCTAGCACATGATATTTCCACAAAGCCTACTTTTCTTCTCTATCTCCTTGCTTATTTTTTTTTTTCTCCTCGACAAACTGAATGTGCACTTATAACTCATGCTGTGTCACCTCTGAAATGAACAGGGCTTATGTGTCGGCACACGGAGGAGCCTCTGGAGAAGGGCTAGCACTTGACCAGAGCCCCTGGGTGCATGTAACTGAACCGAACTTTAAGAGGCTCAGCAGGCAGAAGAGAAACTAGATTTACTTCGCGGTGTTATCATTGTCAATGGTGACATTTTTTTTTTTAATTTTTTTTTCCAATACCCATCCATTGGTGAAATCTCTACAAGAAAATGTCCCCAAAAACAGATGAATGAAAGCAAATGAAAATATAAAAGAGGGTAAGAAACAGAAGCCGTGGAGTTCCCGTCGTGGCTCAGTGGTTAACGAATCCGACTAGGAACCATGAGGTTGTGGGTTCGATCCCTGGCCTCGCTCAGTGGGTTAAGGATCCGGCGTTGCCGTGAGCTGTGGTGTAGGTTGCAGACGTGGCTCGGATCCCGCGTTGCTGTGGCTGTGGCGAAGGCCGGCGGCTACAGCTCCTGTTAGACCCCTGGCCTGGGAACCTCCACAGGCCATGGGTGCAGCCCTAGATAAGGCATAAATAAATAAATGAATAAATAAATAAATAATAAAAAAAGAAACAGAAGCCATAAATTATGAGTGGAAATGGAACCACTCTGCCCTAACAGTACGCACTCCCCATTCGAGAGCCCGCAGACAGCACACGAAATGTGCACGTGGTTGAATGCTCTCTGCAGGCCCACCCCTCACATGATATGGGTACAAACCGAGGCCCTGGCTCTTTCTTCTGGCTCTGCCCTTTCACCCTGACTCCGTCCTACAGTCTTAGCCGCCTGCCATGCTTCTCTGCCCGGGCACCTGAACTGCCTGTCTCGTCTCTATCTGCCCTTTCTTCTCAGCCACTGCTTGGTCACACCTGTCCACTGCGATTGCACTCAGGAGGCCCATCTTTTATTTTATTGGATCTTTTGATCTTTTTTTAGGACCACACCAATGACCTAGGGAGGTTCCCAGGATGAGGGTTCAATTGGAGCTGGAGCTGCCGTTCTACGCCACAGCCACAGCAACGCCAGGTCCCTGACCCACTGAGCGAGGCCGGGGATCGAACCCATATCCTCAAGGTTAGCAGTCGGATTTGTTTTCACTGCACCGCAATGGGAACTCCCAGAAGGACTATCTTAAGGACAAGGCCAAAGGCCGTGAAAACATCACCAGGGCGGTTTAGGGAGGATATTTGAGAGTTTCAGATACCCAGTGCATGGTGTACAAAGAGGGTGAGCTCCCGTTGTGGCTCAGTAGGTTAAGAACCTGACATAGTGTCCCTGAGGCTGCCAGTTCAAGCCCTGGCCTCATGCAGTAGGTTAAGGATCCAGCATTGCCACAAGCTGCAGCGTAGGCTGCAGACGTGACTTGGTTCTGGTGTTGCATTGGCTGTGGTATAGGCTGGCAGCTGCAGCTTCGATTTGACCCCTAGCCTGGAACTTCCATATGCTGCAGGCACAGCTGTAGGAAAGAAAAAAAAAAAAAAAGCAGGGGCAGGAATGAGTGGGTATGTTCATTTGGTGCCAGGTATTCCTCACCCTGAGGAGAGCACTGGTGGGTGAACTTTAAAGCCCAAGGCCAAGTTCAGTGGCCCTCAACAGTCCAGGTTGTGGGATTGCCAGATGGAATAGAGGACACCCAGTTCAATTTGAATTTCAGAAGAACAACAAATAATTTCTTTTTTTTTTGGCTACACCCATGGCATGCAGAAGTTCCAGAGACAGGGATTGAACCTGTGCCACAGCAGTGACAATTCTGGATCCTTTACTCACTGCACCACCAGGGAACTCCAAGCACAAATAATTTTTTAGGGTAAGTATATCCCCTGCAATATTTGTGACATACAGATACTAAAAATGTTGTTCATTGTTTATCTGAAATTCTTTTTTTTTTTTGTCTTTTTGCCTTACCTAGGGCTGCACCCGCGGCATATGGAGGTTCCCAGGCTAGGGGTCTAACAGGAGCTGAAGCTGCCAGCCTACACCACAGCCACAGCAACGCGGGATCCATCCATGCCGCGTCTGCAACCTACACCGCAGCTCATGGCAATGCCAGATCCTTAGCCCACTGAGCAAGGCCAGGGATCGAACCCGCAACCTCATGGTTCCTAGTTGGATTCATTAACCACTGAGCCACAATGGGAACTCCTATCTGAAATTCTTAAAGGGGTGTTGTATTTTTATTTGCCAACTCTGTCCATCCAAACTGTTTCCAAAGGCAGTTCTGGCTCTCTGGTCAAACAGCTGCCAGAAAAAGTGATCCTATTCCAGCAGAAAGACAGAGTCTTGACACTTGAATGGCAGACGTAAACGAGGGACACAGACTAGGAGAAGGTGAGGAAGGCCAAGAACTAGTTTCCAGTTTTGGAGAAATATTGGTTTAATGACAGGTAATTAATACTTAATTGCTTTGGACAATATTCTAGCCATCGTATATTCTCTCAGCTATGGAAAAAAAAAAAAAAAGCTGACTGTGACCATGACCTAAACGATTGTGAAATGCATAAAATGGATATTGACAGGAAAGAGTACTTCATACTAATGGAAGTTAGACATGTAAATGCCTAATTGTTAACAGGAAGAGCTCTCACATTATTGATTTTGGCTATGTTAAGAAAAGCCAAAGACCACTTAATCTTCTTGGCATTTTTTTTTTTTTGAAGCCGCTTTGAATTCTGTGTGTTTATCGAATTACATCAGGGGAGCTGGGTGGGGAAGGGCACACGGGCAGAGCCACGGTCCCTTTTCTCCTGCCACCTCATCCATCACTCGTCTCAATATTTTTATTTATCCTTAAGAAGACACTCTGGTATAAATTGCATTAATTAAGTATAGATGCAGTAATTAAGTGATTAAGAATATCTGTACATTTTTTTTAACTGGCGTTCGATTCAATGACTTGCAGGCTGTTTTATCCCTGCAAAAGATGTGTGGCTTTCCAGGGCACCAGTGTTTTCCTTCTAGAAATTGCAGAGTAGAAGGCAAGTGTCCAAGGTCAGGGCTTGAAGAGCCAAAATCTGTGTCACTGTCTCAAAATGCAACTCGGCAAGGCCAGATACAGCTCAGAAAACCTGAGTGGATCTTGTTGAACAGTCACTTGATTTGACTTAAGTGAACTTTGAAATCACTCAAAACCGTTGCAGTCTTGGGCTTCTCACTTAAGTTTCTCTGGCTCGCTGTCCTTTCAGTTTAGGAGGCAAATATTGGGATAAAGACGGCACATCACACAAATTCATTCATTTCAAAAACTGTGGAGTTCCCATGGAGGCTCAACAGTAACAAACCTGATTAGTATCCTTGAGGACACAGTTTTGATCCCTGGCCTTTGTTAAGGATCCAGCATTGCCGTGAGCTGTGGTGCAGATTGCAGACACAGCTCGTATCCTTCATTGCTGTGGCTGTGACTGTGGTTGGCAGCTATAGCTTTGATTCAACGCCTGACTGGGAGCTTCCATATGCCATAGGTGTGGCCCTAAAAAGACCAAAAAAAAAAGATTTTATTTATATATAATTCACATACATAAAATTCACCCTTTTAAATACACAATTCAGTGGTCTGAATGAACATTCATTCATTCTTACTTCCTCCCAACAATACTAAAACTACAGAAAAGAGGAAAAACCCACAAGGACAAAGAGAAGGTAAGAAGTTGCATAATCAGGAGTTCCCTTCGTAGTTCAGTGCTTAACGAATCCGACTAGGAACCATGAGGTTGCGGGTTCGATTACCGGCCTCGCTCAGTGGGTTAAGGATCTGGCGTTGCCGTGAGCTGTGGTGTAGGTTGCAGACGTGGCTCGGATCCCGCGTTGCTCTGGCTGTGGCGAAGGCCGGCGGCTAAAGCTCCTGTTAGACCCCTAGCCTGGGAACCTCCACATGCCGCAGGGGCGGCTCTAGATAACAGGCAAAAAGACAAAAAAAAAAAGAAATATAAAAAAAAAGTTGCAGAATCATAACTGACCTTGTGAATCTGTGAAGGCTGTTCATTAAGCTGGCAGTGGGGAAAGCCAAGAAGAACCTCTTTTAAACTACAGAGCGTCCAGAACCCATAGGACTTGACACCAGGTATCTGCAGATGCAAAAAGAAGTGAGGCCCAGAACAGGAGGACTGATTGAAAGTCTACTTAAGGACTTTCCCGTTGTAGTGCAGTGGAAACAAATCCAACTAGTAACCATGAGGTTTCAGGTTTGATCCTTGGCCTCTCTCAGTGGGTCGGGGATCCAGCGTTGCCATGAGCTGTGGTGTAGGTCACAGATGCGGCTCGGATTTTGCATTGTTATGGCTGTGACGTAGGCCGGCAGCTGCAGCTCTGATTCAATCCCTAGCCTGGGAACTTCCATATGCCACGCGGGTGGCCCTAAAAAGCAAAAACAAAACAAAACAAAAAAAGTATATTTTAGAAGGAATTAGGTTCTAATGCCTACCCCAGCTCTGCTCAGAAGACAGGCAATTTCTCTGGAGGAGGAAACTGGTCACTTTCGTGACTAGAGAATAGTAAGTACATTTGAGGGTAATTTCCTAAATTCTTTAGCCATTCACATCATGAATGCTGAGATCTCCATCTTCCCTTGGTTCTTAGAGTACAGGCAGTCAGACCTGTAAAAGTTGGAATACCTCAAAAACAGGAAATAGATTCATCACTCAGGACTTTTGACTGACCTAAGAGAAAAGAAGAGGTTATCTAGAAGAATGAATAAAGAAGATGTGGTACAGGAGTTCCCCTATGGTGCAGTGGGTTAAGGATCAAGCGATGTCACACGTAGTGGATAGGACCATTGCTGTGGCGCAGGTTCAATCCCTGGCCCCAGGGAACTTCCACATGCCATGGACGAGACCAAAAAAAAGTAAATAAATAAAAGATATGGTACATATGTACAATGGAATATTACTCACCCATAAAAAAGAATGAGGTAATGCCATTTGCAGCAACATGGATTGGCCTAGAAATTATCATGCTAAGTGGAATAAGTCAGACAGAGAAAGATAAACATCATATGATATCACTTATATATGGAATCTCTAAAAAAAAAAAAAGGATATTAGTGAACTTATTTACAAAACAAGCTACAGCTCCTGTTAGACCCCGAGCCCGGGAAACTCCATATGCTGCGGATGCAGCCCTAGATAAGGCGAAAAGACAAAAATAAACAAATAAATAAATAAATAAATAAAGTTAGGAAAGTTTGTTTTTTTTTTTTTAATAATCTTTTTAAAGGAATTCCCTGGTGACTCAATGTGTTGTCACTGCTGTAGCTTGGGCTCGATCCCTGGCCCTGGAACTTTCGCATGCTACAGGCATGGCCAAAAACCCAAACGAAACAAACAAAAAAAGGAGAAAAAATAGTTTTTTAATTAAAAAAAAATTTTTTAAGTAGTTGCCTTCAGGGAGGCACATACAAAGGGAGATGGACGGCTGGAAGTTTTTTTTTTTTTTCGCAGCAATTCTGTTTTCCATTGTAAAATATGTACATGTATGTATAGCCTTAATCAAAATTCAAACCTTGGAAGTGAAAATAAACCAGAGGAAAAAAAATCAATTACTAAAATGGTAAGTTTAATAAATAAAGTGGCATGAACACATTCAGTAGTCCAAATTTTTTAATATTTTTATTTTTATTTTTTGTCTTTTTAGGGCCACACCCCCAGCATATGGAGGTTCCCAGGTTAGGGGTCTAACTGGAGCTGTAGCCACCGGCCTTTGCCACAGCCACAGCAACGCGGGATCCGAGCCGCGTCTGCGACCTTCACCACAGCTCATGGCAACGCTGGATCCTTAACCCACTGAGCGAGGCCAGGGATCGAACCCGCATCCTGATGGATACTAGTCAGATTCATTTCTGCTGTGCCACAATGGGAACTCCAATCTATTTTTGTTAAGGGGAAAAAAAAAATCTAAAGAATCGATGACCAAAGTATTTTGTATTAACTCTTTCTATCCCACAGGAGTCTTAGAACCTCCAGTCTTAGAAATACTAATCTGCAAACACCCAACTTCCCAGCACTTTTTTATTCACTTTGTTTTTACCTTTAGCAATTGTTATTTGTACAAAGCCAAGTTCTTCAGAATCATCTGGGGAGTTCCCATCGTGGCTCAGTGGTTAATGAATCCGATTAGGATCCATGAGGTTGCGGGTTCGATCCCTGGCCTTGCTCAGTGGGTTAAGGATCCAGCGTTGCCATGAGCTGTGGTGTAGGTTGCAGACGCGGCTCGGATCCCGCGTTGCTGTGGCTGTGGTGTAGGCCGGCAGCTACAGCTCCTGTTAGACCCCTAGCCTGGGAACCTCCATATGCCGCGGGTGCGGACCTAAAATAAATAAATACATAAATAAACTGTACACTTAAAATGGTAAGTTCTATGCTCTGTATGTTTTTCTGAAATTAAAAAAAATAAGGAATTATCCACACTTGACCTTTTTTCACTTCTAATTAACCATCACAAATAACAGTTGACTATTGGGGAAGGACAGGAAAAAATGCTGACTTACTTTGAGAAAGATGTTATGTGCTGCAAAGTCTCTCAACCAATCCACGTTTTCTTCTCTTTCTTTCCTTTTTTTTTTCTTTTTCTTTTGAAGGCTTCCCCTGCAGCATATGGAAGTTCCCAGGCTAGAGGTTGAATCGAAGCTGCAGCTGAGGCCACAGCCACAGCAACTCTGGATCCAACCCCCATCTGTGACCTACACCGCAGCTGTGGCAATGCCAGATTCTTAACCCACTGAGAGAGGCCGGGGATTGAACCTGCAACCTCATGGACACTAAGTCAGGTTCCTAACCTGCTGAGCCACAACGAGATCTCTAATCCATGTTTTCTGAAGGCAGTCCTTTTTGTTGTTTTTGTGGCCATCCCAGAAGAGAGTTCCTAGGCCAGGGATCAGATCCAAGCTGCAGTTGTGACCTAAGCCACAGCTGTAGCAACGCCAGATCCTGAACCCATTGTGCCAGGCCAGGGATGGAACCTGCGTCCCAACACTCCTCAGACAATGCCGATCCCAGTGGGCCACAGCGGGAACTCTGGAAGGCGGTCCTTGATGTGATGTAACTTCAAAGTTTCTTGTTGTTCTCCCATTAGGGAAACTGAGAGAGGTTTGGTTCTGAAGCGTGGAATGAGAAAAGTAAAGTAATACAGTCCCACTATGCAAAATGTTTTTGTCATCATTACAGATTCCCCAGGAGATAGAGGATGATATGGAGATTTGTGTGCAGGAAGCTTATGGGTGAGTCCTCTGTGGATCTAACCTGTGGGCAGAGAAGCAAGATAAGGCTGAGAAGAGGGAACTCTGAGTCACAACCCAGACGGCTCCCCCAATTCCTCCGAGAGCTCCAGAGCTAGAATCCTCCTTCAGAGTTGTCCCAAATGGAAGCCAGGGGCCCCGCCTAGATACCTTTATGTTGACCCATCCTAGGAAATCGTCTTCCCTCTGCAAATGATCTTGGACAAGGTAGCTTTCTCCTGCTGAGGGCAATTCTCCCAGAGAAGCTAAGTTCAAAGCCATCAGCTGCTAACCCTCCTAGTCCTGAGAGCAGAGCCTATATGATACCACTATGCATTCTCTCATCACATCCTACAGACTTCTTGGGCATTTCTACCCACCTTATATGAATATTATGAATATGCATCAGAATAGAACGGAGTGTCAAGCAAGGAAATTAAAACTAAACCTGTCTTCCACAAACAACCCCATCAAAAAATGGACAGAAGATCTAAACAGATAGTTCTCCAAAGAAGACATACAGATGGCCAAAAAACACATGAAAAGATGTTCAACATCACTCCTCATTAGAGAAATGCAAATCAAAACCACTATGAGGTACCACCTTACGCCAGCCAGAATGGCCATCATCAAAAAGTCTGCGAATAATAAGTGCTGGAGAGGGTGAGGAGAAAAAGGAACCCTATTACACCATTGGTGGGAATGTAAATTTGTGCAAACACTGTGGAAAACAGTACAGAGATTCCTCAGAAAACTCAAAATAGAATTACCATTTGATCCAGCAATCCGACTCCTGGGCATCTATCCAGAAAAAAACATGACTCGAAAAGACACATGCACTCCAATGTTCATTGCGGCACTCTATACAATAGCTACGACATGGAGCAACCTAAATGTCCATCGACAGAGGAGTGGGTAAAAAAGATGTGGGGCATGTACACAATGGAATATTACTCAGCCATTAAAAGGAAAGAAATAACAGAATTTGCAGCAACATAGATGGACCTAGAAATTATCATGCTAAATGAAGTCAGTCAGACAACATCATATGCTGTCACTTACATGTGGAATCTAAAAAAAGGACACAATGATACTGATTCTGACTCACAGACTTTGAACAACTTATGGTTTCCAAATGAGACAGGTTGGGGAGTGGGGGATGCACTGAGAGTTTGGGATAGAAATGCTATCAAATTTGATTGTGATGATTGTTGTATACCTATAAATGTAATAAAATTCATTTAGTAATTAAAAAAAAAAAAACCTAAACCTGCCTTCCCATGAAGTTGGAATTTAAGAAAAATGTCCCATGGCCCAGATGACAGGCCCTTGACCCAAAACTTTCCCCTTCCCCAAAGGGTCAAAAACGTATTCCGAATGACATTGTGGTGATGTTATCAGTCTAAATAAGTCTTTTCAAAAAGCTCCAAAGAAAGCTTCACTCCTGGCGTATTTTAAGTCCAGTTCATGTACTCGAAAGAAAGGGAGGGAGAGAGAGGGAAAGAGGGGGGAAGGAAGGAAGAAAGAAAGAAAGAAAAAGAGGAAGGAAGGAAGGAGAAAGAAAGAAAAAGAAAGAATGAATGAAAGGAAGGAAGAAAGGAAGGAAGGAAGAGATGGACCAACTGCAATGGAAAAAGTAAAAATCATTAAAAAATAGAAAATATTTTTAAAAAAAGAAAGGGAGGAAGACAAAGAAAGGGAGGGAGGGAAGGACTTTAAGCCATTTCATGGACTCTGTCCTAAAGCCCAAGATACACAGCAAGGTAAATGCTCTTCCTCCACTAATGCACAAAGATTAAAACGATGGGGCGCTAGAGATAATCTCTCTTTACCTCACTTAGCTTCTCTCTTAACTTCCTCCCCGGGGAAAACACCACAGAAGCAGGAGGCTTCTAACGTAAACCATTAGATGCAGATGTGAAATTACCTACTAGAGAACTATTGCTTCTGACTTGGGAAACAAAAAATATTCTCTTTTCAGTCTCCGCTAATAAACCATCTGAAGGTTCCCATTAGTTAAGGGTCCTATGGAATCTCACTTGCTGGTCTGTGGATGGACTGTCGGAAAAGCGTTTTCCATGGTTCTTGATGTTTTCTAAGTACTAAATTTTTTTTTTTTTGGTAGGCAAGAGATGGATTTCTTAAGAAAGGATGCTTGTGAGAGGTGCAAGCGGCAGGCAAGGAGGCTCTGCCTTCTAGGTATGAAGTTCTGCATTGAAAAAGAAATTGAGCTATTTTCTCCAAATCCAATTTTGTTATGTTCAACACTGAAACTTGAATGGAACCAAAGATCAGTGCGAGAGGTACATTTGAATCCTCTGATTTTCCCAACAACCTTGAGGTGCCAGAATGACATTTTGCCGATGAGGACATGGAGACACCGAGATGTTGAGGAACTTACTCAGAATCCCATACTTCTTAAATGTCAGAGCTGTAACTCACCAGAGATCCCCCTTTGCATTTAAAGAACTTCTCATTACACCACGACAGCACAACAGCTCTGATGATGAATTAATGCATTGATAACAGTCTCAATTAGGGCAGAAAAAAGCACACTAGCACACACACACGTGAACATTTCCTATTTGATCCACCAGCCTGGTGCCATCCCAATGGATCAGAAAATTAGAGAGTAATCCTATGACTCAAGGCTGGAAACCACTGCAAGGGACTATCTAGTTTGATCCTTTGCCTTCAGGGGAATAACTTTATCATTATGCCCATTTTATTGGAAGAGTAACTGAGTTCCGAAGAGGAAGAGTCAGTACCCAGGATGCATCATTATTAAGGAAAGGACACCTGGAACCCAGGTTTCCACTGCTTTCCAAGGTGAATTAGATCTGCAAGTCGAGTCCTCCCAACCACTTTGTGGTATAGGCAATAATCTGACTTTTATTTTATTTTATTTCATTTCATTTTGTTATATTTTATTTTGTTGTACCTTACCTTACTTTTAATTTAATCTAATTTTTATGGAGGCACCCACATCGCATGGAAGTTCCCGGGGCCAGGGATCAAGTTTGAGCCACAGCTGTCACCTACGCCACGGCTGTGGTAACACTGGATCCTTTGGACCCACTGCACTGGGCCAGAGCTGGAACCCTCATCTCCAAAGCGACATGTGCCACCACGGTCAGATACTTAATCCACTGAGCAACAGCAGGAACTCCAGACTCTTTTAAACGGACATTGATCATGTTTGGGGCAGTCCAGGAAGCAACTATCTCCCAATTTATGGAGTGGACATCTGTCTAGACAATATGCTCAAGGCACCTCCGATTACTACTGAGAGGCGAAATATACAAACAGAGGATGGCCAGACCAGCCAGGACGATAGAACCCTCACCCACAGCCCGCAGCAATGAGTCCAGGAGGCCAAACCACAGCCTCTGCAGTGATCAGCCCAGAGCAGTCAGGACTTGGTCACTGACTGCCAGCTTTCCTATTTTTTGCCCACCCTTTCAACTCAGGACCAGCCAGAGAGAGCCAAATATGTCCCCCAAGCCAATCACGTAAGATGCTCACTGCTCATTGGCCCACCTGCTGCTTCCCTATGCCTACAACCTCCAATCAGAACATACCTGAAGCAACCTCCCTTTCTTTTTCACTACGGTCATCCCTAGGTATCCAACTGGGATTGGTTCCAGTACCGAGATCCCCCATTCAGGGATGCTTAACTCCTTTCCTTAAAATAGCATTGGAATTGCATGTAACCTACTCACATCTTCCAGTATATTTTCATTCATCTCTAGATTCCCTATAATACCGAATACAATAAAAATGCTACGTAGATAGTTACCAGGGCACAGCAAATTCAAGTTTTGCTTTTTGGAAATTTCTAGAATGTTTCTCTAGTATTTTAGACCCTTGGTTGAGTCTGCAGTGCAGAACCCACGGATATGGAGAGCTAACCCTATAAATCTTCTTACTCTCCTGTCTACCTCTGAGTCTCTGACAAATACAAATGATGGTGCCTGACTCCCTTGCTATCAAAAGCTCCAGATAGCTTCCGTTTGGTCTCAGGGAATGGTCTCTACATCCACAATTTCCCTGAAGGCCAACAAGGTATGATCTGTCCTGCTCCTTGCTGCAGACCCCAGACCTCAACCCAGCTGTGGTACCATGGGGGCCCCCACCTTTTGCTGTTGTGACTTTTGAGTCCAGGTTGACATAAGTAGTCAGCACCCATCCACTCTCTCTACATTGAGGGCCTTGGCTATTTATTCTGTTTGGTACCCAAGTTATATATTGGTTCTCATTTTTCCCGCATCCTTTGTGAGTAAAGGCCACTTCTTTCCATTCTGTTTACTCTCTTTGGCATTTCCTTTTTTTTCTTTTTCTTTTTGTCTTTTAGAGCCACACCCGCGGCATATGGAGGTTCCCAGCCTAGGGGTCTAACAGGAGCTGTAGCCGGCGGCCTAAGCCACAGCCACAGCAACGCGGGATCCGAGCCACGTCTGCAACCTTCACCACAGCTCACGGCAACGCCGGATCCTTAACCTACTAAGCAAGGCCAGGGATCGAACCCGCAACGTCATGGTTCTTAGTCGAATTCGTTAACCACTGAGCCACGAAGGGAACTCCACTCTTGGGCATTTCGCATGTGTGTTGTGTTCTCTTGTTTGCCTTGTTAGTCGTCAACGGAGGATCACAAAATAGAACACAGACAGACTCTCTTAGTTTGTTTTCCAAGTCAGACTCACAGACTGGTGACTTTGTGGTTTTTATCAGACAGATTTGTTGTGGTTCTGTTAAACTTGATAAGGTTCTTCCTCTGCCTTGTCAATCTTGATGTTTTTTTTTTTTTTTTTTTTTCATCCTGAGAGCTTGGCTTTGAACCTGAGAGGATGTTTTGTCTCATTTCCTGACCCCCAGCGGGGACACACGTTTTCTGTGTGCCTCAGCCAGTTTTCAGGGTGGGTCCTCAAAGACTAAGTTTCAGCCAATCATTAGCAGCCTTCATGAGGTCTCCTAAGTTCAAATCCTCTCCTCCAGAAACAAAACAAGACAAACAGACGAAACTCCTGCTGGAGTTAGTTCCCTTCGTGGCTCAGCGGAAACGAATCTGACTAGCATCCATGAGGACGAAGGTTCGATCCGTGGCCTCGCTCAGTGGGTTAAGGACCCGGCATTGACGTGAGCTGTGATGTAAGTCGCAGAGCTCTCAGATCTTCTGTTGTGGGGCTGTGGCATAGGCCAGCAGCTATAGCTCCAATTTAACCCCTAGCCTGGGAACTTCCATATGCCTCGGGTACAGCTGTGGTGTAGGTCGCAGATGCGGCTCAGATCCTGCGTTGCTGTGGCTGCGCTGTAGGCCGGCGGCTACAGCCCCGATTAGAACCCTAGCCTGGGAACCTCCACATGCCGCCAGTGTGGCCCTAAAATGACAAAAGGCAAAAAACAAACAAACAAACAAAGAAAAACAAACAAACAAAAAAAACTACTGCCAGAGTTAGCGATAGGCTTTCTACAGTCTTTTTTTTTTTATTTGTATGATTCCTACTGCTGAAAATATTGCTCTGATTGTTTGCATAAGAGTCAGCAATTTCTCAATAGAGAATGCCTGAATAATCAAGAGTGCCATGCTTCAAGCTCAAGTCTGAGAGTTTCCAGCTTTGGTGTATTCTAGACTTAGGGTCTCTGCTCCAGGCCAAGTCTTGAAACACCATTTGTGAGCTCTGTGAGATGCTGCTCTGAGGCAAACAGGATCAGACAGCCTTCCCACAAAGATGCAGAACCCACAACCTCATGGTTCCTAGCCAGATTCGTTAACCGCTGTGCCACGACGGGAACTCCTCTGGCAGTAGTTATTAACCAGGCCATCTCTTTCCTTGGTGGACTATAGATTTAGTCGCAATGCTTTGTCACAGGTAGAAACAGACAATAGCATAGCTCTCGATTCCCCGCTGGCTGGTCATGGGAGCTTCTGTATCATGGCTAGTACTTGCTGTACTTAGATCACTAAAACAGGCAAGATACACAGACTATGCACTGTATGAATGAATAAATCTGCTTGGGCTTTCTGAGCTTGGTCCTCAAGGTCAAAAGTGTTTGTTCTCTTGTTCTGGATGGGTCAGTTAGGGTTCCTGGTTTTAAAGCATCTTACAGGTAATATTAAATATTCCTGTTTTTGTCATAGTACTCATAGTCTTCTCTTTCTCGTGTTTTAACTGCATCTCCATATTCACTCTCTTGCCAGATGATCCTGATGATGATAAAACAAAACGTGAAGTTGATCTCTCAATACACTTGGCCGTCCCCAAGACGTATAGACCGTCCCCAAGAGATAAAGATCGGGAACTCAAGCATTTCCTGAGTTGCTCAACTTCTCAAAAGTGACAGGATGACCCAAAGAGGGGCCTGAGAAACTAACTGTAGAGATGGATAATTGTCAGATGATATATGACAATAGAACTCTAAACCATAACCAGGAAACCAAACCACGACCTCTGCAGTCAACAGTCCCGAATGGTCAGGACTTGGTCACTGACTCTCAGCTTCTCTGTATTTCATCCCCGCTTCCAACTCAGGACCAACCAGAGAAATCCAAATATGCTGACCATATCACTCATGTGATGAAACTCCTGCATTTGTGACTGCGCATGACTTCCAAGATTTCAAGCACACTTGTTAGCATATCTTGTAAGTTTCTGCTATATTTACCAGCATTGTGTTGATTGCAAACGGTAGAAACTCAACTCATGTTGGCTTGAGAAAAAAGGGAACTGCCTTCTCATGGGACTTGAAATAACAAGAGTGAATAATTGGGTTTAGATTAAGCTTATGGGGTTTGGGCATGGTTCAAGGCAGGGAAAAGAAGCTAACGTGATCTTCTGAGTGGGCCCCTTTTTGCCATTCAAAGTATTGTTGTTGCGCTTTCTACTGATGCTTTGTAATTGGGATTGATGTTTCACATGTTTGTACCATGAAGATCCTGAAATTTAGACGGGCTTATCTTCATGGAAATGATATAGACGTGCCTGGGTCTTTGGCCTATCTTTTGGCACCTGACAAGCCTAATAACAGTATGGAGCTCTAAGTCTGTTTGACTGATGATTTTGCCAGTTGGCGCCTTTGACAAAGTGAGACAGCCTCTGTGTGGAGAAACCCTTTGAGCTTTTGGAACTGTCACTGAAGAAAAGTAGCATCTGGAAGCAATTACTGGGCTCCTGCAGAACCTGAATTCCTGACCTATCTGGGCCTTGGGACTCTTCTTCCTGATATGCCCATTTGGAAGGACAGTCAGCATGAACTAACAATCTTGGAGTTCCCACTGTGGCTCCGTGGGTTAAGAACCTGACTAGTATTCATGAGGATGGGGGTTTGATTCCTGAACTCGCTCAGTGTGTTAAGGATCCACTGTTGCTGCAAGCTGCGGTATAGGTCACAGATACAGTTCGGATCTGGTGTTGCTGCGGCTGGGGCGTAAGCCAGCAGCTGCAGCTCTGATTCGACCCGAAGCCTGGGAACTTCCAGATGCTGCAGGTGTAGCCCTAGATAAAAGAACAATGTAGAAAGGACCCAACGAGATCCACTAGTCAAACACAACGTATATTGTAAAATGCAGCCAGCCTGGCCTCAAGATATCTTGATTTTACATGGAAAAGTGGCAGCTACCCTTTTGGGTTTCCATGACCTAGACCGTAAGGATAATAACCACTTCTTTGAGGACACTGCCCAGCGTGTCCCCCTACGTTAGACCTGTGGGCCGAAGTAGGAGACACAGTGTGTCTCTGTAAGCTTTGTAAAGATGAGGCTATGCACGTGTGGCATAGGAGGCACGCAGGAATTCTCTCTACCTTTCTCTCAACTTTCCTGCAAAAATACTCTTGTCCCCCTTGCACCTGACCCTTTCAAACAAAAGGTCTAGAGACAAGCAGAGGGCGAATGGGAACAAAAGTGCAGTAATGGCAACGGAGGCAACTGCTCAAGATGGAAAAGGCATGGGAGAGGAAGAGCATTGACGGTCCTTATCTGGGAGAACAGCACCTGGAGCCTTCCTCCGCAAAGCTCTTCCGAGCTGTTGCAATTGCCTTAAATTTAATTGACAATTGAAGGGCAGGGATAAAATAGGAGTCTGGGATTAACACACACATGGCTATGTACAAACTAGATAAAACCAAGAACTTAACTGTACGGACAGGGAACTATTTTCAATATCGTATAATAACCTACAATGGAAAGAACCTGAAAAAGTGTGTGTGTATCAGAGTCACTGTGCTGTACACCTGAAACTAACACAGCATTGTAAGTCAACCATGCGTCACTAACATTTTTCTTACCTAACTGCTGAGTCTAGCATCTTCTACTTCTAACCACTATTTGATCATCATGCCCTTTAAGGCTGCCAAGAAAGAGCAGGAAGTGGTCTTAGTTTCTGTACCTCACAGGCAAAATAAAACCAAACCAAACCACCGGACATCGTCCCCCCTCCCGCTTCTGTAGCCATCACTCTGTCACTCCGCAGGACCGATTAATGCCGCTCAGCTAGATGTGGGGACCAACTGGACAGGCTGGATTGACTGCCCTTAGGCCATTCGTCCACAATAGAAGGTCTAGGCTCAGTTGTTCAAGCTGAGCTGGGAACCCCACCGCCCGCCAGCCGCTCAGGAGGTTACACTGGATGCTTGATCAAACGGGGCTCCCTGAATGATGGCAGCCCACTTGGGGGCCTCCACAAATCTCAAAGGACACTCTCTTTCCAGGGGCACCATGTGTACTTCCCGTGTGGAGGCTGGCATTAACTTGTCTCTCTCCGCAAAACATGTGGGAGCTCCCTGGTGGCTCAGGGAGTTAAGGACCCAGGCTTGTCACTACTGTGGTGCGAGTTACTGCTGTGGCGAGAGTTTGATCCCTGGCCTAGGAACTTCTACGTGCCATAGGTATGGCCACAAAAAAACAAAAGAAAGAAAGAAAAAGAAAACATGTTGACGTAACGCATTAAAGGTGGTCATACTAGACCTTCAAATATTTAAGAAAACAGATGGTATATATATGATATGATGTGATATACAGAGATGATATAGTCTTTATTTATTTATTTATTTTGCTTTTTTGGGCCGCACCCACAGCATATGGAAGTTCCCAGGCTAGGGGTCCAAACGGAGCTGCAGCTCCCAGCCTACACCACAGCCACAGCAACGCGGGATCAGAATCTTTTCTGCAAACTACACCACACACAGCTCACGGCAACGCCAGATCCCCAACCCACTGAGGGAGGCCAGGGATCAAACCTGCATCCTCATGGATCCTAGTCGGATTTTTTTCTGCTGTGCCACGAAGGGAACTCCAGAAAAGACGATTTAAAATTTGTCCCTGACTTTAGCTCAAGTGACCAATGATACCACCTGGGCCCTGGAAGGCGTTCAGATCATCTTGAGTCCCCTGGCCAGGACTGTCACGGATGCTAGAACTGCCCTGAATGTCTTCTTTGCAGACCAAGGCAGAGTCTGAGCCTTGTGTCTCTAATCCATCCCTCTACACCTGTATTAATACCTCGGCCCAAGTGGAAAAGTCAATACAGAAGCTAAAAGAGAAAGGCATCTGGTTATCTACGAGAGACTTGGATGGCTCCTGGAATTTGTTCAGCAAGGTGTGTTTAGGATCCTTGGGGGGATGGCTGTGGTCAATACTTCTGGTTGGCTTCATCCTGCTGTACTTAAAGTGATGCTGACAGTAGCCTTAATTAAATGCTGTATGAGGCAGATGAAATTGATCTGGTCCCAGCCTCTGTAAATCAGATTAATCTGATTGGCCAACAGCAGCACACTCGTGAGAATTTTGTCTGTGGGTCTCTCGTGTTTCTTCACATCTTGGGAGCAGGGCCACTGATAATTTTTATTCCAGACTAACCTTTTAAGGATGATTATATAGTGAGAACTCTTGGAAGACAGAGACAGTGCTTTCTCTGGAGCGAGAGGCAGGTTCGCTGACAGTTGTTGCCCTCCAAGAAAAAAGCCAGGCAGCCTTATTGCCCTTTATAAAAGATTAGGCTGCCCCAAACTCAGGTTCCTTCTCCTGCAATGCCATCCATTGTATAAACAGGCTGTCTACATCATCTAGTGGGAGTTGGGACTCAGATTATTGCTGCACGAAAATGTCAATACTATGGCTACTGGTTTTGCTGTGAGTCATATAGTTCTCTGTCTCCGATTCACGTATATTAAGACAACATCCATGAAACTGTGGCAGGCTTGTTTGTTAGCTTGTAAGCAGAATAAAGTCACATACCCGCCACAGTTCTTAACCATAGTGTTAGCAAAATTTCGTTCTCCTCTATTCAATAACGATTTTCACGGAGATGCGCAGTGGTAAGAAAGATACTCTTTATCTATTGAATCGGAGAAGCTAGTGGGGTGTCCACGTGGAAGTGATCTAAAGAGAGTGGGCTGTTGTGGCATTTGGCCTGTGAATGGTTTTAAAGCCTTGGACTTGGAAAAGTTTCCGGGAAGAACTTATAAGTAGTGTCCTGAAGCCAGCTCACACTGGCTCACAAGGGCCAAATTTTTTCTTTTTCTTTTTTTTTTTTTTTGGGCTGTACTGCACCAGGACATGTGGAAGTTCCCAAGCCAGGGATCAAACCTGCATCACAGCAGCCACTCAAGCCCCTGCAGCCCCAAGCTGGATACCCAACCCACTGCACCACAAGAGAATGCCACAAGGGCCAGTTTTATGCAAATCTTCCCAATTTGATGTTCAGTGACGTCATGTCAGGAGCTAAGTGGGCCATAACTGAGAGTATTTACACCACGGAAATGAGTGAATGCTATACATCAAAGCTTCCCTCACTCCTGGGAGAGCTATTGTCATTGGCATGTTCCAGACTATGGTGTAGCTGATAAATAATGAAGGCAGATTCCTTTGTCTCTTTTCTTCTTCTGTGAAATACGGAGAATAAGTGCTGTCTCAAGGGATTGCTGGAGTTCCCTGGTGGCTCAGTAGGCATTGCCACTGCTGTGACTCTGGTTACTGCTGTGGTGTGGGTTCGATCCCTGGTCCAGGATCTTCTACATGCCGTGGGCATGGCCAAAAAAAAAAAGGGAAAGATTACTTTCAGGATTGATTTAGAGAATCCATAAAACATGTACGATAGTACACATCAGTACATATGGTATTTTGTTGGATCTAAAATGCTACCAAATTGAAGATAGATCATAATTTTACATTGTACTGCCAGGAAATAAAAACCTCTTAATTAAACTCTGATTATTACGACATTTATTGTAAGACACATCTCAATCTCGGACATGGAAAATGAGAAAAATATCTGTCTGAAGATGAATGAAGTACAGTAGCATGCTTATAATATGCTTCACTAATAGTACAGTATCAGTGTGATTAGCTAAAATGTGTATAAGCACAAGAAAAAAAATCATTTATCTTATTCTACCATTTTATTTATTTATTTTATTTTATTTTTTATTTTTTTTGTCTTTTTGCCTTATATAGGGCCGCACCTGCGGCACATGGAGGTTCCCAGGCTAGGGGTCTAACAGGAGCTGTAGCCGCCGGTCTATACCACAGCCACAGCAACGCGGGATCCGAACCGCGTCTGCAACCTACACCACAGCTCACGGCAATGCCGGATCCTTAACCCACTGAGCGAGGCCAGGGATCGAACCCGCAACCTCATGGTTCCCAGTAGGATTCGTTAACCACTGAGCCAGGACGGGAACTCCTCATTCTACCATTTTAATCATCAATTTATTCCAGTGTCTAGCACTAACAATGCTGAGAAATCAATTTGTATGAATGAATTCAGGACATGTAAGTAGGAGGAAAGGATGACTTTTTTTTTTTCTTTTCAAAATAAAATCAAACACAGTTAGGCGTTTGGGATTAACATATATGTGCTACTAGGGGTTCCTGTCGTGGCGCAGTGGAAACCAATCCGACTAGGAACCATGAGGTTGCGGGTTTGATCCCTGGCCTTGCTCAGTGGGTTAAGGATCCGGTATTGCCGTGAGCTGTGGTGTAGGTCACAGACATGCCTGGCATCTGGCGTTGCTGTGGCTGTGGCGTAGGCTGGCAGCTGTAACTTTGATGGGACCCCTGGCCTGGGAACCTCCATATGCCGCGGGTGCAGCCCTAAAAAGAAAAAAAAAAAACAAGCTACTATACATGTAATAGATAACCAACAAGGACCTACTATACAGCGCAGGAACTATACTAAATATATATTGTAATAACATATAATGGAAGAGAATGTAAAAAGAGAATATATATATATATACGAATCACTTTGCTATATGCCTAAAACTAGCACAATATTGTAAATCAACTGTATTTCAATAAAAAGGTTGTTAAAAAAATCACAAAAAAGTTTGATGAGTTTGTGAATTTAAGAAACACAAAGATGTAAACATCGGTGGGATAACACAGTGCCATTCGCAAGCATAAACACGTGAATGCAAAATTCGGAGTTCTCTGAACAATTTGTTCATATTTCAGAAAAGCATGTAAACTGACATGAGAAGTGAGGGGAGAACTAAGATATTTATGTCCTCAGAAAAGGATCGGGAGCTGCAGAATAATTATAAAGGCAGGGAACTGGCTGAGGTGTAATTATCTCAAGGCCGTGGGAATGAATTTATATTGTATAAAGCAAAATTCCTAGAAACAAGTGAATACAGGCTACGAACTTGGAGAGAGAAGAGAAATTACTATGTTTGAAGAAGGAACTTCAAAGAGAAAAACGGTTTCTTTTCTTTTTTATACCACCGCAGCTAAAAATAAAATATAAGAGTCAACCATAACCACGTGAAGAGTTTTCCGCTGCTGCACAGAAGAGTTTTAAACAGGCTGTAAAACACAATGACCTTCCCAAACGTGACTGCAAGCCCCTTAGAAGCAATCTCTAATTCCCTCTCTGGAAATCTAATGTGCAGCATTAAAGAGCTGGCTTTTGACCTCAAAAAAACTCCAGGGCTCAGCACACCAGTTCCGGACTCATTTGCCTAAATGCATCCTTGCCAGCTGACCACTGCTGGGGCACTCTGCCGGAAGTCATTCGCACGTGGTTTTTTTGACCACGATTGGAAGAACAGTCACAAACACCATTTCACCAGTGGCGTGAAATGTTGAATCAGGAGACGTGTTTCTGGCATGTGGTTGACACGTGTGCCTTGGGCAAAGCAGCCAGTGATCCTCCAAGTTCTTATCAGCAGGAAGGATGGTAAAGCCTGTCTTTCAGGGGTCATGAGATCCTCTTTCTCCCCTATGGGGACCTGGTGACTACACTGCGTCCTCCGGAATCGTGAGGCTCCTGAAAGCATTGACATATATTTTTAAAGAGTTTATATATTTCTAAGTCGTAAAAGTGCTTTGCAAATGTAATATATATATATATATATTTTTTTTGGCTAGAGAGTGCACTGGCTTGACACGGGATCTCAAATCTCAGATTCCCAGACCAGGAATTGAACCTGGGCCGCCGTGGTGAAAGTGCTGAGTCCTAACCTCTAGACTGCTAGGGAACTCTCTGAATTTTTTTTTTTTTTTGGTCCTTTTTACAGCCGCACCAGAGGCATATGGAAGTTCATGGGCTAGGGGTGGAATTGGAGCTGCAGTTGGAGGCCCATCCCGCAGCCACAGCAACACGGGATCTGAGCTGCATCTGCAGCCAGCAGTGCAGCTTGAGGCAACACAAGATCTTTAACCCACGGAGAAGGCCAGGAATTGAACCTGAAGCCTCGTGGACACTGTGACGGGTTCTTAACCTGCTGAGCCACAACCGGAACTTCTCCTTGAATTATTACTAGTGCTACCGCTATACTTTTATTACTGCTTATTAATTATATCACTGCAGAACTGGTGACGTGGAAGTCACCGTGTCATTGTATTACGATCTTGGGACAGAATTTTGTACAAAATGATTATTTGATAATGGAGGTATATTAAAATGCTGTCTTAAAAAAAATGAAACAAGTGTTTCAAGATAGAAATTTGGAATTCCCGTTGTGGCGCAGCAGAAACAAATCCAACTACTGTCTATGAGGATGAGGGTTCAATCCCTGGCCTTTCTTGGTGGGTCAGGGATCCCACATTGCCGTGAGCTGTTGTGTAGGTTGCAGATGTGGCTCAGATCCCATGTTGTTGTGGCTGTGGTGATTCGACTTCTAGCCTGGGAACTCCCATATGCCGCAGGTACAGCCCTAAAAAGGAAAAAAAAAGATAAAAATTTCACTACGTTTTCTATGATAAAATCTGAAGGAATGCCAGATTTTTTTTTTTTTCCTCTTAGGGCCACGCCTGCACTGTATGGAAGTTCCCAGGCTAGGGGTCAAATTGGAACTGGAGCTGCAGCTGCCAGCCTATGCCACAGCCACAGCAAGGCCAGATCCGAGCCATGTCTGCAACCTACACCACAGCTCACGGCCACACCGGATCCTTAACCCACTGAGCAAGGCCAGGGATCGAACCCGCAACCTCATGGTTCCTAGTCAGATTTGTTAACCACTGAGCCACAACGGGAACTCCCCTTCTGCTCATTTTCTTTACATGTTGTAGAGGGCTTTAGGAGAACTCAAGAGGGTTGTAGGTGATGCTTTATAAATCCATAACAGCATTTATTTCACCCTTTCCATGTATCAGGCACCCTATTAAGTCTTTACATGATAAAGTCTTTTTATTTAATCCTTACATAACCCTTACTAATTTCCTATTGCTACTGTAACAAATAAGACCAAATTTAGTGGCTTAAATCAACACAAACCTATTCTCTCAAAGTTCTGGAAATCAGAAATCTAAAACGGATCTTCCCATGTTGGAAGATAATGTAATAATAGGAATGTATATAGATGTATGACTGCGTCATTTTGCTGTACAGCAGAAATTGGCACAATGTTTTATTTTTTTTGGTCTTTTTGCCTTTATGTAGAGCCGCACCCGTGGCATATGGAGGTTCCCAGGCTAGAGGTCTAACAGGAGCTAACAGGAGCTGTAGCCACCGGCCTTCGCCACAGCCACAGCCACGCGGGATCCGAGCCGCGTCTGCAACCTACACCACAGCTCACGGCAACACCGGATCCTTAACCCACTGAGCGAGGCCAGGGATCGAACCCGCAACCTCATGGTTCCTGGTCGGATTTGTTAACCACTGAGCCACGACGGGAACTCCTGACACAATGTTTTAATCAACTCTACTTAATAAAAAAGTTGGAGTAAAAAAATGAATAAAAATAAAATGGGTCTGAAAGGAAGTTCCCTGGTGGCCTAGCAGTTAAGGACCTCGAGTTGTTGTTTCTGTGGCTCAGGTTCCATCCTTGGCTCAGGAATTTCCGCATGCTGCAGGCACAGCCGAAGAAAAAAGAACAAGAAAAAAAAAGAGAGAAGTTCCCTTTGTGGCTCAGGGTGTTAAGAACCCGATACAGTGTTTGTGAGGATGTGGGTTCCATCCCTGGCCTTCCTCAGCGGGTTAAGGCTCTGGCATTGCCACGAGCTGTGGCGTAGATCGCAGATGTGACTCTGATCTGGCGTCGCTGTGGCTGTGGGGTGGGCCTGCACCTGCAGCTCTGATTTGATCCCTAACCTGGGATCTTCCATGTGCAACAGGTGAGGCCATAAAAAGAAAAAAGAAAAAGAAAATTGGTCTGCAGCGCTTCACTCCTTCTGGAGACTCTAAGGGAGGTTTGCTTCCTTGTTTTTTCCAGCTTCTAGAGAATACTAATCTTCCTCGGCTCACAGCATCATTCTGACCTTTGCTTCCGTTGTCACATCACCTCCCACGTTCCCACCTCCCTCTTTCCTGCCTGAAAACCTTTGTGATTATATTGCACCTGTCTGAATACTCCAGGATCATCTCCATCTCAAGATTTTTTATCACAACTGCCAAGTCCTGTTAGCCACGCAAGGTGGCACATTCACAAGTTTTGAGGACTAGGATGTGGGTGCCTTCCAGGAAGCAGGATCCGAGCCACGTCTGCGACCTACATCACAGCTCATGGCCATGCCGGATCCTTAACCCACTGAGCAGGGTCAGGGATCGAACCCACAACCTCATGGTTCCTAATTGGATTCGTTTCTGCTGAGCCACGACGGGAAGTCCTGCTTATAAATTTTTTAAGTATGGAGTTTAACCCTTCTCAATGGGTAATAATTGCCACAGACATAACTCATAACTCATACATTTGTCCAAGAAAATAACCCAAGTTTTCTCGCTAGAAATTGGTGAAAATATTTCACGAGAACTGCAGTCTAGGGAGATATATGTCTCCCGGAATTCTGTTGTGGCAGAGCGGGTTAAGGATCTGGCATTGTCACTGCAGTGGCTTGGGTCGCTGCTGTGACACGAGTTTGATACCTAGCTCAGGAACTTCCACATGCCCCCAGGCATAGCCAGAAGTAAAAAATTAGGGAGTTCCTGTCCTGGAGCAGCAGAAACGAATCCGACTAGGAACCACAAGGTTTCGGGTTCAATCCCTGACCTCACTCAGTGGGTTAAGGATCCGGCATTGCCATGAGTTGTGGTGTAGGGCGCAGACACGGCTCGAATCCCGCGTTGCTGTGGCTGTGGCGAAGGCCGGCAGCTGTAGTTCCTGTTAGACCCCTAGCCTGGGAACCTCCATATGCCGCAGGTACGGCCCTAAAAAAAGCAACTAAACAAATAGTAAAAAATAAAAAGTTTAAAAAATGAAAGGCTTCCCACTAATGATTTTGCTGTCATTAACTCGTTCCATTGCTTGCTTTTGCCAGATTCTAAAGCACTTTCTTTCTGGTAAAAGTGCTGGTGCTCTTTACACGTTGGGAGGAGGAAACCTGGAAAGGGGATAAAAAGAATACACAGGAATTTGAGGTTTCAGCAACTGTGGCGCCTCAGGAAAAGGGAATAATCAGAGAAGAGGAAGAGGAAGAAGAGAGAAAAGGAAGAAGGAAGTTGGGAGGAGGGACTATTGTGAAAAGGAGTCAAGAGAAATGCCAAGAACAGCACCAAACACCAGCTTCTATTCGTGAGGAAAGGGGTTATGACTTCACTCTTCTCTTGAACACTTGATTTTTTTTTTTTTTTAATTTAAGAGCATCTAGAATGCGACGCTTTTAGGTGCCCAGGTCCTAGGACGGTCGTCCCAGATGCTGGACATCCATTTGTCCAATGCAGCAAATGCGAGCAGGAGTTCCTGTTGTGGCTCAGCTGGTTAAAAACACGACCGCTCTTCATGAGGATTCGGGTTCCACCCCTGGCCTCGCTCAGTGGGTTAAGGATCTGCCATGGCTGTGGCTGTGGTGTAGGCTGGCAGCTGCGGCTCTGATTCGACCCCTCGCCCGGGAACTTCCAGATGCCACAGGTGCAGCCCTAAAAAGACCAGAAAAACACAAAAAAGCAAAACCAAAGCCAAAACCAAAAAAAACCAAACATCCTAATGTTAGGATAAGAGTGCTTTCGAAAGGAGGGCCTGAAGGAAAGAAGGGAGGAAGTGAGAGAGGTAGAAGAAAGGAAGAGAAGGAAGACCCTGCCTGGCTGGGGCTGCTGGCCGGGTGCTGGGCTGCCTGAGTGGCTTTTGACATTTGGCGAATAACTAGAATCACAGCTTCAGGCCAATCTCTGGACCATTCAGATCGTACGTGTGGATGTGGCCGAAAATGTGCGTTTGACCTGGGGCCCTGAAACCCTGTACCCCTCAGGGAGGCAGGAAGCTGAGCTTCCAACCAGGGAGAGGAACTGAGCTCCCAGCAGCCCCGTGGGTTCCTGTCCCCGTCAGGGGACTGTCCCGTTTTTGCCGACAGCACCACTTTGGGTGGGGGGCAGGTTGGAGAGACACCCTATCACAGAGGCGAGAAAGCCACACGTGGAAAAAAAAAAGGACTCCATCCATCTCCAGTGCAAACAATGAGGTCATTATTTGTTCATCTGGTCGACCGTGAAACTTCACTCTCTCTGTGGCTTTCCTTCTCCAGTTCATCCACGTTTACGACTTTGAAAATAATTAATGCCCTGATTCCAGCTATAACTTGAGCCTCCTGTTTATCTACACGCCACTTTGCAATTCCTTTTTTCTTTTTTTTAGGGAGGGGGGCACACTTGTGGCATAGGGAGGTTCCCAGGCTAGGGGTCGAATTGGAGCTGCAGCTGCCGGCCTGCACCACAGCCACAGCGACATCAGATCTGAGCCGCACCTGTGATCTACACTGCAGCTCACGGCCATGCTGTACCCTTAACCTACGGAGCGAGGCCAGAGATTGTACTGGCGTCCTCAAGGACAATGTGTCGGGTCCTTAACCCACTGAGCCACAGGGGGAACTCCCACACTGCAGCTCTTTATGCTTAATTCAGTTAAGATATTTATGTCTAGTAAAATTTTTGCTCAGCTCTTCATAGAATTCAGTAGTAAAATATTATCTACTGAAAAACAGAGAAGTGAAAGAAAACCAACAGTCTTACTTGGGATGTAAAACCTGCCTGATCTTAACTGTCTATCTTTCAGTCCCTTCTCCATATGACTAGGATGACGTATACCAGAAGCGTTAGCTAATGGCCCACCAGCTTCGTTTAATGTGCTTCCAGAAGGTTTATCTTTACCTTTATCTGTGCCAGTACCAGCAATTAGGCAGCAGCATACCTGCGGCTCGTGAAGCGGGCTTCTCTTTAGCCCCATAAACACGATGAGTGAAAAACAAAAGGTTATCCATTTTCTCACACTTGTCATGGCCACAAATGAAATATTCGTTAGGTATTTTACAAAGCTTTTATGGCTAAAAATCATGAGTGATGGAAATTTAATAATAAATACAATTCTTGCAGGAGGATTAAAAAAAAATTTTTTTTTTGCTATTGTGTTTGTTGACATTTTGTCAGGAGTGGGATCTTTCCAACCTAAATAGCGACCTATGGAGTTCCCACGGTGGCCCAGCGGAAAAGAATCTGACTGGTATCTGTGAGGATGCAGGTTTGATCCCTGGCCCCGCTCAGTGGTTAAGGATCTGGCGTTGCCGTGAGCTGTGGTGTAGGTTGCAGATGCGGCTCGGATCCCGCTTTGCTGTGGATGTGGTGTAGGCCGGCGGCTACAGCTCCGATTAGACCTCTAGCCTGGGAACTTCCATACACCATGGGGGCGGCCCTACAAAAGCAAAAAAAAAAAAATGACCCAGTGGAGTTCTCTTGTATCACAGCAAGTTAAGGATCTGGCGTTGTCACTGCTGTGGCTCGAGCCACTGCTGTGGTGCAGGTTCCATCTCTGGCCTGGGAACTTTCACATGCCTGGGGGTGCAGCCAAAGAGTAAGCAGACAAACAGAGAGACAGACAGACAGACAGATAGGTAAATAATTGACCTGGTCCTCTGAGCTGATTCACAAATGGGTGGGTGAGGGCCGTGAAGGGTTTTCCTCCTCCTCCATGGAAGACAAAAAAAGGCTCGTGTGACTCTCCTCGATTTGTGTTGTCTCCTCAGGAAGTTCGTTAAAAGTGAACTCAGAACGTACCCACCAAGAAAATAAAAAGAAAACAAGAAGGTTCCCACCATGTGGGGGCCCACCATGAGCCAAACTCTCCTAGCCCTTGTATGTAAGTTTTTTGATCCACTCCTTCATAGCAATTCTGAGGTGAAAATATCCCCATTTTAAGCTTCAGTGGTCCAGTCAAGTCTCACCTGTCTTTGATTATCAACAGAGTTGTGATTTGAAACCCTCAAGTCAGGCCACGTCGAAACTCCCTCTGACTGGGGACAAGAAATGACCTGTCCCGGTATCTGGCGAGCATCTCAGGCGAGCGTCTTAGGCCCGGAGCAGCTTCTGTTCTTTTACTTCAGCTCCCCTGTCAAGTCGCCAAACCAGGCCTCGGCTGCCGCTGCCCAGGGCCCGGAAGGAGGCTGAGCAGAAGGAGAGAGGAGGAGGAGGAAGAAGAGGGAAAGAAAGAAAAGGTCCCTTCACTGAACCTTCGCGTGTGTCAGGCGACAGGCTATATGCTCGGCCCGCGTTACTCATTTGTCCTCACAGGAACCCTCTGGAATAAATGTTCGTATTGCCGCCATTTGGTGGGGCAAAGGAAGAAAAGAGGCCTCTGAGAGACTGAGGAACGTGTCTGGCTCACACAGCTGACAGGCAGCTGTCGCAGGCATAGGCTTGTCTCCTCCCAGACGCCCTAATGTTGTGCCAAATGGCGTCTTACTGCATCGCCACAGCTTATAGTAATGGATTTATTACCAAATCCATGCTCTTAAAAGCAAATGTATGTTTTATTTAATTCTACCACAGCATGGTAAAAACCCATACAAATCCTATTCAGTGTGATGGTCTGTCTCCTCAGGCTGCCACCACAAAAATGCCACAGACAGAGGGGCTTAAACAAAAGACATTTATTTCTCACAGTTCTGGGGTGGGGGAGGAGTTGGGCCGTCCAAAATCAAGGTGCTGGCCCGTTTGATCAGTCATGAGGGCCTACATCCTAATTCATAGATGGTTATCATCTTTCTATGTCCTTATCTGGTTTGGGGGGGACTGGGGCCGGTGGCCGGGCCCCACTCTCTTTGTTTCTCTGTCTCTTCTTATAAAGGCATTAATCCCATCATGAGCATTTCTTGGAACTGAAAAGCATGCAGGATCAACCTTTATAACTGACAGATTTTTGAATGATTTAGAAGTATCCGTGACATTAAAAGGCAAGAGGGAATCTTGTCACTCAATAAAGCCTCTCTTCCTAAAAGAATGATTAACGGCCCTATTCTCCTTCTGTGCAAACACATAGATATCATACAGCCTAAGGGGTAATGCAGTTTACACAGTGCTGTCATCTGGAAAACAAGAAAAATACTACTCTTTACCTAGAAAGTTGCGGTGAGGGTGAATTTTTTAAATTTCATAGGAAGAATAGAGCTCACAGCCTAAATATAATAACTCAATAAATGCTACTATTTACATCGGTTATTGCCAACTTTTTCTTTACAGAGAGGTGATAAATTATACCACATCAAGTGTTAAATGACGGCAGCGACAAAACACCCTTGAAACACATAACGTTTTATTACCCTACTGATTTATGGTAATTGAAAATAGATAATGAAAATATTTAACGTGCCCGAGTGGGCAGTGTTGGAATAAAAATTATATCAAAGAGCTAGTTACGATGATGTTACAGTCTTCTTTTAATCCATGCATCCAGACAGCCAGTCATGAACTATTTGTTTCCCGGATGCCCAACGAGCAAGTTGGGACGTGCACTACTGGACTTGGCAAAGCGCGTGATCGGCACGTAGGTAACACTGGAGCCCCAATGTAGTCACGACGTTACTGCGGAGATTTCTTTGCAGGCATTAAGAAATCCTGTTGACGGGCATTCCTGCTGTGGCACAGCGGGTTAAGGATCAGGCATTACTGCAGCTGTGGTGTAGGTCACAGCTGCGGCTCAAATTGATCCCCGGCCCAGAAGCTTCCAGATGCCTTGGGTGCAGCCCAAAAAACGAAGTAGAATAATAAGAAATAATATTAAAACATAATACATTTGAAATAAATAAAATAAAAAGAAATCCTGTTTCAATTATAGATCTCGGTAATCAGCAATATACCTTCCCACGCTGGCCGTAGAACTGTTTTCCCCACGTTTTTAGCAAGGAACAAAGATGTCTCTGACGTGTTTTTTGCTTGTTCATTTTCTATGCCTGGAGGCTTAATACAGTCTATGAAAAATCGTTCTTTCGCTCTTTTCATTCTCTCTCAAAGCTTCACGCCTCAGGGCCTTTGAAATAAATCAATACTGGATTCATTGACTTGGGTGTTCCAACAGAACAAAGGGGACTTCAGAGACTAGACAAAGCATGGCAAACGTTTGGAATTTTTTCCCCCCAAAGTGCCCACTTGTTTCTTATTGGAATAGCAACAGTTAACAGGATTCTCGCAGCAGAACTGACTTTGCTTTGTTTGCAAACAAACTCCAAACCTTGTCAATCATCACCTTCCCAAATTCGTTTTATAAATTTATTATAAAACGTCCCTATTTTTTTTAAATAAAGCAACACATAAATTTTTTATAACTTGCATTCACCCTGCTTTATGAATAGTTTTCCAACAACACTTGTACTCAAATATATTTCAAGTTCAGTAATATCTGGGTAACTAAAATACTTAAGTTTTCCTGAATATGCAAAACACACTTTCACCTATTTCTAAAAAGCTGACAGCATTGCAGAAAGCAAAAGCAGGAGGAAATAGGCATACATGTGGCATTATAGATTCAATAGCTTCAGGGTTGCTAAATATTTTCTTGGTTTCTAGATCAATAAACAGCAGGAAGCTCTGGCTTCTGTCAGCATGCTTTCAGTTGCAAGACAGAACCCAATTCAAGCTGGTCAACAATAACTAGAATTGTTAACAGTAACTACTTTAAAGATAGGGCAGCCTAAATTTAACAGCTCTGTGATATAAGAAGAACCCAGTTAAGGAGACATGTTGTATTTGTCCCTCTATACACGCTCATTTCTTTGCTAGAGTCTTACTGTCATAATATATACAATCCCGCAGTGACACATTGGTCTAGAATTGACCTACCAATAGATGGTATAACTTCCAACAAATCCTCCAACCCTTTTAGCCTCGAAAGTCTCATCACTAACCTATCATTCTTTGGAATAATATTGCCTTCACAATACTTCATTCAAAGAAATTCTGGGCGGAGTTTCCGTCGTGGCTCAGTGGTTAACGAATCCGACTAGGAACCATGAGGCTGCAGGTTCGATCCCTGGCCTCGCTCAGTGGGTTAAGGATCCAACGTTGCCGTGAGCTGTGGTGTAGGTCGCAGACGTGGCTCGGATCCCGCATTGCTGTGGCTGTGGTGCCGTCCGACAGCTATAGTTGCAATTAGACCCCTAGCCTGGGAACTTCCATATGCCACGGGTGCGGCCCTGAAAAGACAAAAAAAGAAAAAGGAAAAGAAATTCTGGGAGTTACAGTGGTGGCTCAGCAGGTTAAGAAAACGACATAGTGTCTTTGAGGACGTGGGTTCCATCCCTGGCTTGGCTCAGTGGGTTAAGGATCCGGCGTTGCCGTGGGCTGAGGCGTAGCTTGCAGATTCGGCTCTGATCTTGTGTTGCTGTGGCTGTAGTGTAGGTCGGCAGCTGCAGCTCTGATTCGATCCCTAGCCTCGGAACTTCCACACACTGCAGTTGTGGACCTAAAACAAAAAACAAAAAAAGAGGAAAAAAAAAAGAAATTCTGTGTGGTAATGGGAGCAAAGAATTTGGTATGCAAGGATTACTGCTTTACCTGGCATAATTATGAGACTGACAGCAAGTAATTAACTTCAATGTTTTTCAGGTTTGTCATCTGTAAAATAGAACTTACGAATCATGTTCTCCAAGATGTTATGAAGAATATCTAACTGGAGTTCCCGTTGTGGCTCAGTGGTTAACGAATCCGACCAGGAACCATGAGGTTGTGGATTCAATCCCTGGCCTCACTCAGTGGGTTAAGGATCCGGCGTTGCCGTGAGCTGTGGTATATAGGTTGCAGACGCGGCTTGGATCTGGTGTTACTGTGGCTGTGGTGTATGTAGGCTGGCGGCTACAGCTCTGATTAGGCCCCTAGCTTGGGAACTTCCATATGCCATGGATGTGGCCCTAAACACACACACACACACACACACACACACACACACATTGGCTTGCCTTTACCCAATATCTACAACATACTCGATATACACACGCGTTCCGTATTATGACAAATTAGGAGCCATCTTTGATTCCTATCTCTTTTATCCCTTACATCTAAAAAATCACCTGGTTCTCTTAGACTCTGCTTTGGCACTATCTCATTGTCTTTCCACTTTTCTTTTTGGGCATGTCTGAGGCATACAGAAGTTCCCGGGCTAGGGATCAAACCTGTGCCACAGCAGTGACAGTGCTAGATCCTTAACTGATAGGCCACCAGGGAACTCCCTACCATCATACTCTGAGTCACATCATCTTTTACTTCAAAAGCCACTGAACTGATTTTCCTTTCTTTGGAGTTGTGTCCATCTCTCCATCGCCTACTCTACTGCCAGAGGCATCTTCTAGGTGTGACATGATTGTGCCGCCAAGGCTCCTATCGTTCTTTCAGAGTCCACAACGCACTGCATTTTCCTTGAGATAAAAAACAGGCTCTGGAGTTCCCTTCGTGGCTCAGTGGTTAACGAATCCAACTAAGAACCATGAGGTTGCGGGTTCGATCCCTGGCCTTGCTCAGTGGGTTAAGGATCTGGCGTTGCCGTGAGCTGTGGTGAAGGTTGCAGACGCAGCTCGGATCCCGTGTTGCTGTGGCTGTGGCGAAGGCCGGCAGCTACAGCTCCTGTTAGACCCCTAGCCTGGGAACCTCCATATGCCGCGGGTGCGGCTCTAGATAAAGGCAAAAAGCCAAAAAAAAAAAAAAAAGCAGGCTCTATCTCGTCTTTTTCTCTAGACTCAAATTTTCCCACTCACCTCTTGTGCTTTCTACTAAAGCTCTTCTGAAATTTATTCTGTCTTTTTACAGCTGTACTTTGACCCCCAAATTTACAAAAGCTGTTGTTCAAAATGGCTTAGCGTGCAGTGTATTCTCTCTTCTTTTAGTTATCTCCTATTCCTTCCCCAGTTCTCAGTCGGAACCTTGTCTCCTTGGTCAGTCTTTCACAATTCCCAGATTTGGGAGTTCCCGTCGTGGTGCAGTGGTTAACGAATCCGACTAGGAACCGTGAGGTTGCGGGTTTGATCCCTGGCCTCGCTCAGTGGGTTAAGAATCCGGCGTTGCCGTGAGCTGTGGTGTAGGTCGCAGACGTGGCTCGGATCCTGCGTGGCTGTGGCTGCGGCGAAGGCCAGTGGCCACAGCTCCGATTAGACCCCTAGCCTGGGAACCTCCACCTGCCGCGGGAGCGGCCATAAAATGACAAAAGGCAAAGGAAAAAAAAATAATTCCCAGATTTGGCAAAGACTCCTTATGATGTTTTTATGGGTATCTATAATTCTCCTATCATAATCTCCATCATACATTGTTAATTCCTTTTTTTTTTCTTTTTAGGGCCGCACCTGGGGCATATAGAAGTTTCCAGGCTAGGGGTCGAATCAGAGCTATAGCCGCTGGCCTGCAGCACAGCCACAGCAGTGCAGGATCCTTAACCCACTGAGCGAGGCCAGGGATCACACCTGCATCCTCCTGGGTCCTTGCTGGGTTCGTTCCCGCTGAGCCGTGACGGGGACTCCTGGTAATCGCTCTTTAAACTCATCTCTTTTCTGGCTGAACAATCTGGTCCTAGTCACTTCACTCATTTCATGGTACACAGGAGATAAAAATCACGTTTTAAATTAAAAAGAGTTATGAAACCATCCTGGAAAAGAAGACCAGAGTTAAAGAACTCATATTTTCTAATTTCAAGGCTTATCACAAAGTAATAATGATTACGGAGTTCCCGCTTTGGTGCCATGGGTTAACCATCCAACCGCTGTGTCTTGCGTTCGATCCCTGACCTCGCGCAGTGGGTTAAGGATCTGGCGTTGCCACACCTGTGGCGTAGGTCCAAGCTTTGGCTCAGATTCAGTCCCTAGCTGGGGAATTTTCATAAGCCTTAGGGGTGGGCTAACAAAAAAAAAATTAATAATAATTAAGACAGTGTGGAAGTGACATGAGGATAGGCCATAGAGTTCAAAGGAATACAGTTGAGAGTGCAGAAGTAAACCCATGAATTGATGCTTTGACTAGGATGCTGGGAATATTCAATGGACAAAAGTAGTCTTTGCAAGGAGCTCCCATTGTGGCGCAGCAGAAATGAATCCGACTAGGAACAATGAGGTTGTGGGTTCGATCCCTGGCCTTGCTCAGTGGGCTAAGGATCCGGCGTTGCCATGAGCTGTGGTGTAGGTTGCAGACTTGGCTCGGACCCTGCGTTGCTGTGGCTGTGGTGTAGGCCGGCAGCTGTAGCTCCTATTTGACCCCTAGCCTGGGCACCTCCATATGCCGTGAGTGCAGCCCTAAAAAGAAAAAAAAATAATAAAAAAGTCTTTTCAACAAATGGGGTTAATACCAGAAGATAGCCACATGCAAAAGAATGAAGTTAAAATTCATGCCCTAAACAATATACAAAAATTAACTAAGAATAAATCAAAGCTCTAAATACAAGAGGAGTTCACGTCATGGCTCAGCGCTGACAAACTCAACTACTAACTGTGAGATTGTGGGTTGGATCCCTGGCCCTGCTCAGTGGGTTAAGGATCTGATGCTGTGAGCTGGGATGTAAATTGCACTGCTGTGGCAGGTGGTATAGACTGGCAGCTGCAGCTCCGATTCAACCCCTGTCCTGGGAACAAAGGCGGCCCTAAAAAGAAAAAGAAAAAATCTAAATACAAGAGCTAACGCTATAACACCCTTAGAAGAAAATATGAGTAAATCTTCATGACCTTAGATTTGCAAAGATTTCTTATATAGCACCAAAAGCAAGCCACAAAAGAAAAATAATAATTAGGACTTAAAAATTAAACACTTTTGTGCTTCAAAGGATACTGTGAAGAAAGTAAAAAGACAATGCACAGAATGGGAGATTTTTGCAAACTATTTCTAAAGGAGTTGATTCCAGAATATATATATATAGGCAGTTCCTGTTGTGGCTCAGCGGAAACGAATCCGACTAGGAACCGTGAGGTTGCAGGTTCCATCCCTGGCCTTGCCCAGTGGGTTAAGGATCCAGCGTTGCCGTGAGCTGTGGTGTAGGTTGCAGACCCGGCTCAGATCCCGAGTTGCTGTGGCTGTTGTGTAGGCCGGCAGCTGTAGCTCCAATTAGACCCCTAACCTGGGAACCTCCATATGCAGTGGGTAGGTGCGGGCCTAAGAAGCAAAAAAAAAAACAAAACACAGACTATATATCTATATATGGGTAGATACATAGATATATAGATACTTATTTTAAACTTATTATAACTCTAATAAAGAGAACAACCCAATTGAAACCCGGGCAAAGTATCTGCAAACACATTTCCCCAGAGAAGATATAAAAATGGCAGATAAGCACATAAAATGATGCTCACTGTATCAGGGAAATGCAAATCAAAAGCATAATGAAATACCATTTCACACCCACTAGGGTGGCTGTAATCGAAAAGCCAGGCAAATGTCAGTGAGGACGTGGATAAATCAACAGCCTTAAACACTGATGGTGGGAATATAAAGTTGTGGAGACATTTTGCAAAACAGCCTGGCAGTTCCTCAAAAAGCTAAGAGTTGTCATATGATTTAGCGATTTCACTCCAAGAGAAATGAAAATGTACAACCTCGAAAAACTTGTGCGTGAATGTTCGTAATAGCATATTCCTAATCACCAAGAAATGACCCAACTATTTTTTAACTATACATGGACAAACAAAATTGGGGCATCTATATAATGAAATATTATTTGACCATAAAAAGAAATGAGCCTCTAAATATCTAAAAACAGGCTCCTACTCTATAGCACAGGGAACTCTATTTAATCCCCTGGGACAGACCATGATGGAAAAGAATATAAAGATAATATATATAGGGCAGAGTTTCCTGTGTGGCTCAATGGAAACGAATCTGACTAGCATCCATGAGGACGCAGGTTCAATCCCTGGTCTCGCTCAGTGGGTTAAGGATCTAGCGTTGCCGTGAGCTGTGGTGTAGGTCACAGACACAACTTGGATCCCATGTTGCCGTGGCTGTGGTGTAGGCCAGTAGCTGCAGCTAGGATTGGATCCCTAGCCTGGGAACCTCCATGCGCCCACTGGTGTGGCCCTAAAAAGACAAAAGACAAAATATATATATAGACACACACACACACACACACACACACACACACACACACACACACACACATATATATATACATCTGAGTCACTTTACTGTACAGCAGAAATTTGGCACATTGTAAATGAACTATATTTTAATTTAATAAAAAAGAAATAAACCTCCGATAAATACAATGTGAATGAGACAAGAGCATTATGCCAAGTGAAAGCAGTCAGTCATAACAGACCACATATTATATGATTCCACTTATATAAACGTCCATAATAAGCAGACAGGAAGCAGATTAGTGTTTGTCCAGGGCTGGGAGAAAAGGGCGTATGGGAGAGTGATGGCTGAAGTGCAGTGGGTTTCTTTGGGGATGATAAAAACATTCTAAAATTGGCTGTGGTCATGACGGCATAACTTCATAAATATAGTAGAAATTATTGAAATGTCCATTTTAGATGTGTGAATTGGGCACTGGGTGAACTATATCTCAATAAAGCTGGCAGAGAAAATGAATCATAAGTTAGGAAATGAAAATAACTTACAGAAAGAGATTAAGAGAGATCAGAGGGGAAAGGGGAAAAGGGCTGGGTGGAAAAAAGGAAGAGGAAGAAAAATGCAGGAAATGAAATTTAAATGGGTACATTTACAAATAAACCCAACTTGAGAGTTTATTGCCAGCAGCTCCACACTAGAAGAAATGCTGAAAGAGTTCTTTAGGCCAAAAGGAACTGACGTCTTGGAGTTCCCATCATGGCTCAGTGGTAACACACCTGACTAGTATCCATGACGATGTGGGTTTAATCCCTGGCCTTGCTCGGTGGGTTAAGTATCTGGTGTTGCTATGGCTGTGGTTCAGGCTGGCAGTTACAGCTTCGATTTGACCCCTAGTCTGGGAACTTCCATATGCCATGGGTGCAACCCTTAAAAAAAAAAAAAAGAGACGTTCCCATTGTGGCGGAGTGGAAATGAATCCAACTAGTAACCATGAGGTTGCGGGTTCGAGCCCTGGCCTCGCTCAGTGGGCTAAGGATCCGGCATTGCCGTGAGCTGTGGTGTAGGTTGCAGACAGGGCTCGGATCCCGCGTTGCTGTGGCTGTGGCGAAGGCCAGCAGCTACAGCTCCTGTTAGACCCCTAGCCTGGGAACCTCCATAAGGCAGGTTCGGCCTTAAAAAGCAAAAAAAAAAAAAGACAAAGGGAATTAATTGACATCTTACCTGGACTCCATCTACAGGAATGAAAAAGTGAAGAGTACTGGGAAATGGTGAAATCACCCATGTATTTACTCTTTCCTCCCATTTACCAACCCTGTCATATGTTTACACACACTTATAGGCATATATGCACATAGACACATGCACCCATATGCAAACGTATTCCTCTCTTCATTTCTTTAGAAGACACGACTGAATATTTTACAGTATTTTTATAATTTCCCAATGGATGAACATTTTGATTATGTAAAGTTTGGGGCTATTACGAAAAAACCTACCCACATTCATATACAGGTCTCTGCGAAGACTCTTCCTTTCTCTTTGATACACGCGCAAAAGCAAGGCTGCTGGGTTGCGTAAGGGTGTGTTTAACTTTATTTGAAACCACCGAAGTGTTTTCCAGTGAGTCAGTACCGTTTGCCGAGCCTGAGAGTTCCAGGCGCTCCGCATCCTCAACCAAATATGGCATTGTCGACCTTTTCAGCGACACTCCTGGCTGTGCAGTCGTGGTTCGTTATGGTTTTCATTTGCATTTCTCCAATAAGCAAACACAAACGATGCTAAACGGCTCATTTCATTTGGCTGCTCCTGGGGCATGTGCAGGCTCCCTGGCCAGAAGCTTCTCAGGCTACAGAGCCCAAGCCACAGCAGTGACCAAAGCCACAGTAGTAACAACGCCAGATCCTTAATCTACTAGCTCACCAGAGACCTCCTAAACACCTTTGATTGTTAACTTGTTATCTATACGTTGTTGATTTTCTTGTTACCTATACATTGTCTTTGGTGGAGTGTCTATTCAAAGGTACCTATTTATTATCATGATTTTTTAATTTGTTTTTATTGAGCTATAAGAGCTCTTTATATTCTGCATTCAAAATTCCTTTTATTTTGGTCTTTTTTTTTTAGGGCCGCACCTGCAGCATATGGAGGTTCCCAGGCTAGGGGTTGAATCGGAGCTGTAGCCGCCGGCCTTCGCCACAGCCACAGCAACGCGGGATCCAAGCCGTGTCTGCGACCTACACCACAGCTCACGGCAATGCAGGATCTTTAACCCACTGAGTGAGGCCAGGGATCAAACCTGTGTCCTCATGGATACTAGTCAGATTCATTTCTGCTGACTCACTATGGGAACTCCTCAAATTCTTTGTTGTAGGGAGTTCTCTTGTGGCTCAGTGAGTTAAGGATCTGGTGTTGTCACTGAAACAGTTTGGGACACTGCTATGGTTTGGGTTCAATCCCTGGCCCAGGTACTTCCACATGCTATGGACGAGGCCAAATAAATAAAAACCAAATTATTTGTTATACAGTTTTTGCAAATATTTTCTCCCAACTGTGACTTGCTTTTTCATTTTTCAGTAGTTACTTTTTAAGGGAGAAAGTTTTTATTCTGATGAAATTCAAATTATCAATTTTTTCTTTTTGCATTAGGCTTTTCTCATTTAAGAAATGTTTGCCCTTCAGCGGTTAACAAACCTGACTAGGATCCATGAGGATGCGGGTTCAATCCCTGGCCTTGCTGAGTGGATTAAGGATCTGGAGTTGCCATGAGCTCTGGTGTAGGTGGCTGACACAGCTTGGATCTGGCATTGCTGTGGCTATGGAGTAGGCTGGCAGCCTATTCAACCCCTAGCCTGGGAACTTCCGTATGGTGCGGGTTCGGCCCTATAAAAAAAAGAAATGTTTTAGAACTTTTGCTTTACGTGACACCAGTGACCCACTTCAGGTTAGTTTTTAGTAAATGGCATGAAATAAAGATTGACATTCATTTTTCTCACAGAGATATCAAATTATTCCAGCACTATTTATTTTAAAACCTATCATTTTCTTCATTGAATTAGCTTTGCACCTCTGTCAACAGTTAACTATTGGAGTTCCCCTTGTGGCTCAGTGGTAACAAACCCAAACAGTATCCATGGGGATGGGGGTTTGATCCCTGGCCTCACTCAGTGGGTTAAGGATCTGGTGCTGCCATGAACTGTGGTGTAAACTGAAGACCTGGCTCAGATCTGGTGTTGCTGTGGCTGTGGCATAGGCTGGCAGCTGCAGCTCTGATTCGACGCCTGGCATGGCTACTTCCATATACCATGGGTGCAGCCTTAAAAAGACCAAAAAGAAAAGGGGGGGGAATTAACTATATATTTATCTACTTCTGAACCCTCTATTCATTTCTGCTAAATGTCACTGTTCTTACACCTGTAGTGTCACTGTCTCGATTATTGTAGCCTTAGTGCAGGATTTCTCAAAAGTGGCACTATCGGACTTTTGGGTTGATTAATTCTTTGTCGCAGAGGCCATTCCTGTGCATTTTAAGCTGTTGGAAGCACCGGTGGCATCTACCCACTAGATGTCAGTAGCCCTTCCTCCGCCAGTTGTAAAATTAAAAAAGATGTCCAGACATTCCCAGATGTCCTCTAGGGGGCACTATCATTCTAGCTTGAGAACCGCTGCCTTAAAGAAAATTTTGAAAGTAGTTGTGTAAATCCTCCAATTTTGCTCTTTTCTTTTTTTTTGGTTAAAGTTGATTTGGCAATTCTGAGATTTTTGCATTTCTATAGCAATTTTAGAATTAGCTTTTCACTTTCTACAAAATTGTCTCCTGAATTTTGAATGTAATTGCATTGAATCCATAGGTCGTTTGGCAGATAACTGGCATCTTAAAAATATTGAATCTTCTGGAGTTCCCTTCATGGCTCAGTGGTTAACGAATCCGACCAAGAACCACGAGGTTGCAGGTTCGATCCCTGGCCTCGCTCAGTGGGTTAAGGATCTGGCGTTGCCGTGAGCTGTGGTGTAGGTTGCAGACGCAGCTCGGATCCTGCGTTGCTGTGGCTGTGGCGAAGGCCGGCGGCTACAGCTCCTGTTAGACCCCTAGCCTGGGAACCTCCACATGCCGCAGGTGCGGCCCTAGATAAAGGCAAAAAGACAAATATATATATATATATTGGATCTTCTGATTCATAAACAAGATATACCTCTCCATTTATCTGGGTCTTCCTTAATATTTATTCATTTATTTTATTATTATTTTATTTATTTATTTATTTATTTATTTATTTATTTATTTATTTTGGCCACCCCCATGGCAGGAGGAAATTCCTGGGGCCACGGATCAAACTTGTGTCACAGCAGCAAACCAAGCCACAGCAGTGGCAACATGGAGATCCTCTTTAATTTTCTCAACAGTATACTATTCATTGTATGGGTTTTACAAAAAATTTTTAGAGAATTATATCCTGATTTATCCAGATTGAGCTTTGATAGTTTGTCTCTTTCAGGCAACTTGTCCATTTAATATGAAAGGTGTTCATCATTCTACACCATTATTTTAATATTTACAAGATCTGTGTGTGTGTGCTTTTTTTTTCTTTTGTTTTGTTTTGTTTACTTTTTGGGGTCCCACCTGTGGCATATGGAAGTCCCCAGGCTAGGGATCTATTCTGAGCTACAACTGCCGGCCTACACCACAGCCACAGCAACTCAGGATCCAGGCTGCGTCTGCGACCTACACCACAGCTCATGGCAATGCTGGATCCTTAGCCCACTGAGCGAGGCCAGGGATGGAACCTTGTCCTCAAGGATGCTAGCTGGATTCGTAACCCACTAAGGCACAACAGGAACGCCCAAGATCTTTGTTAATGCCGTTTGTTTTCATTATTGGTAAACTATATTTTTCTTTTTTCTCTTGATCTGTCCAGTAGAGGTTTATTACTTATACTGATCTTTGCAGAGAGCCAACTTTTGGTTTTGTGCTCCTTGATTCTGTTTTCTATTAATTGATTTAAATTGTCTATTTCCCTTCTACTTTCTTTGATTTCTCTTCCCCCCCCTAGTTCTTAGGGTAGAAGCTTAGATCATCGATTTTAAGCTTTCTTCTTTTAAGCATTTAAGCTCACTAATTTCCCTCTAATGATGGTATTCGCTTTCCGCCACAGCTTTTGAAATATGATGTTTTCATTTTCTTTCGGTTTAAATTATTTCTCAGTTTCCCTTGAGTTTTCTTCTTGGTTTATTCAGAAAGGTGTTGCTTATTTTCCAAGTGCTTGAGGGAATATTCCAGATAATTAGCTTTGTTTTTTTTTTTTTTTTTGCTTTTTAGGGCCGCACCTGAGGCACATGGAGGCTCCCAGGCTAGTGGTCAAATCAGAGCTGTAGCTGCCGGCCTGCACCACAGCACATAGCAATGCCGGGTCCTTAACCCACTGAGCGAGGTTTGAACCCGAAACCACAACAGGAACACCACAGATAATTTTTAATGAAAATTTTGTTGTGATCTGAACATTCTCGGTATGATTTTAATTATTTTAAATGTATCAAGACTTGTTTTACAGCCAAGAATATGTTCTACTTGGGTGAATGTTTTATGAACATGTGAAAAGACTATGTATTCTGCTACCTTTGGGTGGAACATTCTATAAATGTAAACTGGGCCAATTTGATAGAATTTTGAAGTCCTCTACATCCTTCCGATTTTTTTATTCACTTTCTATTTATTACCGAGAGTTGAGTGCTGAAATTTCTATATCCAAATGTGGATATTTCTATTTCGCCTTTCAGTTTTAACAGTTTTGCATCATTTTTTTTTAAAGTCCCGTTATTAGGTGCATACACATTTAAGATTTTTATATCTTGAGTAATTGAGCTTTTTATTATTATGAAAACTTCATTTTAGTTCCTCGGTGGTACAGTGGGTGAAGGATCTGGCATTGCCACTGCAGTGGCTTGGGTTGCTGCTGTGGTGTGGGTTTTTTTCTTTTTTTCTTTTTAGGGCCACACCGGAGACATATGGAAGTTCCCAGGCTAGGGGTTGAATCGGAGCTGCAGCTGCCAGTCTACACCACAGCCAAAGCAATGTGGGATTCGAGCCATGTCTGCGACCTACACCACAACTCGTGCATTGCTGGATCCTTAACCACTGAGTAGATCCAGGGATCTAACTGACATCCTCATGGATACTAGCGGGGTTCATAACTTGCTGAGCCGCAGTGGGAACTCCTGTGGTGTGGGTTTGATTCATGGCTCAGAACTTCTACGTGCCACAGACATGGCCCAAAAAACAAAACAGGAGTTCCCGTCATGGCTCAGTGGTTAACGAGTGAGATTAGAAACCATGAGGTTGCGGGTTCGATCCCTGGCCTTGCTCAGTGGGTTAAGGATCCGGCGTTGCCGTGAGCTGTGGTGTAGGTTGCAGACGCGGCTCGGATCCCGCGTTGCTGTGGCTGTGGCGAAGGCCGGCGGCTTCAGCTCCTGTTAGACCCCTAGCCTGGGAACCTCCACATGCCGCGGGTGCGGCCCTAGATAAGGCAAAAAGACAAAATGAAACAAAACAAAACAAAACTTCCTTTTACTACTGGCAATATTCCTTCTTCAAAATCTCATTTCATCTCAGGTTAAATATTTTTAATATTTTTTACTTTCTCAATATGCTTTATTCTTTTGTGTAGATTTATATTTCTGTCTGGTATCATTTTCCTTTTTGTCTGCAGAAACTTCTTTTTAACATTTTTGCAGAGTTTAGATTTGAAGTCAGCGAATATCTCAGCTATTTTAAACCTAGAATCGTCTTTATCTCACCTTCATTTTAAAAGACATCTTCACTGAGCATGGAATGACAGCTTCACAGTTTTGTCTCTTGGCACTTAAAAAAATTGTTCCAGGAATTCCTGCTGTGGCTCAGCAGGGTAAGGACTAGACATTGTCTCTGTGACGAGGACTCAAGCCCTGTCCTTGCTCAGTGGGTTATGGATCTGGCATTGCCACAAGCTGTGGGGTAGATATCAGATGCGGCTCAGATCCAGCCTTGCCCTGTCTGTGGTGCGTGTCAAACTGCAGCTCCAATTCGACCTCTGGCCTAGAAATTTCCATATTCTACAGATGCGGCCTTAAAAAGAAAAAAAATTGTTCCATCATCTTAAGGTTTTCACACTTTTAGTTAAGAAGTTTTCTGTCATTTTTTTATTATTTAAAACATTTTAAAATTATAGTTGATTTGTAATGTGTCAGGTGTACAGCAAAGTTATTCACTGTCATGTTACATATACAATGAATATAGTTTCCTGTACTATACACTAGGTCTTGCCATTTATCTGTTTTATATTTAGTAGTGTGCATTCATTGGATGGCCAAAAAACACATGAGAAGATGTTCAACATCACTGATTATTAGAGAAATGCAAATCAAAACCACTATGAGGTACCACCTTACACACTGGCCAGGACGGCCATCAGCAAAGTCTACAAACAATAAGTGCTGGAGAGGGTTTGGAGAAAAAAGATTCCTATTACACTGTTGGTGGGAATGTAAATTGGTGCAAACACTGTGGAAAACAATACAGAGACTCCTCAGAAAACTCAAAATAGAATTACTATTCGATCCAGCAATCCCACTCCTGGGCATCTATCCAGAGGAAACCATGACTCGAAAAGACACATGTACTCCAGTGTTCACTGCAGCACTCTATGCAATAGCCAGGTCATGGAAACAACCTAAATGCCCATTGACAGAGGAGTGGGTAAAGAAGAAGTGGTACATATACACAATGGAATATTACTCAGCCATTAAAAGGAAAGAAATAACAGCATTTGCAGCAACATGGATGGACCTAGAAATGATCATGCTAAGTGAAATCAGTCAGACAATGA